>OZ020249.1:22281252-22691237 GCA_963971285.1 Astropecten irregularis | reverse complement strand
ACCCTAACCCTAACCCCTAACCTAACCCTAACCCTAACCCTAACCCTAACCCTAACCCTAACCCTAACCCTAACCCTAACCCTAACCCTAACCCTAACCCTAACCCTAACCCTAACCCTAACCCTAACCCTAACCCTAACCCTAACCCTAACCCTAACCCTAACCCTAACCCTAACCCTAACCCTAACCTAACCCTAACCCTAACCCTAACCCTAACCCTAACCCTAACCCTAACCCTAACCCTAACCCTAACCCTAACCCTAACCCTAACCCTAACCCTAACCCTAACCCTAACCCTAACCCTAACCCTAACCCTAACCCTAACCCTAACCCTAACCCTAACCCTAACCCTAACCCTAACCCTAACCCTAACCCTAACCCTAACCCTAACCCTAACCCTAACCCTAACCCTAACCCTAACCCTAACCCTAACCCTAACCCTAACCCTAACCCTAACCCTAACCCTAACCCTAACCCTAACCCTAACCCTAACCCTAACCCTAACCCTAACCCTAACCCTAACCCTAACCCTAACCCTAACCCTAACCCTAACCCTAACCCTAACCCTAACCCTAACCCTAACCCTAACCCTAACCCTAACCCTAACCCTAACCCTAACCCTAACCCTAACCCTAACCCTAACCCTAACCCTAACCCTAACCCTAACCCTAACCCTAACCCTAACCCTAACCCTAACCCTAACCCTAACCCTAACCCTAACCCTAACCCTAACCCTAACCCTAACCCTAACCCTAACCCTAACCCTAACCCTAACCCTAACCCTAACCCTAACCCTAACCCTAACCCTAACCCTAACCCTAACCCTAACCCTAACCCTAACCCTAACCCTAACCCTAACCCTAACCCTAACCCTAACCCTAACCCTAACCCTAACCCTAACCCTAACCCTAACCCTAACCCTAACCCTAACCCTAACCCTAACCCTAACCCTAACCCTAACCCTAACCCTAACCCTAACCCTAACCCTAACCCTAACCCTAACCCTAACCCTAACCCTAACCCTAACCCTAACCCTAACCCTAACCCTAACCCTAACCCTAACCCTAACCCTAACCCTAACCCTAACCCTAACCCTAACCCTAACCCTAACCCTAACCCTAACCCTAACCCTAACCCTAACCCTAACCCTAACCCTAACCCTAACCCTAACCCTAACCCTAACCCTAACCCTAACCCTAACCCTAACCCTAACCCTAACCCTAACCCTAACCCTAACCCTAACCCTAACCCTAACCCTAACCCTAACCCTAACCCTAACCCTAACCCTAACCCTAACCCTAACCCTAACCCTAACCCTAACCCTAACCCTAACCCTAACCCTAACCCTAACCCTAACCCTAACCCTAACCCTAACCCTAACCCTAACCCTAACCCTAACCCTAACCCTAACCCTAACCCTAACCCTAACCCTAACCCTAACCCTAACCCTAACCCTAACCCTAACCCTAACCCTAACCCTAACCCTAACCCTAACCCTAACCCTAACCCTAACCCTAACCCTAACCCTAACCCTAACCCTAACCCTAACCCTAACCCTAACCCTAACCCTAACCCTAACCCTAACCCTAACCCTAACCCTAACCCTAACCCTAACCCTAACCCTAACCCTAACCCTAACCCTAACCCTAACCCTAACCCTAACCCTAACCCTAACCCTAACCCTAACCCTAACCCTAACCCTAACCCTAACCCTAACCCTAACCCTAACCCTAACCCTAACCCTAACCCTAACCCTAACCCTAACCCTAACCCTAACCCTAACCCTAACCCTAACCCTAACCCTAACCCTAACCCTAACCCTAACCCTAACCCTAACCCTAACCCTAACCCTAACCCTAACCCTAACCCTAACCCTAACCCTAACCCTAACCCTAACCCTAACCCTAACCCTAACCCTAACCCTAACCCTAACCCTAACCCTAACCCTAACCCTAACCCTAACCCTAACCCTAACCCTAACCCTAACCCTAACCCTAACCCTAACCCTAACCCTAACCCTAACCCTAACCCTAACCCTAACCCTAACCCTAACCCTAACCCTAACCCTAACCCTAACCCTAACCCTAACCCTAACCCTAACCCTAACCCTAACCCTAACCCTAACCCTAACCCTAACCCTAACCCTAACCCTAACCCTAACCCTAACCCTAACCCTAACCCTAACCCTAACCCTAACCCTAACCCTAACCCTAACCCTAACCCTAACCCTAACCCTAACCCTAACCCTAACCCTAACCCTAACCCTAACCCTAACCCTAACCCTAACCCTAACCCTAACCCTAACCCTAACCCTAACCCTAACCCTAACCCTAACCCTAACCCTAACCCTAACCCTAACCCTAACCCTAACCCTAACCCTAACCCTAACCCTAACCCTAACCCTAACCCTAACCCTAACCCTAACCCTAACCCTAACCCTAACCCTAACCCTAACCCTAACCCTAACCCTAACCCTAACCCTAACCCTAACCCTAACCCTAACCCTAACCCTAACCCTAACCCTAACCCTAACCCTAACCCTAACCCTAACCCTAACCCTAACCCTAACCCTAACCCTAACCCTAACCCTAACCCTAACCCTAACCCTAACCCTAACCCTAACCCTAACCCTAACCCTAACCCTAACCCTAACCCTAACCCTAACCCTAACCCTAACCCTAACCCTAACCCTAACCCTAACCCTAACCCTAACCCTAACCCTAACCCTAACCCTAACCCTAACCCTAACCCTAACCCTAACCCTAACCCTAACCCTAACCCTAACCCTAACCCTAACCCTAACCCTAACCCTAACCCTAACCCTAACCCTAACCCTAACCCTAACCCTAACCCTAACCCTAACCCTAACCCTAACCCTAACCCTAACCCTAACCCTAACCCTAACCCTAACCCTAACCCTAACCCTAACCCTAACCCTAACCCTAACCCTAACCCTAACCCTAACCCTAACCCTAACCCTAACCCTAACCCTAACCCTAACCCTAACCCTAACCCTAACCCTAACCCTAACCCTAACCCTAACCCTAACCCTAACCCTAACCCTAACCCTAACCCTAACCCTAACCCTAACCCTAACCCTAACCCTAACCCTAACCCTAACCCTAACCCTAACCCTAACCCTAACCCTAACCCTAACCCTAACCCTAACCCTAACCCTAACCCTAACCCTAACCCCTAACCCCTATTTGAAAATAGGAGTGGTACTCCAAGTATTTGAAAATAGGAGTGGTACTCCAAGTATTTGAAAATAGGAGTGGTACTCCAAGTATTTGAATAATAGAGTGGTACTCCCAGTATTTGAAAATAGGAGTGGTACTCCAAGTAATTTTGAATAATAGAGTGGTACTCCCAGTATTTGAAAATAGGAGTGGTACTCCCAGTATTTGAATAATTTATAAGAGTGGTACTCCCAGTATTGGAAAATACTGTAGGAGTGGTATTCTCAGTATGTGAAAATAGGAGTGGTACTCCAAGTATTTGAAAAAAAGGAGTGGTACTCCAAGTATTTGAAAATAGGAGTGGTACTCCAAGTATTTGAAAATACTGTAGGAGTGGTATTCTCAGTATTTGAAAATAGGAGTGGTATTCTCAGTATTTGAAAAAAAGGAGTGGTACTCCAAGTATTTGAAAATAGGAGTGGTACTCCAAGTATTTGAAAATAGGAGTGGTACTCCAAGTATTTGAAAATAGGAGTGGTATTCTCAGTATGTGAAAATAGGAGTGGTACTCCAAGTATTTGAAAATAGGAGTGGTACTCCAAGTATTTGAAAATAGGAGTGGTACTCCAAGTATTTGAAAATAGGAGTGGTACTCCAAGTATTTGAAAAAAAGGAGTGGTACTCCAAGTATTTGAAAATAGGAGTGGTACTCCAAGTATTTGAAAATACTGTAGGAGTGGTATTCTCAGTATTTGAAAATAGGAGTGGTATTCTCAGTATTTGAAAAAAAGGAGTGGTACTCCAAGTATTTGAAAATAGGAGTGGTACTCCAAGTATTTGAAAATAGGAGTGGTACTCCAAGTATTTGAAAATAGGAGTGGTATTCTCAGTATGTGAAAATAGGAGTGGTACTCCAAGTATTTGAAAATAGGAGTGGTACTCCAAGTATTTGAAAATAGGAGTGGTACTCCAAGTATTTGAAAATAGGAGTGGTACTCCAAGTATTTGAAAATAGGATTGGTACCGACTCACAGTATTTGAAAATGGAGTGGTACTCCAAGTATTAAAAACAGAGAAACTAAGACAAACAAGGCAAAACTGACAATGACACAGCATCTCTTTCATATATAATTTATTTGCACTACATAAAAGATGTAACATCAAAACAATTTAACATTAAAAATATAATTATTATTATGATTATTACATTTATTAAACAGGGTATTTCAAACAGTTTAAAACTTGTTTTCATTGGCGTCAAAATCTTTTCTTTTAAAGCGTCTGGTGAGCCCTACGTGGTAAGTCTTGTAGACAAAATGGATGGAACCCGATCACCAGAGTTTGGACTTTCACCTTTGAGCCGTTTGGATGAAATCAGGCCATAAATTCGCTCTATTTTTGCCCTGTAGTGGAGGGGTACTATTTTTGGTCTGGCACCGGTCAATTCGGCCGTTTTAGGGGTATTTTTCTTTGAATGTACTTTTCGGCAAAAAGTCATCGGTTAACCTATAGAAAATTGAAAAGAAAATGAAAATTGAAGTTTTCACCTTTAATTTGCCGTATTGATCGATTGCCTCACTGTCAGAAACTTCTGAGTATTTTTAATATTTTTTTTTTTTTAATTGGCCATTTTGCGTGGGAGCCTATGGGAATTTATTTACTGGTCTGCACCCCTATGTTTATTATACACAGCGCCCTCTGTAGAGCACCTAGACCTGCGTAAAGATGGCTGCGCTCATTGCAAGAAATGCGGATTGTCTTTCCCGAAAATTCGCGAATATTTGCCTAAATCGTTGTTTTTGGTTATATGGAACGAGAAAACCGATTTCAAACAATAAGAACGAAAACTACAATCAGTTCGCTGTTCCCTTTGGAACGGCCAAATGGAAGAAATTCCACTTTCTGTGTCAAGTTCGTGTCTGCAGTAACGTCAGTCATGTCAGTGCTTCACAGTTGCCCAGTAAGCGGACAAAATTCTCCGAAAAGTTGGCCTTTGGTCCTTCGTTACATGATTTTATTATATCATCCAGTGTGACCGAGGAAGTCTCCAATGAAGATTTCAAACAAGAAACTTTGCCGTATCTTTCCAAGAATTCAATGGAAGCAAAGGAACGAAAGGGTAGGACTGTCAAGACTTTACATGTATTAGGTTGCCAACAAACATCGGTGATTGTCATTGTGTACACTGTCCCTAGTGAGTAGTGGGCGTTACCTCAGTTTAGTAGTAGTACACTCATGGTAGCTGGTACCGAGTAAGTAAGTTAGATTACTGTAGAAGCTGGGTACCAGCTACCCTGAATGTACTAAACTGAGGTAACCCCAAGTCCCCAACTAGTGTTACTGTGTCAGTGTCAATGCAATTACTAACGACGTTACATGTTTAAAAGTAATATCAATTATCATACGAAAACGGTGTACAAGCAGGTCCTATACATATAAAGGGAATAAAACTGTTTTGTCTGTCTGTTTTGAAGTTTGCAACAAACAGGTAAGAAAATTTTATTTTTACTTTTATGTTGCACAAAATTCTTCTATCTAGGGATTTAAGGACTCATGAACATTTGCTGAAAGTAAAAAACATCATTTTGGAACAGTTGAAACTATTAAGTTGTTTTTATTCCCTTTACAGGTATCGGACCTGCTTGTACACCGTTACCTATCATACTTTGGTTTTTATCAAAGAAATACAGATTCATGGGCTAAAATATCAAGACAGATACAGCAACATTCATTTGTGAAAATTTCAGTCCCATACGGTGCCCACTTTTTGAGAAAACAGTGAACAACAGCCACAGTGGCACAGTGTTTCTTAAGTCTTTTCTCTTTTATCTTTGATCTTTTAAAAGATCAAAAAGATTTTCGGTCGTTGTTTTACTAATTTCTGAATAAATACACCATTTCAGGCGAAAACAATTTAATGGTACATGTATAGGTTTCTACAAGCATCATCTTCATACCCTGAAAGTTATACGTAATTATTATACGTAAATCTGTGAACATTTCTGTTTTGGTCTCTTTACCAAAGTATGATACTACCTTTAACAGGCCTCCTTACCATCTACATCATGTAACCGATCATGTTGGTCACACTAATTAAAGTCAATTAGGTTAGCTGGTACCCAGACTCAATCGACGAAGAGTCTTATTTAGGTGAGTCAGTTTACATGTACTGTAGAAGCTTGGTACCAGCTACCCTGAGTGTACTTATCTCCGGAAACGCCAGTTCGACATCTCGAACGCGTAGTGAATTCTGGGAAAAGGCAAAGGTTATTCGGGATACACATGGTGTGATCGCTGTCCACGCGTACCGCTAATGCACGTTGTCACAGCATGCGGCACTATAGGGTCCGGCTCCGCGGCTATTTTTTTCCGCTTCCAATGATTAATTAATTTCATCCTTCGCATACCAGTAACAAATTGTTGTCTTTTCATTTGGGAAATGAAAGAGTCGACGGGCTACTTTTGCACCGTCCTCTCCCAAAGTTACAGCCTTGTTGTTCATCACACATAATTATAAATCTTGGCCACTTTTTGGCTAAAACTTTAAATACTGGCTGCGACCGTACTGACATTCGGTTAGGCCTACATACAAACTCTCTATTTTCCGTTCCGAAGTTTCATTTATTTCATGTTTTATTTCTCAAAACCAAAACAAGGAACTTCCAACTGTCCAAAATAAAAGTAACAACAATACAGTTTGATTGCCCCTGAAAATTGCCTCTAAAGCATGAAAAGTAAACTGAATCACCAAGAGGCTCCAGTCCCCGGCGATTAATTATAAAAATAACATTTTGTTAAAAACAAACTCAATTGCTCTAAACATGCGTACTGACACTTTCCCACAAGTGGATTAATTAGTTAATAGGCCTAGTACTTAAGAATTGTTATATTTATTTTTTATTATTTGTTTTTTTTTTCAAATAAACCACAAGGAATTTTTCATTACTGAAAATTGACTGTAAACAATCTAATTTCCTTTCCCATTTTCCAGAAGTTGACTTAAACAAGCTTCTTGATTTATTGTCTTTGATTTACTTAACGGATTGGTGATATTGATTGATACTTCTTGTTATATTTCTATGAATTACGAGTACCTTTAGGCAGAACAACATAAGAGCTCCATAATACCCTGACAGAATACACTGTGTACAGTGTACTAATGTACTTAGTATACATTGGCCAGGTGTTAGGACTCCAAAAATACTAAGATAATTATACTTGCGAGCAAAATTCTGTACGGTAATTTGATGCCATGAAAAATCAAATATTTCGTTGAGAACCCTTGCTTTATATATTGAAAAGAAAAAAAGCAAGTTTTTTTAAAACAATTTTAGTGAAAGTTTACGATGTACACCACACAAACGCCATGGGTTTTGTGCACGGTGCTCAGGCACCTTTGACCTTCTAAATTTCAGACATGCACAGTCGGAATGCCGAACTGGCTTATAATAATAACTTAATACTATGAATAATTAAATGATTTTGGTCGGGAAATAGATAATATGCAAATTAGGCTTGCCCTTCACCGACGTGGATGAGCACTGTATACTCAGTGCTTGTGAGAGCATGTGAAAAAATAGCATGCTGGCTCAGGTGGGATTCGAACCCACGACCTCCTGCTTACTAACTAGTGCAGATGCCATACCGCTAGGCCACTGAGCTAGCTGGGGTCAGCGGGGTGAATCTAATCCAAAATCACGGCGGGCACCGCAGTAAATTATGAATATTAAATTTTAATTTTAATGAGTCACATTGTTAGGAGATGTTAGGAGCCCTCGGCTGACATTTCAATTTTTCAAATCAACAGGATCTTTCTCAAAGGCTAGGCCTATTCAACTGAAAAGATTAACAAGCAATGAAATTATTTATTCATAATTAAGACAGGATGCAGTTTGCAAGATTTCTAGTTTCTTAATCATTTATATTTTTTTTAGTTTTAATACAATTAAAAGTCTTTCTAAAGTACAAAGAGTCAAATAAATTTACTTTATTAATTGAGTGTATTATTCTGTACATCATCTGTTTGCGGAAAAGCTGTAAAATATTGCTCACTTTCCATTATTTGATTAATCTTATGGATTTGAGGACATGATTGTGCATTGACAGTTATGCTGACAATAACACACCTTGCCAAACCCTTCACTTGGAAATTCACTTACAACATCCTTAATGTGATTACTGCTACTCACAATACTGATTATATTGCTTCATTTTGAGTCTGTACAATGTAGAAGCATTGGACAATTCACATAGTATACACATACTAAGTTCATGCTGTTTGGTTCTATTATCAAAGAAAGTTTATGGTACTGTGAAGTACCATAGACCATACATGTACAGGTATACAGCATTTAGATTTTCCCTGCATTGTATTTTATTCTTTTATGCTTGATAATCAACTGCAAAGTGCAGGACCGTATTTAATCAAATTATTAACTGCAAATTGGCAGGTTGTTTGACAAGCAGCTTTCACTTCACTGACTCGACTCACCAGATTCCTGTCATCGTAAAAGAATTGATATTCACTACATGGCTGCACGTGCATGTGGGTTTTGTTTTCAAGTGTTTTAAAGTGATTTAATTATTATTGATTTTTGCAGTGTATTTTGAGACATACGGCTGCCAGATGAATGTTAGTGACACTGAGATTGCTTGGGCCATATTGAAAGAGAACGGCTTTGAAAAAGTTCACGATATCTTGCAGGTAAGAAAATTTCTTGATTTTAAAAAGTTCTGTGGTTAGTATATTCATTTAACTTTTTTAGACATATTTGTTCCAAAAGTCTTTCAAAGTGTTTCCTGTTGAATACATGTATGTGTACACATAGAGTACTGTACATTCCTACTTTGTTTTTAAACTGTACAACAGTCATTACAGTAACATTTACATGTAGTTTCCAATTTTCACATGTATGTTTTTGTGGTTAGGACTTTAGAGTGTATTCATACGTTTTGGAGTATATAAATGCAAATTAAAAGCTCTATATTTGTGAGCAAAAATGTGTTGTTATCAAGATAAACAATATTAACCACATTGATTTGTGCACATGTTGGGAGAATTTGATGAATTTAATTTTCGGAAATACTTTTTCTATCCTCACTCGTGGTGTAACTTGTGTCACTTGAACTTTCGTTCAGTCAGCCAGTAGAACATTTCAGTGTATAAATTTGCCAAACATTTTTGTAGGTCAAACTACCAATTTCAATGTTGATTTGTTTCCATAGTTTATGTACTGCACAGTGTTGCCTCTTTACAAATTACATGATCATTATCAAAGAAATCATTTTATCAAAATAGGACTTGCCATAATTTACTTTCTGTAAATTTATGGATTCTCCACATAAAGGCAGCACATTAACTTGACTGAACTGTTGGAACCTTTTAAAATGTCATGACTTTGGAAGCTAAGGAAATTAATTGTGTGTAGACTGTACAGTTATGGTTACTACTACTACATGTACTACTAACTATTATGGCATTGTTTGTATTGTATAGGCAGATGTGATCTTGGCTGTTACTTGTGCTATCAGGGAAAATGCAGAGCAGAAGATTTGGAATCGATTGCAATACTTCCAGGCTCTCAAGAAAAGACGGCGGAAAAATCAGCTTCCTTTGAAAGTAGGCCTCTTAGGTATGTGTATGTGTAGGACTATATTGGCCTTTCCTCCCAACCCCACCCCATGTTTTGCAGTTTCATTTTACATAGATCTAATACATGTACATGATACAGATAGTAAACAATTGGTAGCCAGGTCTTCCTTTAATTGGCCTGCTATCTACAGATCAGATGTACCGGTATTCCTTCCACCATGTCCACCATGATTCAGGGATGTGTAGATTGTGTACTTGTAACAAGATGTATTATAACACATACATGTATGAAGTGCATTGTATATGCATAATTGTTCACATATTGACCAAAGTTTTAAAAGATTTCAAAGATTCCTGACGTGTCAAAACAAGACAGTACACATGTGCTCATTGATTGTGACCAGCAGTTTGTGTGTCAGACCATGAAGACATACTGGAAGCAAAATCCCACTTTCTATAAAATATTGAACAATTACTTACAAGTTTGTATTCTTTCTTTCAATTTGTGCACAATGCAGGTTGCATGGCAGAACGCCTAAAGAAAGAGATCATAGATAAAAGCAAAATAGTAGATCTTGTTGTTGGCCCGGATGCATACAGGGATTTACCAAGACTTCTAGCTGTAGCTGATTCTGGCCAAGCTGCTATCAATGTTATGTTATCTGTAGATGAGACATATGCAGATGTGGTTCCTGTTAGACTAAGTCAAGATTCAAAGTCTGCATTCATGTGAGTAAAACCTTCCAAATGATTTTCTTCTATGTTTAAATCAGTGTGAGAGATCATCCAATGTCGTGAATGTCATAGAGGCAGTTGGCTTCATATCCAAAGCTAATAAGGAACAAGTCCCATTCCTTAGGTACCTGTTCCAATTCTCAAATTCTGCACATACTGGTACTTGTTCATTTCAGTCAGTGTCAGTTGTTGTCTTATTTTTGTTGTACATACTTGTACTTACATGTACATGTACATGTACATTGTACACCAATGGTGGCATTTGGTAAAGACATGGAAACTGAATTTAGGAAAATCCTAAAGCTCATACTTTGTATTGGCCTACAGATGTACAACATTGATACTGACCATTGTACCAATGTCCACGAGAAACACATTGCATAAATGTAACTAAACACATACAGTAGATACAGTACATACATATGTATGTTTAAAGCCTTTGCTCGGTCTTGTTAATATAGAATGTACTCTCTGTACCCAGACATGCCAAAATACCATTGAATGCTCCATTTACATGTATGACGTGGTATAGTGCTACTTTTTATTGCACCTTCCAGTGCAATGCATTGGACTTATTGCATTTCCTCACACATTGTGTTTTAGAGGCAGGCCACTAGGCCAGAAAGGGAATAAAATCCATACTTATTATACAAATATAGTAAGATGAACCCCATCCTGATTAAATCACATACGATCCTATGTATTGACATGCTGCTGTGCATGTTTCTTGTTTTTACAGTTTACTGGTATATTGGTATAATATGAACATGTATGAGTTTGACAACCCATTCTATTATTATAATGTTAGGATGAAAGATAATGAATTAAGTCAAATAGGGAAATCTAAGTGAAGTTTGTTTCATAAAACAATTTACTTGCTAAAACTTGCATTTTTAAGCTTGCTTTATGTTCTTGATGAAAGTTACTGGCCAAGTGAAACTTCGTTACTTGCTAAACTTTGCTGGAATTAGAAATGCAAACACAAACATGTTCCAGTAATTATTTAAGCTTAACTTGCAAAAACAGTTTTTTCTATGTAACATTTTGATGTTCATTACACTAACATGTAGAAAGGTTCTGTATGTTAATGAATGTTATGTTTATTTACTTGTAGATCCATCATGCGTGGATGTGATAACATGTGTAGCTACTGTATTGTACCATTCACTCGAGGTAGAGAAAGGAGTCGCCCAATATCATCAATTATAGAAGAAGTCAAGATTCTATCTGATCAGGTTTGTAGTTTCAAATGTACTAATACTTTAGCTTAATACATTTATAAGCACTTTGTTGACATATAACATACACTGTACATGATATGAACCACTTGATGCTGTTTCTGGTGAAGATATAGAAATCTTAACACGTTTTGTGGTTTGAATGGACTTAACAATGATAACTCTTCCTTTGATCTGCAATATGAAAGTTATCCATGGATGGCTTAATGGTACATAGCTATACTGCACATGTGAAGAAGAATTACAGAACTAATTTCACTGATTTAAAAAGACAGATGTCTCTTTTTGTGCAAGGTTTAAAGATTCTGTTTGTTATCAAAATCTATTCTCATCCCACAGGGTGTAAAGGAAATCACTTTACTTGGTCAGAATGTCAATAGCTACAGGGATACTTCAGAGACTGTTCATTCCATACATCAAACAGCAGCAGGTGGCAGTAACTATGAATCAGCACCTCTTGCCAAGGGCTTCAATACTATCTACAAACAGAAGCAAGGAGGACGGAGATTCAGTGATCTTTTGCATCAAGTCTCTGAAATTGATCCTGAAATGAGAATCAGATTTACTTCACCTCATCCCAAAGATTTCCCAGATGAGGTGTTACATTTGATCAGAGATAGAGATAATATCTGCAATCAACTTCATTTGCCAGCTCAGAGTGGAAGTACAGAGGTACTAAAGAGAATGAGACGTGGGTAAGAATAGATTAATTATCATGACACTTATCCATTTGGCAGTTTGGACAGACATTATTTCACCTTTGCCTCTGCTGGCAGGAGACTGCTTAGATTTGACTATTGAACCTGTGTAAGACATAAGAAACCTTAACACTGGATGACACCTCTCAATACACATTTCAAAATGTCAAGGAATGCTGAGTGATAAAATCTTTATGATTAAAAAAAGAGGAACCAAAAGGCAGGTATACAAGGAATGAAGAAATGCTATTGGCAAGAAACTAAAGGTACACTCAGAGAATAAACACAGTGTCATACATGTGGACACACGAACAAACAAACATTTTAACACATAGGCAAAGCTATCATATTATTGTCACCCAATATGTGTGTATGTACCGGCACAGTATGCCTTTGACATGTATACTAGTTCCAAGTAGATCATTGAACCAAATTAACCAAACCATCCTTAGACTAAACATCCTTTGGATCAAAGTGAACTTGTCAGAACTTCCTTCTTACTGACACTGATAACTAGATACATGTACATGTAAGTTTGACCGTGAAGTACAGACTGACTCAAAACAACATAAAGGACTTAATACAGTTTCAGCGTAAAAAGGTTGTCAGCACATAACACATGATGTACCTTTCCTGTAGCTGTGCCTTGTATTTTATGCTTTGATGAACAACAAACATGTACAGAACTTAATACCTAGGCTATATCACAACAATCTTTGCTCTCAGTCTGTACTTGTATGGTTAATACGCAGTGACATATAACAGACAGGTGCATACAGGTGTATGTGCTAAGAGATTATAGTTTGAAGGAATAGTTCAGTGAAGTCTGTAATCAATTGACACTGTACTAAAGGGATTTACATACCTGCCATGCTTGTACATGTATGTAGACAAGCAAGTTCATTGTACAGTGTATACTATAGATGTACATCAAGGTCACCTTGCTCTATAGCAAGATATATAGAAGACTCCATTAATTTTACACTTTATGTAAAAGACTTGAGCATTTATTTGCACCTTATACAATGTAGTTATACCCTTGATATTTATTTTCATGAATGAATATATATATGTACATGTGTAATTAACAATTGATACATTCTCGTCATGTTTTTTTTTTTTTTTACAAATATTTCGAGGGTTGATATATTTTAAAAACATACTGTACATACACATACTGCACAAGACGTTATTGAATCTTTGAAGAAAACTCATTGTAATTTTTACATCAAATATACACACATCCTTTTAGAAATTCTAGCAAGGTTATGACTTGAAGTGGTGGAAGTACTAAAAAATAAGATACATGTAGGTTTGCGGTGACACCATGTACCATGTAATCTTTTCTGTGAGACTGTGTGGTTCTGAGAAGAACCAGTGGTATTATCTTGACATTCCGAACAGTGTGCTCTGTTCGTCCTCAAGAGAGTGACTGAGGACGAACAGAGCATACTGTTCGAAACGTCGAAATAATATCTTTTCTTATTGTTGAAAGTTTTTATTTTTATGCTTTAATATGGAAATGTGTTTATTTGTGCTTACATTACCATGTATTTGTATCATTTCAGGTACAGCAGGGAAGCATATCTGAATTTAGTGGATCACATTCGGACTATCATACCACATGTTTCCCTCAGTAGTGATTTCATTACAGGGTTTTGTGGAGAAACAGAGTTGGAACATGAAGATACGTTATCTTTACTCCAGATGGTCCGTTTTAATTATGCATATCTATTTGCATATAGTATGAGAAAGGTAAAGTTTCTTGCACGGTGATGACTTGAAAGCTCAAATACCAGTTTCTTTATATGATTTGTATGTCCATAATTATACCAAGTTGTGTTAAAATCTTAATTTTGGATTTGCATGACTTTCCAATTATTTTGAAATATGTAAAAGTGAACAAAGAAAAATTGACTGGAGCGGGATTCGAACCGGTCACCTCCTGAATACTGTACAGGCGCTCTGGAGGTTGGGGTTCGAATCCTGCTCCAGTAAATTTTTCTTTGTTCACTTTTCAATGACTTTAAATTCAGTCAGTTTCCCTTGTGGTTATTTGACGATTATATTAATTAAAAAGCCGTATCCTCTCTGAGTGATCCCCCATGCACCGTTCCCAGGTTACAGCATTGCAGCGCATATCGATGAAATGAACCTTGGGGTATGGCGGTGTGTGCGTGGTTTCATGGCTTCTGACTGGCAAACGAACAAAAATAACCGACTATTGGGGTATGGCGGTGTGTGCGTGGTTTCATGGCTTCTGACTTGCAAACGAACAAAAATAACCGACTATTGGGGACACCGACACCGGAACAATGTAGAGCTGGATGGCTCAGTTATTAGAGGGCCTGTACGATATTCAGGAGGTCACCAGTTCAAATCCCGCTCCAGTTAATTTTGTCTTTGTTGACTTTTCAATGACTTTAAATTCAGTCAGTTGCCCTTGTGGTTATTTGATGATCATTTTGGAATATTGTTATCTGAAAATGATGTCATGGATTGCTGAACTTAAATTACCTTAATTCAATCTAATCATCAAATAACCACAAGAGAAACTGACTGAATTTAAAGTCATTGAAAGGTGAACAAAGACAAATCGACTTTTCTTTGTTCACTTTTCAATGACTTAATTCAATCTATTCTAATATGTGATATAAATTTTAACTGGACAAGTAATTTTTGCTGTCTTTCAGAAAACTCATGCCTATCACAAGATGGAGGACAATGTATCAGAGGAAACTAAACAACGTCGATTGAGAGAAGTCATTAGTCTATGTAGGAGACACATGGCAGAGGCAAATGCATTACAGATTGGCCAACGGCAATTGGTACTAATTGAAGGGGTAAGTACATGTATTTATTTACCAAAACCCTGTTTCATTTCTGTGTTTTATTTTGGAACCTTTCTGAATCCATCAAAAGCCAACACTTAGGTTTGCACATTATTTTGGCCAGAAGCGTAGCCAGCAGAGGGGTGGGGGACCACTAAAATGGGGATGGAGAATCAAAACAATGGGGAGATTGCAGACAAAGGAAGGAAGGGAAGTGGGGGAGAGGCTACACAGAGAAGGTGGAGAGGGAAGACATTGGGACAATGCTGACTTATGTGGTTGATGAGTAGTTTGCAGCTATATATTTCTTGCATTGATTTCAAATTCAGTTAGACTTCAAGTCGCAGTACTGCATCCCGTGTAGTCACTGTGTTCATGAATAGAACTACTTTCACGTCATCTTCTGGAAGCAATTTTTATTTGATATTCGTGTGCCTTACTTTGCAAAGGTCTTTTCTTTTCTTGCATCAATAGAATTTAGGCAGCGTTTATCCTCTCTGCTAAATTAAATTGTTTGCTTGAAAACTATTGAAAATCTGTTTTCTTTCTTGCTATGGAAGCCTACATTTCAATGTTGTCATAAAACCTTCATTCAACTTGTGGTATTTTTCTTGTTCTTATTTTATAATAATAAGATTATTTTGATTTGAAGGGTTAGTCAGATGAATGGAGGGTAGACCTTAATATGTTTACAGGGAAGCAGGTCCGCTGTTTGCCGGACCGTGATGACTCATTGCTTACTTCTGTCAAATTCTCTTAAATTTTGTCTACAGAGTTCCCTGAAATTTAGTAAATAAATTGATTTTTCAGGTCATTAGATTTAGTACTTGCACGAGAGAAACCAGTCATGACCCAAAACCTTATTTTGGGCATGGGCGAATTAATAGGTTTTAAGTTTGTATGACTTTGAAGTGCTCAAACTTTGTACAATAGTTTTTATTATTCAGTTCAAACAGAGCCCCCCTTTTGTAACAACTAAACTTCAGACAGGATTTTGTTGATTTATGTAAATGTACTTCCAGTCTGCAGAGAGTTGACTTGTTTTCTCTTGGGGACAATGATATGATTAGAAATCTGTGACTGGAAAAAGCAATCATAAGCTGGGACTAGACTCTGCCTGACACTTGACAGTCATGACAGCCCAAGAAGTACCGGTATACATGTATGATACATGTATGGACACATATTGGGTGTTAGGGTTTAGGGTTAGGGTCAAGGCTTTTTTTATATGATGCTATTAAAACTGTAAACCATTGAGAAATTCTTAAATGTTTGCAAATTCTTAAAAAAGTGTCGTCGTTTGAAAGGACACCAATGCATGTGAATGACTGACGTCCCTGGTGAATCCTTGAGAAATTTGACAGAGGTCCAGACCCATGAAAAAATTTCTCAATGGTTGAGAGTTTTTTAGCGTTGTGTGAAAAGGGCTTATACCAACTGGTGGGGTGCCGTGGCCTAGTGGTCTGGCATGTCGATTTTGAGGTCTTCTGGTAAATCCACAGATTGTTGGTTCAAATCCAGCCACATGTTAGTGGTGCTAGCATCATTGGGCACACTTTATCACATATTGCTCCTCTTCGTCCAGGTGTAAATGGGTACCTGCGAGGGTAGAGATGGCTTTGTGGTTTAATTAGTCTCTGTGCGCTTTAAAGTAGGGGGGATGTATACTCCCCAGGGAGTTGAGATGGTTTCAGGAATGTAAATTAAGGCCTGATGACCAGAGATAATAATAAGTATGTAGTGCATAGAGAATCTTTGATAATAATTATATGCACCATAATTTAAACAGGGACTAACACCTGAGGCCTGCCTTGTGCCTATACTTGAAACGGTTATATAACCTAATTTCTTGTAAGAGATTGAAGCATTGTTTGATGCACATGTTAAATTGCAAACCCTTCATGTCATGGATCTATATCCCTTCATGTCATGGATCTATATCCCTTGATTGAGGACATGGTCTTCTGCTGCTGTCATTGCCATGGCCATTTCCAGTGTTATTGTCAGTATTATATTGCTTAAATGACATTACATCCTAACATGCCTAAATCATGTATTTCTTAGCAATACATGAACATGGTTACATACAGTGACATTTGGTCTGTCTTCATTATTTTCTTGATAACCACTGTAAGTACTTCCTGCTACAACTAGGAGTTAGAATGTACATACAATGTGCACAAATTAACTTCAATTCAAAACCATTGCTCATTCAACTGTATTGTTCATATGTATACATTTCTAGGTGTATGCAAAATTAAATTAGCACATGTGTACATGAATGTGATACTCGCTGTAGTAATTGAATCTTTTCCTGCAAATCAAAGACCTTGACTTTACTCTTTGACAGGAAAAGTCATGCAGTGAGCTTATACCGGACATAATTATAAAGTATTGGGTGTCAGAGCGTTGAGTTGTTTAACAAATGAATCAACATTTATACACTGATGAAAATGTGTTATAAGAGAAGGTAACATCTGCAAAAGTAATTCAATGCATAAAATAAGCTTTTTATATGCAGAACAGTATATAGTGTATGTTACATAGTACAAAAGTTAAATATTGAATGAAACATCCACAAAATTGCACATGTCCGACCCTGACTCCTGAATTACAGGGGTGGATTGCAATAAGCGGTCTTAAAGCTGTCTATATGCCTTAGGCGGTCTTAAAGGGCGTACAGCTACAGTACTTGGTCTATAGGTTAGACCATTGCAATGAAGCAGTCCTACTGCTTAGCCAGTCTTAAAAGAGTATAAAGGTTGCTCAAATACCGCTATATCATTTAAAGGATCATTTAACATACATACGTGCAGCATTAACAATGCTTCAAGTTGAGAAACAGTAGAGTAATGGGAACACTCAATGTGTATACGATTTTCAAAGTGCTAGCTTAGGCAGGTGTTAGGTATGCAGCAATGCAAATCACATACATGTGTGTTCCAGCAAACTTGTAAAATCTGTTTACCCTTAAGAATTTTCCTGCACCATATAGTAAGCAGAGAAGCAGCACTATGAAACTGGTCTTTATGGGTTCAATCTTTACACATGTTACATCGTGTACAGTGAAGTGTCCCTTTCACATGTACTTGCATGTATTCCCTAATTTGGAAATTACTCATCGATCAAAGCAATTTATTCATTCCACTCATCACTTAATATGGATCCATAAATTTGAAGTTTAACAGTATGATTTACTTTAAGAATCCTGAATAGTTTCTTTCACAGTATTTTGTCCTTTGTGAATTCACTTCAAAATAATTAACCAAAATTGCAAGGTCTTGAACGTGGTTTTGGATTTAAATTAATTAAGCATTCAAATTAATACAAGTTGTATCATGAACCAAAGAGTTTGATTTCTCTTGACTGTGTTGTCATTGTTTGCTGTTGCCCAAAGTCTTTGCGTTAAAAGATTATTTCCTGTAAGATTGAATTTTTGATATGAAGACCGCAAACCCCAAAATGAATTAAAAAGAGAAATTGCTCATTTTGAAAAGGGAAGTTGTATTGTGCTGTGTTCAAGCTGTACAATGAAACTCTGCATTAAGCAGTTTATATTGATCCCATGAATCAGTACATTGTGACATTGTAATCAATATTGTTTGTGATTTGCATGGATATCGACACAGTACTTCCTTCTTAAGATTTTCAGTTTCTTTTATGTACAGGAATCAAAAGTACTGTGTATAAAGCCCTTTATGAAAGTATCTAATAGAAGTAATTGATCTACAAAGTTATCAGGATATGAGATTCTTGTAAACTTGTATGAAGAGGAAGTGTATTGATGTATAACTATGGTTATGCCATAGGGTAACAGTACAAACTGAAACCTATTCCTTACTTTCTTTTCATTAGGGAAGATATTGCCCTAAGGTATTTGGCTTAATGAATACAGTATGTAAAAGCATACATCGCTGCTGTATATATCCTCTGGCTATGTTTGGAAGACTCAATACACTGTACAAGTATTAGGGTGAATTACCTACAGGAAGTGTATAGTGTAATTCATTTCAATGCAATCAACTTCTGTTGTGACCATTTCATATGAGTAGATATGAAACTTCTGTTCTCTTGTATCGTAGGTATTCAATTCTATTCTCCCCTTGGAGATAAGCTGTCTATCATTTTACCAAGATTATAAACTCCACAGTTACTTTGAAAAATAGATTGGAATTCCAAAGTTACATGTAAATACTTTCAAGTTATTATCACATAAAAAAGTCCATCAATGGATAGTTACAAATGTATGTGGTTCTTATAGAGTAGTAGTCATTAATTAATATGGCTAGGTGATAGTTAATCTAAGTTATATATATCATTATTATTATGATCAATTGATCATGCACACTTATTACACATGTGTATATGCCTCCAAAGCTCTATAGGTAAAAAGGCTAAATAAGATAGAAAAAACAGGGATGTATCTTATCATCTGTCTCAAAAATGTGAAAAATGTCCCGCATGTTCATGTTCAACAATGTGCAGTTTTCATCAAATCCATGTTTTTGGTCTAAAATCATTTTAAAAATAAGGCAAAATTGACATGACCTTAATGTTGGTTCCTGCTGAGGAAATCTGCCATTTCTTTCTCATAAATGTCCTTGTTTTGATGTTTGTTTTGTTGTGATTTTACTTTCTTGTGCAGGTTAGCAAGAAGTCTGAGAGTGATCTAGTTGGTAGGAATGATGGAAACATTAAAGTGATCATTCCTGATGTTACAGTGCCTCATAGAGCAACTAGTCAAACACAATCAAGTATTATGCCTGGTGATTACATTGCTGTTCATGTAAGTTCAAAATACTGTATATAAGTATCTGTTGGTCTCAGTCAAAATTGGTTAAATTGTCTACTATTATAATAACACAGGAGATGCATGCATGACATTATGGCAGTTTGACTTAAAAGAAGTATCACACTTTGGTTTTTGTCAAAGAAATACAGATTCATGAGCACAAATATCAAGGAAGATACAGTAACAGTTATCTATGAAAGTTTCAGTCCATACAGCATGTACAGTGCCCACTTTTTGAGAAAACAGTGAAAAATGGCCACAGTATTCCTTAAGTCTTTTCTCTTTTATTTTTGATCTTTAAAAGATCAAAAATAATTTTGGTCTCTGGTTTTTACTCTTTTCTGGATAAATACAGCATTTCAGGCAGAAAAATTGTAATGGTATGTTTCTACCATCACCATCTTTATACCATAGGTAAATCTGTGAAGATTTCTGTTTCGGTATGCTACCAAAGTATGATACTACCTTTACCTCCATGAGATACTCACGGAGTGCATCTTTGCTACACGTCTTGTGGCTGTTATGTTTCCTTCTTATACAGTTATAATACTTTTGTTGAGATAATTGGGGTGGCTTTGGCTTGTCTTTGAACATTTTTCAATTTATGAAGTTGCAAAGGAGGAAGTGTGGAAGGGAAATATTGTTAATGTACATGTCTTGAGACAGAGGTCAATAGCGTTCCACACTAATGACGTCACACCATGCATGCACGCGCACACATACCCCCACTCACCACACGTTTGCATGGCCGGTTGCAATGTTTGTCTGAGGTTTGGTGCTATTTTTAGAGCAAGTGCGCAGCGCTATTATATTGCTTTAGTTAGGAGGGCCTGACACGTTTCGATCCTAGCAGAATCTTTCTCAAAGTCCAAGCATTTGATATATTTCAGGTCATTTTGGCTGATGAGCAGTTTGCAGCAGTTTATTACTTGTATTTCTTTTGTTATGTTTCATGCATTAGATTGTGAGTTGTAACTCCCAGGTTCTAAAGGGAGAGCCTTTATATCACACAACCCTCAAGGATTTCCATAATGGTCAAGAAGCAATTTCACCAGTGATGTCAGCACAAAGGTAAGATACAGTTACATCTGATGATGGATTACTATTCTCAGAACTGTTTGAATTGGGTAAATTGCATGATCTCATTGAATGGCACAGTGAAGGAGTATAATCAGTTCCCTACAGTGTAATAATCATCAATGCCCCAGTAGGCCTACTACCTACATTTTCAAGTTCTGACACTGCCTTTTCATAAAATTAAACCATAACTTGGTGACATTTCCACAAGAATTTGCAAATCTGGTATAATGATCAGAATTAGTTTCTGGAAATGACATCACCCTAAAATAAAAAACAAAACAAAACAAACTTGATACCCATAACCTCTGACACACAACCTTTGACCTAGTTTTACAAAAAATTGTCATTGTGAAATGTCACGAAACAACATCTGCTTGATAGAGCAGGCCTCCCTCTTCAAGCTTCCATTGAAATTTTGTTGGGCACTTAAACATTGATGATTTTATGCCATTTTTCCTGATTGTTGCATCCTGTTGTTTTGTCCCCTTTTACAACAAAAGGCAACACATTACCTTCTGTGAGTGTTTTCCTTCACTGTTATCTTCATTTTTCCATTGTGTCTCAATCAGCTTTACCCTGCAGTACCTCAGTTACTGTATGAAACACACACAGTCACACCATCTGTCTGTATTAAACAGCCTAATGGATCTAGTATTTGGCTCTTAATGGGATATGTTTCTCTATATTGTGTTTGTTGGGCAGGGTTCGGATAGAAAGCATGCAAATGCTAGGTGCCATTCCAAAATTTCATGAAACATATACACAAAGGTATAATACATGATTGGTACAGGTCACTGAACAGCACTCACACTTTGTCTAATCCATCATGTACATGAAATGATACACCTCTGAAAATTTAGGCTCAATCGAACATAACATAACATAACATAACAAATTACATTTATATAGCGCTTAATACAAAGTTTCTAAGCGCGTAAACATAACAATACACAGGACAACAAACATAATTACAACAACAGTGCTAAATCTACTAATTAAACTTCACTATGAATAATGTTGATCAAACAAGTGGGTTTTAAGTGATGATTTGAAACTGTCCAGTGTTGAGATTGCTCGGATGTAGGTAGGCAGAGTGTTCCATAATCTGGGTGCAGCGACAGCGAAAGCACGATCACCAAGGCGGGTTCTGGTGCGGGGACCTGGGCATAGCTGAATGTGAGCTTGGGAGGATGATCGAAGGGTTCTTGTTGTTGATGATAATGACTGAGAGCGGAAAGAGACAAGGTCCTGGAGGTAGTATGGTGCCAGGTTGTGTTTGATTTTGAAGACTTGGAGAATTATTTTGAAGGCGATACGCTGTTGGACAGGGAGCCAGTGAAGGGATTGCAAAATGGGAGTGATATGCTCGGATTTACGGGAACGGGTGACCAGTCTGGCAGCTGAATTCTGAACACGCTGCAGGGGGGCAATATGGGATTGAGGAAGGCCAACTAGTAGAGAATTACAATAGTCTAAGTGTGAGGCACAAAGGCATGGATGAGGCGTTCGGTGGATTCCTTGTCAAGATACTTCCTGATTCTCCCTATTTTTGATAGACCAAAGGAGGCAGATCTGCATTTGTTACGGATATGTTGACGTAATGTGAGGTGGTTGTCTATCATGACACCAAGGTTGCGAACACAATCAGCGTTGGGAGAAGCACCATCATCGGGATCTAGAGACAGTGGTGGACCGGTGTATGACCTAAACTGCGATGTTATGTGAATTATCTCCGTCTTTCCATCATTCAGTTGTAGGTTGTTCCTAGATGACCAGGCTTTAATGTCCGAGAGACAATTTGTTATACGTTCCATTGAACAAGCCCTGTCGGAACATCTGAGTCAGGAGAAAATAGTTTAATTTTTCTTATAAAACAAAGAATGGTTTGATCTTACCCCGAGATCAAAACTCTTTTTGGTCTTCGTTTGACTAATTTCTGGATAAATACACCGTTTTGGGCGGAAATGTTTTAATGGTATGTTTGTACCAGCACCATTTTCATACTCTGAAAATTGTACGTAAATCTGTGAACATTTCGGTTTGTTACCAATCCTGTACTCTACCTTTAATAGAGCAGACCTCCCTTTACAAGATTCCATTGATTTTTTGCTGTGCACTTGAACATTGATGATTTTGCCATTTTTTCCTGCCCAAGAAACACAACATGGCGAAACATCTTCCATTGGAGCCAAATACTAGATCCATTAAGGTCCTTAATACAGAACAAATGTGTGACTGTGAGTGTTTTATACAATAGCTAAGGTAATGCAGAGTAAAGGCGAATGAGACACATTGGAAAAATCGAAATTTCATTCAGTAAACACGGTAAAGGAAACCACACTCAGAAATGTGTTGCCTTTTGTTGTAAATGGGGACAAGACTGTGCATGCACCAGTCAGGAAAAATGACATAAAATTATCAATGTTCAAGTGCCCATCAAAATTTCAATGGAATCTTGTAGGGGGAGGCCTGCTCTCTTTTTGTTTTGTTTCACATGCTCTCACAAGCACTGAGTTTACAGTGCTCATCCACGTCGATGAAGGGCAAGCCTTATTTGCATATTATTTATTTCTCGACCAAAAAATCAATTAATATTCATGATTTATTGCGGTATCCGCCGCGATATTGGATTTGATTCACCCCGCTGACCCCAGCTAAATGTAGCTCAGTGGCCTCGGGTATGGCATCTGCACTAGTAAGCAGGAGGTCGTAGGTTAAAATCCCACCTGAGCCAGTATGTAATTTGTTCATGTGCTCTCACAAGCACTGAGTATACAGTGATCATCCACGTCAGTGAAGGGCAAGCCTAATTTGTATATTATCTATTTCCCGACCAAAGAATCAATTAATATTCAAGCTTAATTTAACTTTAAGGTTCTTTAAATCATTTTGTAGGTTCCTGAATGTTCCCTTTCTCTGTGTTTTCTTTCTTGCTACTATAGGTAATGAATGTGTGTTTATGCAGCTGTTTTGTCTGAGATATTCCCCCGTACCATTCTGTATAGCCTGCAAAAGTCTACACAGCTGAACTAATACCGGGGTACTTCTTGAGTATATTCCTTCAGCATAATGTAAAAGGTTGGTCAAAGTACATGGACAGTGTGCAGATGAAAGTCTTGTCTGGAAGTTACAATTAATCACCCTTGTCATAGCTTAAACAGTAACTGTGTATTAATGATAAGGCAAAAGGATAACCTGTGACAGGAGTCATTTATAACTGACTATTTGCCATCTTCAGAAAGCAAGTGCATTTTTGTTTTTGTGTTTGGTGATTGTTTCCTGTATTACTAAGGGGACATATTTTATTTCAGAATGGTTTGATTTGTTTCATACAGTTTAAGATAAAAAGATCATTAGACTACAAACAATGTAACACACAGTTACATTCACCTGGCTAAATTGACTGGTATTGGTGTACTGTTGCCAGTTTACATAGGGACTGCATCTACTGTTGAAAGTGAAATCAAACTTATCTTCACTGTGTAAACATTGTTCTCAGTGGACTGTGTAATATAGATTGACAGCCTCACTGGTTCTGAAATGTTCATGCAGCAGTCTTCAAATTTGAAGAATCCTGGGAAGTGCTTGACATGTAGAGTCTGCCTTGCTTGAAGTGAACTGAAGTCCTTGAGAACTCTTGTCGTGACAAGAAGATCTGACACTTAATTTCCGATGCCCCTCGAAGCAGTGAAACATTAACAGCACTCTTGAGTTTTTAATTTGTATAAGTTTCATCAACAGAAGGCACGGGGTCCACATATCAAGTACATGTATACTTATGTGGTAATACAACTGTAATCGAACATCATTAAGTGGAGAGGTCATATGGCACAATTTACATATAAATGTAAAGATAAGACAGAAGATATTTCGTCTCTTTTTTTCCTAAGCAAATCTCCCATCCTACATAAATGTTAGAATATTTTTTCCAGTGTGTGGAAGTACATGTAAGGTATTGTTTGATGTGCAATTAAACCAGAACTAGGACAATAGCCCTGGCCTTTCCCAACTCCTGTTCCCCTCCCCAGCGTGTCTCCCACTCCAGTCCAGCAACCTCCAAGCTACATGTAGCCTACCCTGTCGTCCATGCTAACACACCCCCCTTACTTGCTTGTCCTTCACTCCTGTCCCCTCCTCTACCTATCCCATACCCCTGTCATCTACTCTTACCCATCTTCCAACTCCTGCCTGTCTCCCACTCCTGTCCAGCAACCTCCAAGCTACATGTAGCCTACCCTGTCCTCCATGCTAACACACCCCCCTTACTTGCTTGTCCTTCACTCCTGTCCCCTCCTCTGCCTATCCCATACCCCTGTCATCTACTCTTACCCATCTTCCAACTCCTGCCTGTCTCCCACTCCTGTCCAGCAACCTCCAAGCTAGCCCACCCGGCCCTGGCCTCCAATCTGGCCCACCCTGGCCTCCAAGCTAGCCCACCCTGGCCTCCAATCTGGCCCACCCTGGCCTCCAAGTTAGCCCACCCAGGGGCCTTTTTCACTAACGCAAATTAGCGATCGATTTTCCGTTTAGCGATGGACTTGGGCTTTATCGATGATCGCAAAGCGTTAGTGAAATAGGACCCTGGCCTCCAATCTGGCTCACCCTGGCCTCCAATCTGGCCCACCCAGGCCTCCAAGCTAGTCCACCCTGGCCTCCAAACCAATCTGGCACACCCTGGCCTCCAAGCTAGCCCACCCTGGCCTCCAATCTGGCTCACCCTGGCCTCCAATCTGGCCCACCCTGGCCTCCAAGCTAGTCCACCCTGGCCTCCAAGCTAGCCCACCCTGGCCTCCAATCTGGCACACCCTGGCCTCCAAGCTAGCCCACCCTGGCCTCCAATCTGGCCCACCCTGGCCTCCAAGCTAGTCCACCCTGGCCTCCAATCTGGCACACCCTGGCCTCCAAGCTAGCCCACCCTGGCCTCCAATCTGGCACACCCTGGCCTCCAATTTAGTCCACCCTGGCCTCCAAGCTAGTCCACCCTGGCCTCCAATCTGGCACACCCTGGCCTCCAAGCTAGTCCACCCTGGCCTCCAATCTGGCCCACCCTGGCCTCCAATCTGGCCTACACTGGCCTCCAATCTGGCCCACCCTGGCCTCCAATCTGGCACACTGGCCTCCAATCTGGCCCACGCTGGCCTCCAATCTGGCCTACACTGGCCTCCAAGCTAGCCTACCCTGGCCTCCAAGCTGGCAAACCTCTCAATGATGATCCACTCCCTCCATGCTTGCACACCACCTACATGTAGCCCCTTTTATACTAGTCGGTCATTAACATGTATGCTTGTTTGTCATCTTCCCTTTCATTGGAAGAATGTATTGGTGTGGTCACCTTTCCTCCTCTTTTCCTTTAACTGCATTAAGATTGCAGTGCTTTAATCTAATTATATTATGTTACACTGCAGTTGTGCTTAATTCTTATCAAATGTATGCCTTTTTGTATAATGGTCAATGTACCGATCCCACTAAGAGTAGATCTGTTGTTAAAGTGTGTGGCATTGCTCTTTTATTGGGCTTTTCTCCACACCATTATAATCTACTTGAAAGCTCCTGGTTGTTCAATACTTGGTTATCCCACAAGGGAGCATTAATGCTTGTATTATTGGGATATGATCCATTGGGACTTCATCTGGACATTAAGGCATTATGTTTTGAAGGCCATTGCGATATTTTGAACGCTATTAACTGCAGTGGTTTGGACGATAAAAGCAATATTTGTAGATATACCTGCAGGTCTAATGGTTGACAATTTAGGACTTGGGCTTTTGATGAGACATGTGGGCTTTACTCAGACTGACCTTTCTGATAAAACTTGGATTAAGTGTATTCTGGGTGAATTTTAGGAATTTGCAGAACTTTGAATAGAATAAACTAATCACTTATAAGAATTTATTATTTTTAAGGTGGTTTCTGGATATTGCAGATTAAAGTTCAATAAAATGCGTATTTAGCAATGAAATCCAATTCAGTGATATTGAGCATGACGTCATTCGTTTTATTATTATGAGGAGCTTGATTTACTTATAGTGTCCTTACGCATTTTTGTGGCCGCCATGACACATGACATTATGGGTGAATCACAACCACTAACTGTATACCGTTATTGCGCTGTTCGCGGCAGTTGACCGCTGTTTTAATACTTGTTTTGTACATTTCACTTGATTTCTAATTATCGTAAACTAAAGCAAGAAAAGATTTTTCAGAAGAAAATCATGCCACTATAAAAACACATTTCAAAATAAAAATGTGCGCCGATTTGTGCTGTACGATGTATTGTTATACGTCATTATAATGCACGTGCAAACATCGCATAACGAAACTGCGCAGATATTTGTGAATTTGTGATGTACGATGTATCAAACATCACAAATATGTGCGAAGATATTTCTGATGTTCGATGTTCCTCCTGCGCCACCATTCTTTACCGTCTTGCGCATGATATTCATAGTTAATTTCACACTGAGTAATGTAATGCGCGCCCCATGTGTCCTATGTCATGGCGACCACCGCATTTTGTGAAAGCACACTATTGTATTTTTGAACCAACAAACGTGAAAACATAAACACATAATACCAATCGTAACCAATGAATTCTCAAGATAAAGTGCGCGTGTCTCAATTTTATTTAACAATTTATAAATGTGACGTTTGTATTTTATGAAATAAATGAAACGTTTCTGGGGCAGTTTTTTTTACATGGGTTAAAACACTAGTAGTAAAGGTGATTGGCGGATCTAGAAGGGGGGTTGACCCCCCCCCCCCCCCCTCTCCGCTGCCCTATTCAGCTGCAGACCAATGTGGGTTTTTTTTTCATATCAGTAAAAAAGTAATGGAGCATAGTCATTTTAGGACTTAATTTCATAAAAACTGGCACTTCTTGATTTTTGAAGAATGCACAACCCCCAAAATAATTTATAAATTAATTAATGTATCCTTGTTTTAAAGGTATACCGAAACAGAAACTTCTTCACAGATTTACCTATAACTTTAATACAGGGTATAAAGATGGTGATGGTAAAAACACACCGTTAAAATCTTTCTGCCTGAAATGCTGTATTTATCCAAAAAAGAGCAAAACCAGTGACAACAATCATTTTTGATATTTTAAAGGCTTAAGAAATACTGAGGCCGTTTTTCACTGTTTCTCAAAACCGCGGCACAGTATGGAACTGCGAATTTCACAGATGACTGTAACCGTATCTTCCTTGATATTTTTGGCCATGGATCATTCTGTTCTATGACAAAAAAAACCCCAAAGTACTGTATGATATTACCTTTCAAAGGGGGTGGGGTGTATAGGGGTGGGGTCTGCGGAGCTTGTTATGTGTACGACATCATATGTCAACTGGTTATGTACCGACTTAATCTACAATGCTTGTTATCACGCTACGAGATATACATCAAATATTCCAACAGTGCATGCATCACTCTGCGTAAATTAATTCATAATAATTAGGATCGTATTAATCTTAGGGAGAAACTAAACAGCGCCCCAAAGAAGGCGCACGCGACACAAAATGGACCATGTTATGTGCTTTACAAGTTCTTGTTTTATTAACGTGTCCTACTACCTGAGACTATTTAAAATGAGATGATTTAGCGAGTACATAAATCAACTCTTGACTTACATGATAGGAAGTAGCTATGAGATTGTCTTTATCATGTGATCATAGCAACATTCGATGTGGAATCTAAGCCCTGCTATTGCTATGGTTATTTAGGATTATGAAGGTAATTTTAATCGGATACGATAGATATAACCACGCTCAATTTGATTTAAAAGTAACTCTAAATAATTACACATAAATAAACATTCAACAATTATAACTTTACCGTCATTAATATTACAAGAAGCAAGCATTGACGCAAACGATGAAATAATTAATTTGGCTCTATTTACTCGTGATACTGTTCGTGCTTTTGCCGAATTTAATGGACTAAAATTAATAGAACTGACTAGCTATGCCCATTGTATAAGATGTCAGCTAGTTTTAATGGCTTTCTTTTGAGAGTACTCGTGATAAATTTGTTTGCTTTGTGACCATATCCCTACTCGTGATGGATTTGTTTGCTTTGTAACTAGGCCGATACTCGTGATGGATTTGTTTGCTTTGTAACTATATAGGCCTTCTCATGATGGATTTGTTTGCTTTGTAACTACTCGTGATGGATTTGCCCTATAGCGTTTTGCAGCTCGTGCTGGGATTGTGTGTGCATACACTGGTTTAACTAAAACGCGTGTGTTTGAAAGTGATGGGCAAATAATGCTGTCAGAGTACAGATAGCCAGGTTCAGTCCTCCCATACAGGTCACAGTGCATATATACTGTTACACATAATATCCTCTCGTGTGGTAAACAATTTACAACGATACGAAACACAGTTTACACCTGTTGACAGCTATTATAACCACACTTTACATTATAATCTATTTACATTTCTGTGTACAAACTTCAAATTTTGCTGTTTAAATCTAATCCAATTGTGTATACATGTATCTTTATAATTATCTCATCTTGATTAAGCATGTTTTTCAGTAAGTAGTTTTAACATTATATTCAAAATGACCACCTTGAAATACAAGGTGGAATATTACATACAATTCAGCCTATTATGTTCTCTTCTGGTGTCCTTGTTATAGCAATACTACTTAAAACAACAACGTAATTTATTCTTTGGGAACATTATAATATCTCTCTGTTTCTAAAACCATACGTCAAGGCCATCAAACCATCAATATAGTAATGAAGTAATCTACATTAATTTGTAACGATGGGTGCTTTTAACAAGACCGCAAGAAAGCTTTTGCAATATACATTTTCTACAATCATGCATTTCAAACAAAAATGCAATACTATAGTTTACAAGTACAAGTGCAACACATAGTAAAATGCCAACTGCTGGTTATGGAGAGTGAGTTCCGCAAACATTAAATTATAGTTTATCACTAAATTTGCTAATCTGCCATCACTTACTTCCACAAGATTATTTTACTGTTTTTTTTTTTTTTCGTTCGTTTCTAAAAAGGAATATAACTGTACTCATCGTAGGATCATGTGTCAAATCTCAATTGGTATACAATATGTCAACACTGTGATGAGCTTAAAATATAGTATACACAATGAAGATGGGCTCTGTTATACCCAATCACGTAATTATTAACTTACGTTGTTTGGTGACAGAGTATTAAAAAGCACAACTCGAATAACTAGCTGTAAGTTAATATAACTGGTGGTTCACAGATATTGACATAACTGTGAACCACCAGTTATTAACTGACATCTTATTAAAGATAATTAAACAATACATGTACTTAGCTTGATCTGTATACATGTATTTTATAATATTATTTGTGATGAAGCTTTGTAGCATTTTCACGTAATTTGCTTTATTTTGTACATGCATTTACATATGGGTATCGCATTCAACTACATCAGGACTGAAAAATACTTTAGTTTCTTTGGTTTGTGGTGATGTAATGCTAGAGGACCTGACGTTTTGGTCAAGTGAGCCAATACCATTGCTCCTTGTTGTATCACTTAACTGGGACGTACCACATGGATCTATTTTATTATTTCCCCTTAATCTCTCTATGACACCTACAGCGTGAGATGTTTTACTGTTGTCACTCTTGTTACTATTACTGGAACTACTTCGAAGACGGTTCTCACGGCTTTCATTCCAGTCCACGTCAGTAGTACTATCGCCCACTGGGGCTGCAGATGAATATTTGCCAGTTTCAGTCACAAAGCTCTGATTTAAATGAGCCTCGTTCTGGCTTGAAGACGAAGTTGTTGCTGGGTAAGCCATGCCGCGAGTTGATGTCTTGGTATTAGCGCGAAGCCTAGTCTGTGTAAATATGTTCATTTCTTCTTCATCTACGAAGTACAAAGCGTAGATTTTGACTGCAAATAGACACGTTAATGTAACAGTAGCATTGATAATTAGACCTGCCGAATAGTAACTTGCTTGATAGTATGGTTCATCAGATGTAAAATAGATCGGTGAAAATGTGACGAAAACGACCAACGTGCAGAAGCTACAGAACGTAATAAAACGTGTCTCATTGTAATTCTCTGGTAACTTACGGGTCATAAAAGCAAAGATACAACAGACAATAACAAGAGCAACGTCCCATACCATGACACCAATAGTTTCTATGATATTCAGTTTACAAGTAACTTGAAGTTTGTTTTCTTTCTCATCGGGCATCATTGGGATGACTTGAGGTGGATCAACAATCAGCCATATCACAGTCCACACAACCTGTTAACGAAACGAAAAGAGTAGAAAAAATACCAAACTGATTCAAATATAATAGCACTGTATCCAAAATCACAAGTCGTTTGTTTAGTTTCAACCGGCAACCTTCCAAACGTTCGCACCAGAAACACCACAAGTATAATGTGACCAGTTTATGATTCATACAATCAACAATGCCTATGGACATCTATAAGACACCACGCGTCTACGCAAATTTACATGAACAACTGTGAATTAAAATTGTACTTACTGCAAGAGAAGAGACGGAAATTGACAAGCCTACTTGGAACATGGAGCCAATGTAGTTAGGTCTCTTAGCTGACTTCTTTGATGCTCTGAAGATACGATAGAGTCGGATGGTTTTAGTTGCAATGGACGCATAGATGAAAGATGTTGCGATGCTAGGTCCAAGTCGACGAAGTACGCAGACAAACGGAGACGGTGCCACAGAGAAGACAATAGCCGTGATGTAAGACAAAAGGATACCAACGAAGATGATGTAACTAAGTTCACGACTAGATGCTTTAATGAGAGGCATCTCTTGATTATGAATGTACACTGCCATGGTGAATAGAGTAGCTAGTATACACACTGATGCTACAGTTATGATGGCAATCGCCCATGCTTGTTCACCAAGGATGAAATCTGATGGAATATCTACACATTCTGACTGATCATCATTGGGCCAGGCAAACTTCCTCATATTTACATCGATGCAGGACTCGCACTCAGTACCGTTATTGACGACAATTTCAGATGGCTGACATGAAGTACATGTCCAACAACACAGGTTATCCGGTATACGGTTAATCTTTTGTCCTGGTTTACAAGGATCACTACAAACTGATCTTGGTATGCCAGTGTTTGGATCTATAGAAGAACCGTCCCATAAATACCATGGCAATCCATCTTCAATACTCAGACTAGGAATCTCAACATGTTTCGACTGTTTCCATTCTCCAACGCGAAAGAAGCCATATCTTCCTGTTGTTTCATTTAGCTGTAGATGGTTGATAGCATAACGACCGTACATGTTGCCTTCTTCGGTGAAGCTTATCTGGCCGTTAGCCAGACTTTCAAACGATGTCATTTTTAGATATTGAAGAAGATCATCACCGTTAATGTTAGTCATATTGGAACAGAGACCCCGTAACGTATTAGGACATAGGTCACGACGCATGACATCAAGGGCATATGCGAAACTGAAAACTGAATCCATGACTAATGTTTCATGAGCTATTTGACCATCATCTATTGATTGGATTAGACCAGGCTCATCACAACTCGTGCTGTTGGCATGAACCTCTGACAAATCAGAGGAACAACTGGTATAAACCTCCAGGAACTCACGAAGCCAAGGGTTAGAGCTTGATGTATTGAGAGAATGAAAGTATTCATCAAATGCATCCAGTCTGCTTGATAAGGGGGATATTGTGAATGCACCTGTGCAAGACAACAAAAAAAAAGAAGAGGAAGAAGAAGATGGTTTTAATCAATTACAAATTCAGAACTAAAAATGAGGCGTATTGTTTTTTAATTATTGAGAACGTTCAGCAACGCAATGATAAGACCGATGCAGAATCAGTGTGCTCTGGCCAGAAGTTATACATGTATCTATAAGTACATGGCTGCAACAGACTCAGACACAAACTCAAGGTTGAGTATTAAAGGTATTTCAAACACAGGTTTGCAGGCATCGTTGACCGGGTTATGTAAGGCTATGCAGTCAGGATTTCTGACGTTTCATTATCATAGAATGGATATCAGCAAACGCACATACTTCTTGCCACTGTGACACAACAAAATAAAGGCCTGATTCACATTGTGTTGGAAAGTCATGAGCATTAAACAAACGTCATACAGTACTTTATTAATCAACGATAGTTTGGAAGCATTCTGTCTGTTCACCAGTTGGTTGTTGTTCTTTTTTGTTGTTTTCGAGGGTCGTTGTAGTGTGTTTTGTTTAATTTCTGTTCTGTGCTAGGCAGATCGGACCATCTCGATTCTGTTTTGTTTTCTCTTAGAAGTTCAGTCATTTTATGCAATTTGCATCCAGATATACGTTAATGAAAACCACCAGATATACCAGGACGGTGAATAAATCGTATACAGGAAACCCCAGTCTCATACGTTTACATTATTACCACGGTAGATTGCACGTGTGTTGTTGCTTTAATTGATTATTCTGCCCTTGAAAATGAGCATAATGTGAGTGGAATAGGAATGAGTTGAAAAAAGGGTGAAAGTAAATGGCTGTTAAACAGATAGACGTAAACGTGAACCGATCAAGTTTTGTACAAAATGAAAATAATGTTGTACCTTAATAATGATTTTATTTGATATTCTGCTTGAACCGATTGCAACATTTACAGACATGTATCCCCGGCGAGAAGCAGTCATGATCTATTTACTATGCATAACAGCAATGTTTCATATAATTATTGAATACTGTACATTATCTATACATTCTGGTCAATATGTTAATTTGTCTTAAATCTTGTGTTAATATGTCGGCTGCATCAAGTGTCCAATGATTCATTAAATTGATCGACCCTTTCTACTGGGGACATTATAGGGACTGCAACAGAATATCGTCATATTATTTCCCATTTTGCATACAGTTTAAGCAACGTTAAATTTATGTCGATGTCAAAATGCACGTCCCTGAACTATAAACCCTCATTATGTGTAACTTGCAGCACTCAGCAGCCTTAATATGTTGACTAATTAATTGACCTGATTTTTATTTTAAAGAGCCGAGATTGTTTAATCTTCCCACGGCTGGCGGCAGGGAGGGTCTTAGCGGCACAAGGGTATTTGTAGTTTGATAGAAATTGACATAATAATCAACAAGGTTTAAAGCATTTTCCACGGTTCAACGCAGAATTAATAAGTATGTGTCTTGGATCCTAATAAGTCATATAGGCCTGTTTGTGATATTGTCAGCGGCGGATCCAAAATAATTCTCCAAAATGGGAGGGGGACGTGGAAATACAATGTGCCAATTCAATAGCGACGGATGCATTTCGGGCGATCAAAGCTAGCTAATTTTATCTCTCTCCCCCCCCCCCCCCCCTCTCTCTCCCCTCTCACGGAATAATTGTTAAAGACAGAGCGAGTGCATTCTTCGTTGACTCACTTGAAATGTCGATTTTTGATTTATGAAGTTACTGTTTCATAGACTTCATTAATACTGTACTGGCAAGTGAAAGACACCAAGTATCGATTTGACATTTGTCTTTAACATGAAAACTGTATCCGAAAACAATAAACGCAAACTGTTATAAACAGCACTCAAAGTGAGCTTTTATTTTAACGGCTTGATTTCAAGACTCTGGATATTGCAGTCGTAATAAATGGGCTTGGAAAGATAAATTCCAGAAATAATTGGACAAAGATATTTACCAACGGTAATTTCTTCATAACCAACGATAGCTGTTTCTCCATAGTTACCCCAACCATCACTGCCAATCCAGACAAATCGTCTAACAGCACCAAGTCGCTGAGCAGCATCGAATATCTTCCGGGCTAGTTCGTAATCCACAAAAAGAACTACTACAACTGAAAAGGTGTTGTCTTGTAGATGTAACAGGTCAACTATAAGTCTCTCCAAGTCTGATTTATCTGCAAATGGTGACACGGTACGATAACTGGACATAGTGGTACACACATGACTACCAGTAATACGTTTCTGGAACTCTTGCTGTCCATTATGTCCATAGACGTCATCAGAACTTATGAAGGAAACATATGACCAATTGAACTTCACAAGAAGGTCTACGATAGCAGCAACTTGCAAAGCATCTGGACTGACTGTCCTCAAGAAATATTTGTAGCGGTATTTGTTACTCAGGACATCACTTGTTGAGAGATAACTGACCTGAGGCATTCGATACAGACCAAGAAGAATTGCAGCTTGTTCACTACAGCTACTTCTACGGGCTCCAACTACTCCTACAATGGGTCGATGCCGTACTGCACACCAGTTATCAGGGATGAAATGAAGACAACTTCGTAGAGTAACAGGGACTGAGTAGCAAGTGTCACGGATGTGGAATCCGAGAGTTATACCAGGTAGTATAGTGTCATTCTGATTGATCCAATTCACAGCATAAACCATGGCTTCGACTTCTCGTAATGCTGCAATAGAGCGAGCTGGACCACATTTACTGTCATCAAACATCTCAGATATATGAAGAGGTATAAGACCTCCGATGTTGATGTCACCATCCTGAATGTACCTGGGATCTTCATTACAGAAGTCAGGTAATTCTTGACAACAACCCAATACGAACAAGAGAACAAACTCCACAGCGCAAATCAGCAAACGAGACGCCATGATAGTGATTTGATCTTCGACTTCAAGTCATATGGGACGATCGCATCTCGGACGTACTATGCGTATTTTCCTCTGATCATTATAGTAAAATAAAGCAGTAAATGATTCGCCCCAGATGATTTTATCAGGATATGTATAATGAAAGACAGTCACTAATAACCCCGTACGTCCAATAGTCCTCCGTGATCTGTTGAATGATTCGTGTGGACTTTGACAATAATGCAGAGCAATCTACAAGCCGAGGACGTTTGAAGGAGAAAGGTCCATTACATCCCACACGGCATGTAATTCTCGCTATGAGCATTATGTAGATGAGGGCGTTATAATATACCCTTAATTATAAGGATACAGTTTATAACGTTAATGATACTCTTAAAAGTGAAACAGAAACCATAATTTCCATTGAACCTGAAATGATAGCGAGTTGTAGAAAGTTCATTTGAACCGCTAATTGTCCTTCATCGTGATGTGTTTGAGAAGCAGCAGTTGTCGCCATGGGTGAATATTTAATTTTGTCATCGTGACAAATTGTACAGCTCTATATACACGACTTCAAGTATCAAATTATTTCAGTTTGCCGAGGCTACAAAAATTGGAACAGAAAATAATGGAAGACCTGAAAATTTGATGTGTGAGTGGAAGTGCACGCGTTTATGATTTACTCGCTTTTATCTATACAATGTGATTCATGTTGCGCCTTTAACTTAATACAACCTTTTATTTCTAGAGTTCCTTCTTCTTAACATATCTCTGTATTTTATACTTTGTTTCCATTTCCTTCCTTCTAGTATAGATCTCTGTCTCGTGACGAGGTATAAAGTGTCATTACAGGAATCATTTCCTTGTCTGTCCTTTCTTCAAGTTGTGAAATCTTACCACGAATAAACTTGGCCTATTGTATTTTATGAAATGATTTCCAACATGTGAAACTTGGATAAAATATGTTTGTTAGCAATGGACAGTGTTTCACAGAAGTCTGTCAGTGGACTTTGTACTGCTACTAGATTTGTCGATTCATACCATGATCATTGTGTTTGATCAAGAATAGTTTACATGTCCTTGCTCCAATTAGTCTGTAACCTAGCAACCACTTCATGGATGAATCGTCATGGTATACTGGTGGAACTTATAAGGGGCGGGGTTAAGTCTTTAAGAGGGGCACATTACCCATATAATAATTTAATATACATTGTGCGCAAATCTATCACGGCCGTCATTGTGAACTGTGGTGTATCATCATTTTTTATAGGCCCCTATAGTTCGCATGCATAAGAGCCGTGTAATAATTTACTGGAATTACTTCGTAATAATCACAAATAGTTATTAACTTTGGTTTTTAGAATCAATTTGTACTAGAGTAGAAAATTGCCCGATTCCTTGATATGCATGCTTTAAGACGTTAAATAGCTACATGAATAGATACACCATATGAAACTAGTGGACTGCGTAGCACTGTGAGTATAAGATAACTGCATAGAAAAAATACAAAATCAGTGCTCGCTCACCAAGTATGTTGAGTGCGCACTGATTTTTGTATATTTTATAGACACACTATAATTTGTTAACTGGAATGAATTTCATAATGAGTGTGTCTACATTATCTTTGATCAAAGACATGCATGTACGTATTCTACCAATAACACATATCTTACATGACAATGGGAAATACAAGTATACCGCCAACATTATATGTATGTGAACTTGTCAAGGCCAATTTTCATCTTCTGATTTTAAATTGATTACTTCATTAAATGCAGTGTGGAACTGTTCATTTGTGAAGCAATTATTATGACAAACGATTTCATGAATATGATCTAACAACATAATAGAAATGTTATTAGAAAGAAATATGTAGGGCCTAATTACTTTTTGCTAACATTAATGCGAGGCTGCATACTGGCATGCACTTTGCAATAATGACTGTGTGAATATTTCACCTTATATAGCGGGCCATAGAGATTAACATTCATATTTCTCATATACAAGTGTTTCCACTAAACCCACATAGATAAAGCCAATTGAATATTTAATGGAATTATTTTTGGTCCAAATCGATGCAAAATTAATCATATTATGGACATTGACACGATTTAGGTGCAGATAAATGGATTATGAATCGTTATACGCATCCATCCAGACTGAGTAGTAGCTATAGTGAGTGAGTGAACTACCATAATAATCTGACAAGCTTGAAATAATGGCCATGCATAAATATTATTCCCAATTGTAAACATCCAGAATCACTGTGTTTATAAGGCAATGCATCTTCATATTCACATCAATATTTAATATTAAGACAACTTTAGAGATCCTTAAATAGTAACAAAAGTCATTATTTTTAATTCTAAAATCAAGTCTAGTTTCCATTTTGTTTTTAGCAACTGTTTATAATAAAGGAGGTGATTTCTGCATAATCATAATCATTGTCGGAAAACGTTTGGCAACATTATGTAAATTCCATTTATTCAAATGCAATTGTATACATTGTTGTGTTGGTGCTTTAGCTTTCAATGTGCTGTAGATCTCCTTGCGCAGTGGAATAACCCATGATTAAATGTAAACCTTATCATTGTATTTTGGTTGCTTGCTTGCTAGCACTACATTAATCTTTACAATTAGCTAGGATCAATTATTTGCAACTCTAAGGAAACTTGCTGGTTACACTGAGACTAAAGGTCGAACAAATTAGTGGGGTTGGTCATTAAATTGATCATATTAATTGGAGGAATGTTACCCAACCTCTTCTTTGTAAATACGGGTACAACGCATACGGGTATACAACGTACAGAGCATGGTACTGAGCATGGTCTTAGCTAGAATAACGCAGTTAATTCGTGAGAACACATGTGTACCAAGAGTACAATAACATAATCATTGTGTATATGAAGCTTCATTATTTGATAATTCCACCCGTGTATCATTTATATTGAATGTTCAACCATGATGAGAAGGTAGAGAGTACATCTTGAAGAATAACACAGTAGACGATGAACTGGGAATTGAAATGCAGAGAGGAATTTGAAAAAGCAACACACAGTGTTAATAAATTCATTGAACCTGCCACCTTTGTATTCGTCCAAATAAACCCCGCCGGTTAGTAAAGTAAACGATATTTTAATAATGACACCATGCATATTATTCTAATATAAGATTTTGTTCAATCACCCGATGAATTGTATAGAGTGGTAAAGAAACGGTTGTTTATATACAATCTTACAATATCCTCATAAATCGTGATACCGTTGCTTCTCATGTCACGTGTACATTCTTTCCCTAAATGAAACTATTATTCCAGCTTCATTCCGTCTCCTATGTCTCCTATTATTTCTGGAGTCTTCCAAAAACAAATCAAAGTTTAAATATTGTCGAAGGAATTAATCAAACATCCGATTCCAATTGCCAAGCGGTTTTGATGGATAACAAAGGACTGTATTCGTGGTAAATTGGTAATATTTCCCAATAATTATGTGATAGCTTTTTAATGGGAAATTGCACGCAAATCTGTTAATTGATGTGTAAAGATGATAAACATGAAATTCCGTTTCGTTTGAAGGTAGCAACATCAATGTATGATTTACTCTACCATAATATTAGGTAAAACATTTACAATTCTGCCATGTGTATTTTGAATGGTGCCACATATCAATAATGTTTCAGAGAGAGAGATGACCAAAGAGAGTAATATATCTTTACGTTAGCCTTTATTCGAACTCCCTTTTATCATAGTTGCCCAAATAGCAACTCAGATTATTAACTTTTATTAATAGTCCAACGATGTAATTGTATTACGTACACTCATGCATGACAATAAACGTTTCTTTCATTGGGTAAATGCAATAAGAATCTTGGACTAACTGCACGTGCCACATGTTTCCTACTGTCAAATCGTGCCCGTGTGTACATGGTACATATAACCCTTGTATCATCTACCGGCCATTGACAGCCTTGTATATTATTAAATCAAATCTATAGGAAGCAGATAATACTGATCGAGCTAAAATACAACTGTTACAATATTTTTCAGACGGCATTCTTTTTCGAATGAAAAGTTCTAGGTTATCCTGTATTATGCACTTAAATTTAATAAAATGCTGCATTTTGTCTGATTTCGGTGAACAAAAGATTCGGGTTATGTGCTTTAGGCTGAAGATAGTAATCTAGTCTTGTTCGTTCAGTAAATGGATTTAAAACAAGGCAAGGACAATTAATTTGAAGGAAGGATACAAGACGGATGGAAAAAACAACTGAAATTCCAATTCACTGCATAATATAGCTCTTTGAATTTTTGTTTTGGCTTGGGTCGAAATCCTTTAATACGTAATTAATTTAGGAGTGTTTGTCAAGATAATCAGTGCAACACACATTCATTAGTTTCTTTTATATGCCTATACTATTTCTTTTATATGCCTATACTATTTCTTTTATATGCCTATACTATTTCTTTTATATGCCTATACTATTTCTTTTATATGCCTATACTATTTCTTTTATATGCCTATACTATTTCTTTTATATGCCTATACTATTTCTTTTATATGCCTATACTATTTCTTTTATATGCCTATACTATTTCTTTTATATGCCTATACTATTTCTTTTATATGCCTATACTATTTCTTTTATATGCCTATACTATTTCTTTTATATGCCTATACTATTTCTTTTATATGCCTATACTATTTCTTTTATATGCCTATACTATTTCTTTTATATGCCTATACTATTTCTTTTATATGCCTATACTATTTCTTCACGGCAATTTAAAAAAGGTCTTATGACCAAAGGAATTTGTCTCTGCCTCATCAATGCTAGACATTATGTATTAAGTTTCCTTGTCTTGATTACTATAAGAGGATGAATGTAAAGCCAACGGTAGTAGCCTTAACGGTGCACGGAATTAGTGGATTACATTGCATAAATAATTATTATATGGTCAAGAACATCAACAAATCTGTGTGAAGCGGGGAAGAAAGGAAGATAATAACTAAACGTTTGAGCAGTAAATTCTTGTAAAACGTGATTGTTTAAAGGAAACGTATACAGGATTTGCAAGGCCTCCGAAAACAATTTATTGAGTTTGAGACAGAAAATGGACTCAACAGCTCGTTCGTAACCAGTGCAAACAGTCACCATGGGAAATCTTGGTTCATCAGATGCTGGATTTTTCAAGGAAATCAAGATTTAGTGTCTTTCAATGTTTAGCATTTCGAAAGTGTGGAGTAACCATGAAGGATTCGGAGGGGACAAGATTATTTTGGCCGTATTTCTGCTATCCAGATAAACAAAGCGTAAAAAGGTACATGAAACAACGTTTGTAAGGAAGTTAATACCTTCACGTCTGTTTATAAGTACCAAATTCAGCCAAAACGCACATCTTTGCAAATCCTATATGCTCCCTTTAAGTGGTGCGTGTTATAATTATGCACTTATAATGCACTGTAAATAATTATACACATTAGGGTTTTCTTTTTTATTTCATTTAAGGATGAGAATGTGGATCCTAATGGTTCCGTCGATATAGGAGTAAGTTTGTGTGTTTCGGTGAGACATCCTATACTGTACCATACAATTACAATGCGTCACTGGATGGCTCGAAAAGTCGAAAAGCTTTATGAAAATAACTCCTGAAATATTGACACTTATACCTCGCTTGCCTAGTATCTCATTTCATCTACTGTTTGATTCCACATAATATAATAGGAATGGCATTCTGTAAAATCGGTATTCTTGAACATAAACAGTCGTTGTAATACTTGACAGTGTTAAAGGTACTGAATACTGAAGGCTTTGGTTTCAGAGTGACAACCGTACATGCATAATGCGAAATGCAAGGAAGCGGTGTTTGTTTTACCTATTTTTTACATAAGTAAGCGGCGTTTCGTCTTGGCATCCATTATTTACAGAAATACTGAAACATTGCTTTGCATGCTTGTGATAAGTATTAAGTATCTACTCGTCGAGGAACGTGCCAATATAGAGAAATCGTCAAAGTAATAAATTCTTGTTCAGTTAGGTCGGTATTGTGATTTGTCTTATTGTTTGTTTTTCAAATGACCTACTTTGTAATTCTCTTTCGGCGATTCGATGCTATTTAATATCTATCCACATAAAAGATTATTTAGATATATATAGGTCGAGGAAAAATGCTTATGGGTTTCCAGCCAGCTGAACCTATATAGCTACAAGAAAGGCATGTCACACAATTTCACACAATATTGCACGGGCATTGTGGTATATCAATGGGATGTATTGGTGCTGGGAAATAATTCTTTCCATACATCTGAATCTAATAATGGTATATATTAATACCTCGTATTGCCTAGAGCTGTTATATTCATTCTGCATGTTGCATATTGTTCTCATTCAGTCATTATTCATGGACTCAATATTACTACACCTTGCTGTATCATTCTATATTATTCCCCATCTATATTATGCTCCTATAATGTTACACACCATGCATGGTAAGGTGTATATCGTTAATGATCTATTGCTTACTGCGGTTCTTCTGAAATGACCAGGCGCTAATGAAACGCTACTCGGAATTTTTTCATTTATGATTTAGAGACGAAGATCAGTCGTGTGCATTCTGATCAGTATTGCATTTTCATTTTTTTTCTTCGGGGAATATCACTGGCGATAACAAAGAGAGGGGGTTGCAACGCCCCCACCCCCTCCCCCTCCCTTGGTTGCTGATTAAAAAGGGAAATGGTCGTCAATGGTGATGAAAACATTCATAAATGGTTCCCAACTGGAAATATTTGTTTCATTAGCAAACTGTGTTTCTCAAAGCTTGACACCGCATCTCATTCAATATCGTGAAGACGGTCATTGTAATATTTCGCCTGTATCATTATTTTGACAACCTTTGATGCAATTTCATGGACACTCCAACGTAAGATGCATAAATATCGACCGTTATACACGTTTCATTCATACGTTACATCGTACAACCATGTCAGTAGTTGGTCCGAGGACTGGGTATAGGTCAAATTGTGGTCTTGTTTGGGTTGAAGACACATGCCCTAGTACATGTGCATACCCGACGTAAGCCACCTGTATACATTATGTTCAGTGATACTGAGTCCATTTCGTTTGCTATTTTCTGCCGTGTTTTGTTGTTGGCATATTTCAGGTAAAATTAAAAAATATGGAAGCATCGATAACTTGATAAGATGCTTGGATTTTCAGTGCCATTGGGGGAGGCAGTCTTTGGTATTCTCAAAGGATTATAATTCGATCAGAGATTCAGGGACATACATCGAAATGTTCAATTGCTTCGTAAGAAATCTTCATATGTTTCCCTTGACATACCTCATTTTAAATCGAGTGTGGGAGTTTGGGGGATACTTGGGGAAGGTATCAGAGCAGCGCTTCACGATAAGTACGAATTATCCACTGATATTGTCTATCATTTTTCATTTGAATAAACTGATTTGCATATTATGACATATCCCATCTCTCCAGGTAACGTTAGAAACCTGTCATACTGGGGAATATTCAAGATGTATGAACCCACATATAATGTCCGATTCAGTGTTATCTTGCACACAATGCCATCAGTTAAATTGGTCACACTTGTGATGGTGGTCTCCTTTTTTCAATTAAACAGTGATTGATCTTCCCTTCCTTCATAAACTCAGCCATTCAGTCTGTCGTTGGCGGCACACTTCCTTCTTGAGCTAACTGTCAGCGGTTAATCACCGTGCGAATTGACCATTCTAGTTTAAGAATGGTCACCAAGTGGAGATTTGTCCTTCCTCCAAAGTGTAAATATTTTGACCGTAAGTACGGATGTCAGGAACAGTTGTGAAGATCACGGCAAATTATATTGCGCCTGTCAGACTACAGTAAGGCATTTGTATTGCTTGTCCACGGAGAGGGAAAAGTAAGGCTAATATTGTAGTACTTTCCCTATCAATTATGGAAGCAGGGTGTTCCATGGTGCATTCATGCATAACACGTATATTTCTTATAGCAGGTCTATCAGGCATGGTGTAAATAAAATTTGTAGGAAAGATTTTTCTGACAGAACCGAAGGTATTAACACACCATGCTGGACATTGTGTGCATCATGTGTAAAGACATTCTCCTGAAAGCGTTCATAACTCTAATTCTTAACAGAGAGCGACCTCATTTCACAGATGAATTGCTATTGTCATGGGGTGTACCTTAAACCGTAAACTCCATGGTCAGATTTCCCCCCTTACAAAGCTTATTATCCTATTCCTATATTGCTGATTTGGCTTGCGTGTTTTTGTATGTATATTGGGATGTATTGTCCATTTTTTAATGTGTAGTGTCAACAAACTGGAATAATTCATTAATGATTTACAATGAAGGAGAAAACGACTGACTGTGACAACATTCAAACCAATGCGGTGTTACGTAAACTTCAAAATGCAACTGCTACACAGCAATCTGTTACTTAAACTGTATCGATTTACGATTATTGTGTTTTATCAGTATGAATTTCTAACTATGTTATTTGAATCTATTTTTAACCCTGTAAATTCGATCAATGCGCAATCGATAGATGTTGATGTGTGGACTGGACACTGTAATATGCCGCAAATATCTGTGTGTTCGGCCTGGTCTTCAGGCTTCGGGCTTTTTAATCAGTTTGGAAGGTCTTGCGATATTTTTGTCCTTGGCATTTTCTATTATACTTACGATCAATGCGTATTTGGTTCTCACTAAACTTAAAGGTGAACTACGCGTGACATTTTCCATCGCCAACATTATAGGCATGTTAAAGATGATCTAAATTTCACGTCACAAATATTCTTTTTCCAGTTAAAATGAGACATTAACTAATCCTGATATGAATGTCAACAACGAAATAACTCAGTGTGTTTTCATCACGAAATTCGACTGAAACATATGCAATATTTGTCAATTGCTCATTTTGAATATCTTAAGTCTGAACTTACCTAAAGTGGCGTTGACATTCCCTTTAATGGCATCTTCTCCGTAGTTACCCCAACCATCACTTCCTATCCAGATGAATCTATGATTGGCTCCTGCCCTCGTTACTGCTGAGAAGATATCTTTAGCCATTTCAAGTTGAACAAAAAGAATCACTACAACAGCATGGCTGCTCTGCTGTAGTTCGAGTAGCTTGGCCACCAAATCATCAAATGTCTCATCGGTGGCATATAAAGATAAAGTTCGGGTGATTGCAATGCATATCTCTAGATCTTGTGCTTTCTGCCTGAATACTTGCTGAGCACTTTTGCCATAAGAGTCATCTGAATTGATAAACGACACGTATTTCCATTTATATTCTACAAGAAGATCAGCCATTGCTGCAACCTGAAAGCTATCTGGACCAACTGTCCTTAAGAAATAAGGATAACGAAATGTGTTACTTAGTTCATCACTGGTAGATAGGTAACTGACTTGAGGAATATGATATAAGCCGAGTAAGATAGCAGCCTGTACACTAGATCCACTCCTCTGAGCTCCGACTACACCTACAATAGGTGGAGAGGTAAGGGGACAATCATCAATTGATTTGAATAAGGAACAGTTTCCAGTCCACCGCTGTGGAGGAATAAAATTCAAGCTGTCTCTTAATGTAACTGCATTTGAAGAACATGTGTCGTAGATTTCAAAGCCTAGTTCGATACCAGGCAATAAACTTGAATTTTCATTTATTGTATTAACGGCAAACACCATGGCCTCGAGTCGTTTTAATGCTCCAACGGAGCGTAGTGCTCCGCATTGCTGTCTAGTTTCATCATACGTATGAAGAGGAACCAATCCTCCAAGATTAACGTCTCCACGCCGTGTGTAGTGAATTCCACTGTAGGTGCCCACTTCAACAAGACAGAACAGCTCGATTAACAGGAAGATGATGAGAGTATGTTGAGGGAGACATGTAGCGGTGCCTAGTTGGTGTACCATCTCGCCTCACCTCGTAAGAGGCTCTATAAGCAATAGGCCTACAGAGGATGATTCTTACTGTGTTTAACCACCATCACCATTTCACCACAATGAAGTTAGCACAGTGTCGTCATCACATCCGTGTTACTAGTGTGGTTACCTGCAAAGTAAATGTTAAACCACAATTTGAAAGCAATCACCTTGTATCCTTCTGAAGTCACCATTAGAATGAGTTTCATTCCAAGCGCAAGGTGATCGGCGTAATGGCGTGGATGGTGCTACAGCTGCTGACTGCAAGGTCTACGGGGTTATACTGAGGTAATCGTGTCAAATTCACGCGGTTGTAATAGGTACATGCCTAGAAGTACATTAATAATGAGAGAACAGACAATTTCCCCAAGTACTTAGGCCTAAACTTAGATAGCATGGTACGTCTCTCACCTGGTGCCATTTCAGTTCCAACTTACATAATATTTTGATCAATAACAACTTGTTATGGAGAGATCACCGTGCAAGGAAAGCGCCATGGTTCACATCAAAGATTACACACACTGGATACCACGCTATACACTCTTGCTATACGTGTGTCACCAATAATATTAAGCTGAACTTAGGCAAATATCATAGTTTGAACAGCTTAAACATCTTCGGCGACCTGAACTTTGATCCATTTTTATGATAAGAGACTTACACGTTATACAATGATGCACTGAGTAATCTATCTACGTCACCTGAGATTATAGACAGATAATATTCACTCACTTTGTTATTGACTTGTGAGGACAGGATCCAGTCGTCCGATTCGATGTTGCTATTCGTAAAATCTCATCTGAAATCTCCTAATGTCTCTCATTTGATGAAATCACTGCACTGTATAACAAGTTCAACTGCAGACGTTTGATAGCCACTCAGACCATTCAGGAAGCTGTATAATGATTGTAAACTTTCTCGGTGAACCAGCAAAGTTGTTATCACAACTGAGCTACTTTAGCTGGTCCTTCTGTAAACACTGCAGTGTAGACACCAAGTGATAACTAGCCAGTGCATCAGTTTAAATACTTCGATCGTCCCACGAACGTTGGATGTCTTCTCCCATGTATTTTGCTGACGGCTGAATGCACGTGGAAATAGCCTATACTGACTACTGTTGACGCTACTGAAGCTGCCACGACCGGATACAGTGACTTTTATAGACTAGTATAAGCGGCAAGTGATTGACTTCTCATAATATGAACTTGAATTACGCCAAAATAAAACACAGTATAAGGTATATAATCCCACCGACAGGTTTCCACGTGATGGTTACGCGCATGCGAAGAAAAGACTACGGTTCCGTATACAAGATATCTTAGCAATACAACCATGATGGATGCGGCAACTTGGCCAACGATGTAGGCCTATCATATTTTGATGATCGCACGGTGCTGTTACACAGGAGCATTCTTCAAACAGACATACAGTAATATTTATTGCAAACAAACAAACAAACAAACAAACAAACAAACAAACAAACAAACACCCCTACACAAATAAATTTAACAAATTTGACACAGTGACTATTAAAGCTTACTTTAAGGACAAATTTTAACAACAAAAGGATTAGCCTTTGAGAAAGATTCTGCTAGGATCGAAACGCGTCAGGCCCTCCTAACTTCATGCAGCTCATTTTGGCTGATGAGCATGCAGCAGTTTGTTATGTGTATTGAAAAAAATCAGTAGCATACCGGTATCATTTCGCGGGAATCAGCCTACTTTCGTGATGCGTGTAAATCACCAGGGCTGGCTAGGATTGATCTCAATGTAGCTGTTTTGTTTCTATACGAAGTCTGATCACGTCAATAAAAATAATAATTAAACACAAACAAGTAAAGCACATAATTAAGGATGATGGATTTCGAGTGCTATTTCATCGATCCAAATATGAGACAATGGACGTGCTGAGTGACGTGACTTATGAGAAGTATATAAGGGTACGTATAATGCACAATTTGTAAAGGTCACAAAACAGCACTCACACTTCGTCTGATTCAGCATGTAGGCCAAACCTGTGAAAATTTGGACATGAGTCACGAGAAAATATCGACAACCCGACTCAGTTTTCCTTATAAGACATAATAATGGTTTTGATCTTACTCTGAGATCAAAACTGTTTTCGCTCTTTGTTTGACTAATTTCTGGATAAGTACACCATTTCATGCTGAATTATTTTAACGGTATGTTTCTACCAGTACCTCCTTGGCTGAAAGTTATACAAAAATCTGTGAACATTTCTGTGATTTTTCGAGATAATTAAACGATAACAGAACGAGTATTGAGCGATGTATCAGTTGGCTACATAGACTGGGTCTGAGCCGAGGGAGCGGGTTATTTGATTCAGCATAAAATAGAAACACCAAGCACTACCAGAAAATCGTGGTTCCCGAGAATTCTATAATTATTCATGGAAATTAATCCAAATTACTGCATGCTTTTGAGTGTGAATACATCCAATTCTTAGACGTGATCGTACACTCGAACAGTTATCACAAAATTTATTAAAATAATGCACTTAGATTAAAATAACAATATTGCTGATACAAAAGTAAAAGTGTAGGGCCTACACTAACTTGAAACTTTTGTAAGCCAAAAATAAACAATGGAACTTTGGAAGAGGGCGCACTGACACATAATTGGGTATCATTAATCGCCATGCACAGTAGATGACGTCGTACTGACGGCTGTGATGTCAACTTTCGGATGGGTGTCAGTACGTGTGGAATAGAACTAGCTAAGGCCTAAAAAAAAAAATATTATGTTGGCGTAACCCGACCGTCCCTAAAAATACAGCCGACCCTGGATTTGTTTTCATTAGAAGAAATTTAATGATTAAAATCGATATAAATTAGTTATAAATACGTTTGAAACCATTTCTGACCGTTTCCCATTGTTGTATCCCATGGTATTACTTTGTTTTCTTTTGCTATCGTGTATTACTACCGGCTTAAACAATTAGAAAGCGTGTCATTTTCATTGCTGAGAGGGAAAAAAAGAATCCCTACCTACCCACCCTATTTTTTTTTTTTGGGGGGGGGGCGTTACACCAACATAATATTTTGAGGCCTAATAGTGGGAATTCCTTCCATTGCATTATACGGTCCATGCTTTCATCTTGTGAGCTGATGTTATCCCGTATGTTTGAGATTGGAATCGACGCAGCTATACTGACACTCTTCCTGGTTTGCTTGTGCGATGTACCGTCCATCAAGAGGCCCACAGCCCCACACTAAATCAAATAAATTACCAGAGTAAACATCACAACTTGCACTTCATCAAACACCACATAGGTTCATTGATCTGCCAAACTCTCATTATTGTGCAATTTCTTTTCTTTTGTGTCTTTTGAGGTCGAGCAATAACTATAATTGACAATAATTTATACTTCTTTGAAGAAACTGTTATCCGTCTCCCCGACAAGCTGGTCCTTGTTTGGATGTGGAAATAACTAAAATAATGCTTTATGAAAAATGTCAGGGGACGATGGGCAACGTTTTTTCTGATTTGAATTAGCCAAGCAATAAGCATTTCCGTTGCCATCAGCAGCAATGTTGAGATTAATTTGAAACAATTAATAATTAATTTGAAAGATTGAGATTCAAGAAAAAAAATCATTCCAGTTAGGTCGTAAAAACTGACAGACTCCTGGATATAGAATTTTTTCTCCATGAAGTTGTGGGTTACACTAATGTCAGTGGATGTTTATTTTGGCATAATGCATACATCTATAGTTGTGTGGTAATTAAAATAAAGTGCATCAAGCAGAGTCATGATTACATGTAATAGAGGTTATTCACCGACGTCATAAAAACACGCAATTGGCCGTCAAGCGTCCATATGGTTGCGCGTACGACACTACGTTGCGTGTGCGCTGAAGCGTGTGTAATCATATTGTGCTTGACGGCCAATGACGTCACGTGAATAACCTCTATAGGAACTCATCCATCATGCTATACACAGGGCATTTCCAGTCGAAACGGAGGCTCGAGGGCTCCGTTTCCGGCTCCGGCTCCATTTCTTGAATCCATTCTAAAACAACGGGCATCAAAATAGAGACTTTTGGCTGCGGTTCGGAAGTAGTTTCTCTAGTATGAAAAGGAAAACAGATCTTCAGCTTCAATGAAAAACCACAACCTATATTTTCAGCATATGGATGACAGAGCCTGAGCCTGAGCCTGAGCCTCAGTTTCGAAAAGGCCCACAGACTGGACTGCTGAGCTAGTAGTCTTGGTCCAAGACTGCAATGCTTGATAACGGACTCAGTCCTGCCAATGCGCCCTCTCGTGACTTCATGTAGCCCAGCTGCTCGCATTACAGTCTTGGGCATTTCCTATAAACCGAGGCGTGGCCTTTGTATGCCAATTAGGTACCTTATTATGAATATTCATGATTTACGTTGAAATGCAAAATAGGATGCCAAGCGGGCCGTGTGAGCGTCACGGTTGGAGCTGCTGAAATTCGGTAAACAAACGCGAGACTGTCCGCGTCCAGACAGTCTCGGCCAGACATTATAAACAAATCCTTATGTATCTATTGTCTCAGCGCGTGGTTTATAATTATAAAACAGTCTGCATGATCGATTCCGTGCTTGTTGAATCGCAGACACTTCATGGCGGCTACATTCAAATCCATGCGGTAGTGTCTCGTTTGTGGAAAGCTAGAGTTAATTACGCACCCACAATGTGTGTGTACCACCAGCTTTCTGTTGTAATATTTACCATAATAGAAATAGATCGTGTGTATAGTGACAGTGTTCAATGCCCTCATGCATCAGGCATGTCCGACTATGCGATGAATAGTAAGTATACTATCATGACAACTATTGCAAGCAGTAGGCAACGCAGACATTATTTCAATTCCCCATGACAATACCACAGCGCACCGTGACTATTCCCGATCCCACGATCGACACCGAAGCATAGTACAGTACTAGTCACGTTCGATACTGCATCAGCATGGTACACAGAGGTCATTCGTTACAGGTCATCCATATTCATTAGATACCAATTCAACTGGATTTTTGCGGGCGCTGATTGGTTCCTCCGGAAATCCGAAGGAAAAATAAAGAACAAGTTAAACAATTCATAGGAAATGCCCAAGACTGTAATGCGAGCAGCTGGGCTACATGAAGTCACGAGAGGGCGCATTGGCAGGACTGAGTCCGTTATCAAGCATTGCAGTCTTGGACTAAGACTACTGAGCTAGCTGCAATAAAAACAAATTATTTAGAAAAGTGCAAGTGCGCCACCATGAGGTGAACAACTGCCAGGATTGGTGTTGTTGCATGGCCACTACTGCACTGTCATTAATTTTTGTTTGACATAAACGTGAACTGGGTCTCAGAAAATGTAAGTCTTCCCAAAATTATGGTATTGTAGAGTTAATGAACAACAGTAATGAGTAACAAAGTGCCAGTAGATAAAATTGTAGCCAGATTTTCACTTCAGCTGTGTTCTGGCGTGGTTTGACACTAGCATTATCGTTAGTGTACCTGTTGTCGAGGTATCAAGTTTTCGAGGGTTGACCTCCTATACGTCATACTCAGCGCGGACATCCGGGTACTTTCATTCTCATAACTTGACAACCGATGAAAACTAACGTGAAGATGGCGCAAGCTACGAACAAATCACGCACAAACCGCCCGTCATCAAGAATTGTTTTCCCAAATATTTTTGCCAAGAAACAGAAATCGTGTTCTGTATGACTAGTGCTGTGCATTTTCGGAGCTTTTGAAAACCGGAAAACGCTTTGAAAAAATTAGCGGTTGCCCGAGCTCCGATTCATAAAAATGAATGATAGCGCTATATTACGCACGTGTCGATAATGTGCACGATCAAATGATGCATAGCGCTGTATGTAGGAGTGTGTAAAACATGCTACAACGATCGTTGCGCCGACGTATACATTCAGTTTCTGGTCTCGATCTACGTGCGTGTTTGGGAATCTTGCGATGATTTGGTGCCGGCAACCTTACAGGATATTCAGTCAGAATCTTTCATAACTTGCTCAGCGTGACATGTCACATTTCTTACCGAAAAATCTGCATTGAAGCAGGCCGAAATCCACGGTACCGAGCGCAACTTGAATGCATGCACCAAATACACACGTTGTACGTACGACATGTAGGCTTGCACTTCCGGCCTGATTGCGAATTGGCCACTGTGTACTGGTGTACAACGTATGCTTTGAATGGTGCAGCGCACATTACACATCGTGGAATTTTCTGGATGCAATTCTGCTGCTGCATGGGCCAGGCCATGCGGCCACGTGGTGTGCATGCACTGTACATGATGCATCGTACGCGATATGTTTACGTCTTCTTTCGAGTGATCGTCGCGTTCGGAAGGCTGTTCGCAATATTTGTTTAATCAAGTTTGCGAAAAGTTTGTTTCTGCTTGGCAAAATGGACCCAAAACGACTGAAATTCAAGTATGTATTATACAGTATACACTTTTGGGGTTGTTTATTTATTGGGCAAACGTCAGTCTACTTTTTAAAATGTTGGTTTCGTATTCCGTTTTTGAAATTTTGAAACCGGATGGCAAGATTTTAAGCGGGAGCCCGTGAATCGGTTTTTGATGCACAGCACTATGTATGACTGTCATTGTCGAGTCATAGTTTTTCCTCGGACAATAATCCTTCTTTGAAAATGAAGTACCGTATAGGCCTAGGCCTACTAAGATTAAACAATTCTGGCAGCTTTTTGTTCCTAAAACCTACACAACTTAGGCCCTAATGCTTTGTTTTCATTGGCTCCAAGGTCGGCGAGTTGGAATGATGTCACTCCGCGCAGATCTATTGGTAGCCACTCGCAGACCTGTATCACACAATCAGTTGATTTGTTTTATGTACGGTACGCGTATACGTGCTCCACCGCTGCCAAAACTACAATGTCAACAGTTTACTTCTGTAGGCCTACATCAGTACATGTATGTGACTTTTGTCTTGCTTGGAATAAATAAACACCCTCGAAAACCGGTGCGAGGATAAAAGCGACATAGCCGTACCTGTAGCCGTAGGCTATAAATACAGAGTGCATATAAATTACATGGTGGCCGGTGGTACAACTTAACTTACACATTACAGTTACAAGAGTACAGGGAAACTCCATCATAGGCCACCTACGGCATGTACGGATAAACCATAAATGGTTAACTTATAATCTTCTAAAAGTGTATCCATTACGGGAAGAATTCCACTGACGGCCATCACTTGTGCTCAAACCTGATGGGATTGACAGAGGGCATTTTGAGAAAATAGCCACAGCTGCATTGGAAGTGTATCATTGTATCACTTACCTACATGTATAGGTAAAAAAACACTGAAAATCTAACTTTTCACTGCTACCCCAGTGTTATACACCTGAGATTGAAGTTCATTATGACTTATTTGCATCCAATAAGTTAACTCTTGAAGGAAATAACCCTTTTTCCGTAATGGCTGTCAGTGGAATTCTTTCCTTAATGACTTACAAGTTATATGATGAACCCTAACCCTAACAGGCTAACCCTAACCCTAGTAGTAGTACTATATAGTAGTACTGCTTCTGCCATAATGCCATCACACCGACTTGGTCTTTGAATCGTCGGATTTACAAATCTGGTGCAACGAAACTCACATTCATATCACAGACAGTTCCGTTGATGGATTTGTAAATCTGTTGTTGCATGCAGAGATAATTGGTGTCAGGTTTTAACATTTTAAAGGCAGTATTTCCAGTGTACTATTGGTTTATTTGGTTGTTTGTTTGTTGTTTGCAGAAAAACAACTTCCCCTGAGGTTTATTTAGGGACCTAAATACATGTAACGATACTTTCCACCACTGGTTCCCAGTGTATCATAAATTGATTCAAATGTTTTGCTCCTCACACTGCTCAGTTAGCTGCAGTTGAGTAATCATTGTCTTTTTTTCTCTCTTGACAATAATAACATGATAAACTACTGTTAAAATTGCAAGAAATGCCAAGAAGTATGTGACACTCATCAAAATAATATTCTGTGTATTTTGATGCAACTTGGTAAAAACTGTACATTGTGTGGCATTGGACACAAAGATGTTTGTCTTGGGACAGTATATAATAGTCAGTGATTCACTGGTCACATTCATCCCAATACCATCAAATGCAGTACATTGAACCATTAGACCTTCATCTTGTTCAGTAGCATTCTTGATTTTGAGGAATCTTCCTGCATTGTACGTCTGATACCGCTTTGTAGATTGATCTGTAACATCCATCCAGTGAACTTGGGTTTCATTAGTCCGTTGTTTGCCCAGTGACCACGTATGATGTGAAGCTGCTGGAACTGACTGTGTATTACATTCAAACTTTAACAAGATTCCTTCATTGTTTGGATATTGTTGAGGTTGTAACAGTACTACATTGACACTTGTATTAATCTGGAGTGGATACACAGTGCAGCGTGGTCCTTTATTCACATTGTGACCTGCAATGCAGTTAAATCCTTTGAAATTGTCCATTTCTCTCAGAACATATAATCTTTGGAATTCCATTCCTGGGGATACAATCTTGGAACTCGTCATGTTGGATTGACTAGATGTTTCCCAATGCCATGTTAGCTTTGTAGAGGCCAGTAGTGTAGAGACTACTTGACAAGAGAGAGTAATAACATCTCCAACGTTGGCATTGTTTGGTGAGAAAGAACAAGTAGGAGATGGTGGATGAACAACATTGAGATACGCACACTCTGAAAGGGTTTGAATATCAGACAAATAACAAGCATAGTAACCAGCATCCTCCATCTGTACATCAGTAATATTGAAGCTTCTTAAGTTCTTCTTTTCTTCTGCAATAAGTGAAATTCGTGTCACATCCTTTGAAGGTGAAGGTATCGTTGTATTACAGTAGCCAAATGTTTGAAGGGAACCTTCTCTGCAGTCTTCTTCTGAGTAGACCCACTGTAATCCATCACAAGGATGTTTCTTGGTAGTGATACAATAAAATGATGCATGTCCACCTAACTCCACAGTCATGTTGCTGGATATCGCTGAGAATGCAGCTCCTAGTGTCTCATGGAAACTGATTTGCAGTAAGAGAAGACATAAAACTATCTGCACTCCGTTGGCCATGATGAGCTTCAAGTACCACTTTGCCCAGTTTGGACTTGCATGTAGCACTCACCATGCGCTATCATTGGAAATCAGAAACATGTAGTTTTGGGGCATAGTTGAAACTACTAATTCCAGAGAAAGACTGAATCATTTGTAAACTACACATATGTATCATTCTAATGCTGACTACTTAAAATCTGCATATCTAACGGAAGCAAGACCAGTATCAGCCAGCCTTATTGCATCCTGCATGACCTCACTGTGTGGTTTCCTGTGTGGTTTGGGCACTTGTACACTGTACACATGGCAGGTGTCAAGGTTAGGGATGTGTTATCATTTTGTGCACCAACAGGCGATTAACATACATCCATGCACATACGAGTGCATGGTCGGATTTCCTTTTACATCAGTACATGTTCAAACCAGCATCCTGGTTGTGACTACAGTATTGTAGCCTACATGTAAAAAAAAAAATCCATTTGAATGTTTTTTTTGTTTGTTTTTTATAATTGTGAAGTTGTGATTCCCACAGGATTTGCGCAAAATTAAATACTGTGTACATTACATATATACTGCAGGGAGTTATGTCTGTGTAATGTACAGTATACGTGTATTATTTAGAGCTCTAATCTTCAAATTAGACTCAAATCAATTTGAACATGTTGAATGTGTTGAATCTTGAATAGTCATCATCTTAATTCACGTCCCAATATGCCATGCAGTTGTTAATTTTGAGTTTGTGACCAATTATCAACTGTCCCAGCCCACCTGTGTACATGATATGTAGTAGTCGTGTACATATTCATTACAAGTAATTAACTGCTCATCAGCCAAAATGACCTGATACTTTATAGAATGCTTAGAGTTGGGAGGGCCTGACACGTTTTGATCCTAGCACTGGGATCTTTATTGAAGGCTATAATATTCATTATAATGTGTACATATTCATTACACCTGTCACCTGTTAATAAAGCCCCTTATTGAAAATGCCTCTCATCCACTTGCACTGTTTGTTGCCAAACCTGAAACTTTAATACATGTATAGTTATTATATATGGCTGAGGCACAGGTACACATATACACATGTATACATGTGTTCATGAGTCCTACTACATTACTTGTTTATTGATACAAGTAATCAGGTTGGTACCAGATACCATGTTTCATCTCATGTCTGTAAAGCATGTTGTCCTAGTAGTGGCCATTAATTAATGACAATATTATCTTTCTCTTTTATTGTATTCAGACACAATCATGTTGAATACAACTGGAGGTCTGCAGGTACCCAAGCCACAATTCCCTTCTCTCAATTCTCCACAGCGTGCAGGAGCAAACTCTTCATCATCCAATGGCATCCAGCAATCTAAGAAGGTTGCTCTTGCTCCTGGGCATTCTCTCATGGACTGGATACGTCTTGGACAGAAACAAGGAAAGAAATTGAATGGAGTTGGTGGTCAGATACGTAATGTTAGTACTGAGGAATTGGCTTCACATAATAAAGTGGATGATGCTTGGATGAGCATAAGAGGTTAGTGTGTATGTCACTTCCACCTTATACATTAGGCCTTTTCACACTATCTCCTTTTCAATCCGTGTTGAAACCAACCGGGATCCTCCCGGTTCAGCCTGGCAATTTTTTTAACCGGATCGAAAAGATGCAACGTTCACACTACGTTTATTGTGAACCGGCTCATATGACACAGATCACAGTGCACAATGCAGTTTGGAACCGGTTTGAGATTCAAATCTGCTCCCTACCAGGGTTGATTTCAATCCAGTTCAACCATTCTACCGGGGTTGGCTTGGGGTTGAAAATGTTCAAGTGTGAAAAGGGTTGACAAAATCTTGAGGATTGATCCGGTTCAAACCCCGAGATTTTGGATAGTGTGAAAAGCCCTATTATCTTTGTGTGTAACATATCAGGAAAGGCTCCTGAAGATTTGTTATTCTTGTGAAGATTTCAGCTGACAGACTGATAAAAAGGAAGATTTGTTGGAATATGAAAATTACCTGTTCAGTGTTAGTGTGATAAAAAGAGAATTATGTAAAATCATTTACTCACAAATCACCAGCATGACTTGTTTAACCAGTCATGACAGTGGCTGGGAAGTAATATCTCTGCGACAGAAATGATTCATCATGAGCTGTATTGTTTTTATTTTGTATTCATTATTAGGCAAAGTGTATAATATAACTCCTTATATGAGTTTCCATCCTGGAGGTGAAGATGAAATGATGCGAGGAGTCGGCAAAGATGGAACCAGTTTATTTGATGATGTAAGTTTACAATCTGCTTAATAGTCCATAATATACAGTCAAAGAGACAAATAGTCCTGACCAATTCTGTATTACTCATAAATTTCATAAATTTGGAAAAGCTCAGAATATTTGATAACACATAACACATGGATTGAAAATTACAGGAATAGAATTGGTCAGTTTGTGTAATTTATGGTCTCAACCATTTGTGCCTAAGAACAATGAAGAATCTGCATTTGAGGTTATATAAAGCTTTTTCCATGACAGTGGAGGAATTATTATAACATTCACAGGCCATGTATACATGTAGATAAGTTTACTCATAATAAATAGTGAACACATTCTACCGTCTTACTTGTTTAGGTTCATCAGTGGGTGAATTTGGAATCAATGTTGGAGAAATGCTACATCGGTCAACTGAGAAAGACAATTGATATCAACAAAACCAAAGGTAAGTCACTCTTTTTCATTTGTGGCTAGACCACCGGGACAGGAGCAAATTAAGTTTAGATAAACTCAAGCTAGAAATGTATGTAAGAAGAACATAAATTGATACCATCTGACATGTTCATTATACTAATAAATTAATATATTTATATGAATACTGTGGAATACCAGAGAAGTTAGGGTAGTATACCTTAACCCTAATCATCTACACTTACCACACAAGGCAAGTGCTGCTTACCACACATTACCACAATCTTCACTGACAGGGAACTGAATCATTGTGGTATTCAGGATACTATACTTACCAAGCCATGGGAACTGAATCATTGTGGTATTCAGGATACTATACTTACCCAAGCCATGGGAACTGAATCATTGTGGTATTCAGGATACTATACTTACCCAAGCCATGGGAACTGAATCATTGTGGTATTCAGGATACTATACTTACCCAAGCCATGGGAACTGAATCATTGTGGTATTCAGGATACTATACTTACCCAAGCCATGTGAACTGAATCATTGTGGTATTCAGGATACTATACTTACCCAAGCCATGGGAACTGAATCATTGTGGTATTCAGGATACTATACTTACCCAAGCCATGGGAACTGAATCATTGTGGTATTCAGGATACTATACTTACCCAAGCCATGGGAACTGAATCATTGTGGTATTCAGGATACTATACTTACCCGAGCCATGGGAACTGAATCATTGTGGTATTCAGGATACTATACTTACCCAAGCCATGGGAACTGAATCATTGTGGTATTCAGGATACTATACTTACCCAAGCCATGTGAACTGAATCATTGTGGTATTCAGGATACTATACTTACCCAAGCCATGTGAACTGAATCATTGTGGTATTCAGGATACTATACTTACCCAAGCCATGTGAACTGAATCATTGTGGTATTCAGGATACTATACTTACCCGAGCCATGTGTGTTAAGTTGTGGTATTCAGGATACTATACTTACCCGAGCCATGTGTGTTAAGTTGTGGTATTCAGGATACTATACTTACCCGAGCCATGTGTGTTAAGCTGTGGTATGCAGGATACTATACTTACCCAAGCCATGTGTGTTAAGCTGTGGTATTCAGGATACTATACTTACCCGAGCCATGTGTGTTAAGCTGTGGTATTCAGGATACTATACTTACCCAAGCCATGTGTGTTAAGCTGTGGTATGCAGGTGTATTATTGTTTATTTCTGGTAATGGCACCAAAGATTCCTCAAAAGCGCCCTAGGCACTGTAGCTCAAAAGTCTGATGAAACCTTTTTATGGAAAGATGATGAGAAGAAGATACAGTTTTAGAGGTGGGAGGAAAACTCCAGAGTAATATTCTGGGTAAAACCCACAGAATCAGGTAAGGACTGAAAACCCAATCCACTTGTGGACCGAGCCGGATTTGAACCTGGTCCCCATGAGGTGAAAGGCGAGGACAGAACCGCTACGTCAACCTGGGTTAGGGTTAAGAGCAATTGTGTGCAACAACAAAAAAGCCTTACTTTCAAATGTTTGTTTTATTGTTTACATATTTAAAGACTGTACAATTGTTTTTGAAATCTGCAGATTTGAGTAAAAGACTAAATGAATTGAAGTCCTCCACCTCAATGCTTGCACCTCCACAGCCGATTGCAAGTACAGGTAAATATTACAATGTGCAGTTTATATTACATAACCTTAGATTGTGATGAGATGCTGGCAATACCTTCCTTGTAAAGTCTTTCTCACAGATAGAAACAGACTTCATTCTCTCTCAAAATAAATGTATTTACTCTCATTATTGCTTAAAGTTAGGAGGGCCTAACGCGTTTTGATCCTAACAGGATCTTTCTCAAAGGCGAACTTTACTTTACTCTCATTATTATCAGAAAGTTGTTGTTTTCATGTGTATGAGTAGCTGCAGACAAAGTTACATGTATTATTTTGTATTATATGGTATGTCTCTCATCCATCTCCATTTGTGATTTACTTTGTCATATTTTATTGAATTATTTCTTGTTTTGACAGCTCCTAGTGAATCTAACTTCACTCAGCCGGACTCTGTTGACTTGGGTAACACACAGAAACCCAAAGCAAGGTATGATTCATTTTGAATTCTGACTTACACTTTGTTAACGACCTTGAAAAGGCTATTGTAAACAAGATGGTTTCAATACAAGTATTAAACTGCTGCAAACTGCTCATCAGCCAAAATAATTACCTGAAATTTATCAAATGCTTAGAGTTATGAGGGCCTGATGTGTTTTGATCCTAGCAGGATCTTTCGCAGTCTAAATGACAAGAGGACAAGAACATGCAAGTCATTTAGTCAAGATACAAATAAATTTGTATCTTGACTTGCATCGAAACGCGTTATGCCCTCCGAACTCCAAGATAGTTTAAAGTTTGAATATATTTGAATCCCTTTGGATCATTGCATTTCTACTATTCCTTGATGAAAGCCATGAAAGTACATGATGAAGGCCATGCACTGCTTAGCATTATCTCAGACATACAGTTTTTAATGAGGAACTACCAAACATTGCTATTATATTGTAGTACTTTATTATCTTCACATTGTAATTGTTCTTTGTATATATTGCAGATATGACTGGTACCAGAATGCAGGAAAGATTACCATTACAATATATGCAAAATGTAAACATGTAAGTACAATAACTTTTATGTTCTCTTTTGTATGATTTTCTACATGGAATTGAATGAGAGAGGACTGGCAGTATGTCCATTATGTTGTCATTATTGTATGATGTATTTACTTGTTTCTTTGATAGGATGTGAAAGTTGATCATTTAGTGATTGATAAAACACAACGTGATCTCAGGGCATCACTACTTCTTGATGATCATGTCTACACTGTGCATATTGGTAAGTATCCTATAAGTCTGTCTCTGTTATAAATCCAATCATGTGTCTGGATCATCAGATCATGTGTTATTTAGAACTACTGTTATACAATCTGGTAGAAGAACTCTATCATTTCATGTGACTTTAAATGAGAAATTAGTTTTTAATAGATAATGTGATGGATTGAACTCATGAGAAAGGTAATCATCCGGAAATATCAACAAATATTTAATACTGTTGTAATACTTAATCCAATTTTTTTTTTTTTTTGGGGGGGGGGGGGGGGTTGAAGTGCAGATGCTAATTTTTCAAATAAACAACACTTTGCATAATAGAAAGAGTGAGCATGGTTAGTGGAAATACTGTCGTTTGTAAATTCTCTAATCTTTTTCTCTGGTCTTTTCATGGTAGGTTTGTTGGAGGACATTTCAGATTCCTATGAAGGTAAGCTAACTCTGTAAAGAATATAGATATAATGTAGGCACTTGGCCGTATTAGTCATTGCTTAGCACTATTGACTTATTCATTTGTAAGGAAAAAACCCAAGGTGATTCACATGCACTCACAAGCACTGAGTATACAGTGCTGGCAAGCCTAATTTGCATACAATCCAAAGGCTGTCTGAATTGGTTGCTATGGTAATCACTAGAGCCGCATGACTTGGACAATTTCTTGTAAGTATTCCATGCTTTGCATAATAAAGTAATTGACCTGTACTATATTCACTTTAAAGAAAATTAGGGTAGCACTTAAAGACTAACTAGGAGAAAAACTACATAAGCTTTCGTAGTAACAACTACTTCATCAGATGTAATGAAGTGGAGCTACCCTCATTTTCTTTATCATTTCAATAGACTAACACGGCTACCCACAATTTTCTATTGGCTATGTTGGCAGTGTGTAGTTGGAGATTCCTGGTTCCGCTGTGGTCTAATATGTAAGATTCATTGATTGTATTTCTGATGCAGGTATTAAGGTGACTGCAGGCCCAGTTCATCGGATTATCTTTGTGATTAACAAGATCAACCCTGACATGAAATGGGCAACATTGGGGAAACCCCTGGAAGGAAATGATACAATGATACCTAGAATTGACAAAGGTAAAAATATACATGAATTTGTTTCAACATGTCTATCCCTCAGTTGATGAATGATTTGATGAATCAGATCTTGCTATAAACCCCTTGCAATGACGTCATTGTGAGTCTAATTACATAGTCACTTAATCTTAGCCATCGTTTTGTCTAACAGTAATACGCATCTACTGTATCTAATACCAATGCCACAATGTACTCTAATGTCATATGCAAGGGGATCACAAATATATCTCTAAATCTATCTCCCGAGCAAAATCAATTAATGTTCATGATTAACTGTGGTACCTGCCACGATATTGGATTCGATTCACCCCGCTGACCCCAGCTGGTTCGGTGGCCTAGCGGTATGACATCTGCACTAGTAAGCAGGAGATCGTGGATTCGAATCCCACCTGAGCCAGCACTTGACTTTTTCACATGCTCTCACAAGCACTGAGTATAAAGTGCTCATCCAAGTCGGTGAAGGGCAAGCCTAATTTGCATAATGTATCTAAATAATTGTGTTTTTTTACTTTTCAGGTAATGAAATTGTTTGCATTTGCTGATTTATTATTACTGTTGTTTCCTCTCAATCCAGAGCCAATATTCCGATCATGCAAGGTGATATCCTGTCAACCTCTTACCCATGACATCAAGCTGATTGGTCTAGAGTTGCCTCAAGGATGTCATATGATACTTCCTATGGGATACCATGTACATCTTAAAGTCTGTGTAAATGGTGAGTGTTGTCTCGCTGTTAATTCTATAGACACCTGGCATGGCTTAGGTAAAGTAGTAAGAGTGTTGTTTCACTATGTTCACTGTGTATGAGGTACATGAGGTGCAGTGCCTTACAGAGTGAATATTACAGAGTGAATATTTACCTCAGATCACATCTCACCTGTGCTTGCCGACTTGCACTGGCCCCCAATTCAACAACGAATAAAATACAAACTGTGCTTCATCATCTTCAAGATCCTACATGGTGACGCTCCAGCCTACTTAAGTGATCTTGTCAAGTTCTACTCCCCAGGGCATCGGGGATTACGATCTTCGCAACAAAAACTCCTTCTGGAAAAAATGGCAAAACATGGATGGGGGAGAGAAGCTTTCAAATCGCTGCAGCAAAGCTTTGGAACTCACTACCAGAAACTGTGAAACTTTCAGATTCACTTGGCATATTCAAGAACAGTTTTAAGTCTTACTTGCATAGAGAAGCATTTGGTTGATTTCATCTGTGTGTGTTGTTGGATGATGCTTTCTTGATTTGTTTATTTTTGTTTGATGTACATGTACATGTATTGGCATTGCATCTCGGGGGTGGAATCAGCCAGGTGCTTCTTTATTATTTATTGTTTATGATTGGTTTTCTTTTAGTTGCACAGCAGTACAGTGCCATGAGCGCCGCTTGCGGCGGATACCGGCGCTATATAAATTTCCATTATTATTATTATTATTAATACTAAATACCTCAGTGGCTGTGTAAATTGGAAGTGTTACCTCACTGTTAATTCTATAGACACCTGGCTTAGGTAAAGTAGTAAGAGTGTTGTTTCACTATGTTCACTGTGTATGAGGTGCAGTGCCTCACAGAGTGAACACTAAATACCTCAGAGACTGTGTAAATGGTAAGTGTTACCTCGCTGTGTATGTCATGTGTGAGATGCAGTGATATGCTGACCATTGATAATACATGTATCTAATATTTGTCTCAACAGGAGATGAACTGAGTCGACCCTATACCGCTATCTCGCCTTCTCTTCTACCTAAAAACCAAACATCTAGAGAGACAGACGATGGAAGAGTAATTTATCTCATGATCAAGATTTATCCAGATGGACAATTTACTCAATGTCTAGCACAATTAAAAGAAGGGGACACTATTGATGTCAGTGATTATGAAGGCAACTTTGTAGAATCCCGTCTGCAAGAAGTGGATCATCTGACCTTAGTTGCTGCTGGTACTGGCTTTACACCTATGGTTAAACTGCTCAACTACAGTCTCAAACAACCAAGACACATGTAAGTTGTTGTCTCGGAGTAAAATCTGGATTTTGTTTTGTTTGAATATCTGCTTTAGTACTAAAATCTGTTTGCATATTGAAAACGAAATACTGAGGTCCTCATATGTTGAACCAAAGCCAAACGTGATGTTTTGTTTGAGATCTTGAGTGTCCCAGAATCCCCTAGACAAAGCCTAGTGAGGGCGTTTACGAAACGGAGGCTTAGGCTCAGGCTCAGGCTTCAGCTATGTCATCCGTATGCTGAAAATATAGGTTATGGTATTACATTGAAGCTGAAGCTCTGTTTTCCTTTTCAAACTAGAAAATCTACTTCCGAACTGCAGCCAAAAGCCTCTATTTTGGTACCCGTTATTTCAGAATGCCAGGATTCACAAAATGGAGCCGGAGCTTGAGACAGAGCCTGAGCCTCCGTTTTGTAAAAACTCCTGTGATTAATTGATGACCTGCATGGAAGTACTCTCATGGGTTAACAACTGAATCTATACAGACTATCACCTCAAGAGGTCTTTATTCTAGCTTGTCTTTGTTTCAGGCACATCAAGTTGTTGTTCTTCAATAAGACAGAAGCTGACATTCCATGGAGAGAAGACTTAATGAAGCTCACTCAGACCAAACATCAGAATATTGAAGTCATTCATATTCTATCAAACCCAGATGATAGATGGACAGGACCTAATGGTAGGATACGGCAGGAGATTGTGAAGGAATGTATGATACCTCCGTCATCTGAACACCCAGAGAGCAAATACTTGCTCGGCATTTGTGGACCAACTCCATTCACTCAACTTGCTTTCAAGTAAGTCAGAAAATGTAATTCAAGCCTAATTTGATGACAATTACACTTTAGGCCTTTTCCCACTTGACCAATCTCAGGGGGGTGGCCCAGGGGCGACACAGAGGTGAAAATTAGCCTTGATTCCCACTTGAAATGTTCACCCCTCCGTCAACCTTGAGCAACCCCTGAGATTGCCTTTTCTCCAGGGTGAGTTCATCCCTGCTCAGAACAAGGGTTGAAATTTTCACCCCGGGGTGATTTCCGTCCCCGTGATGAGCACTCTAGTGGGAAAAGGCCTTATGAGATTTACCCTCTTCGGGGCAACCACAGCGCTATTGGTTACGTAATGTTTCCAGTTTTTTAGTTCATCATGTCATTCTGCTGACAATATCCAGAGGAAGCTTGTCACGTGTCACTTCTGTATGTAGTATCATACTCCTATTGCTTCAGGCCTGTTTACTAGCTTCATACCTTTACTACAGGTTACATGTACCTGATTTTTCTGTCTGTGTTGCCGAGAGAATACACGAATCCGACTTGAGATTCATGTAATTGGCCCTGCGGTGTATCAGGGGACGTACAACCTGCAGTAAATAGTGCAGCGGAGCGTAAATTCTTTTGTTGCCACATAAAAGGCAGGCCGAGACACCGCAGTAATGGTGGATGGTTTGACGCGCCGTCGGATCGGTCTATAGAAGATTACCCCCGGTACTTCCCTAACAGAATCATCATCATATTACACATTTGAATTGTAAAGACTACAATTCTTCCATGCACTAGATTAGAAAGAAAGATGAGGAACCGATTGAATATTTATGATCATGATTTTAGGATGAGCAAGAAAAAAATCAGCTCTTGATCCCTGTAGTGGAGGCTGTGAATTGTTGAATATCTAAGCTCAGGATGCCAGCCAGAATCTGTGAGTTGTTTCTGATAAACATTTCCTGTTTTTATTTTAGGTTGTTCAAGGCGTATGGATTCACAGGTGATATGATTCATGTATTCGCTGCATGAGGATGAAGTTTCAATCTATCTCAAGATGGTTCACACTCGTCTTCTACTTGACTGATTTCTATAGGAGCAAGGTATCGCTTATCACTGAGGAAGTAGCCTTGGGGCCTGTTTGTTTAACGCACAGGATCCCAGATTTGCGGATCTAAGTCCGATGCAGGGTATGCTAAAATGGGATCCGGATCAGTAATCCATGATCCTGTGCGTTAAACAAACAGGCCCTCGGTCAGTTGTAGTTAAACTCAGGAACAGGCGCGGTTCTACGGGGGGTTAGGGGGGGCTGTATCCCCCCAAAAAATTTTGTCTAGCCCCCCCCCCCCCCCCCAAAAATGCAAGTGGAAACAAAAATTCTTGAAAATACTGGATTTTTTCAGTTATTAAGCGGCAATTACATAACAAACACATTGTGTGGGCTATATGTGCATATTTTTTACCCCTAATAAGACATAGCAGAAGCGAGTGTTAGAAGAACTCAAAATATTGGGTCTTCTAGCCCCCCAAAAATAATGGCTCTTCTAGCCCCCCAAAAATTTTGGCTCTAGAACCGCGCCTGCTCAGGAAGATTCAGAGATTTTAATTACCATGCACGTACTTGTCTCTGTCTCTGACTGGTACATTTATTCACAATGTGACGTCCAATCATCTACACATGACATGTTTCATCAATTCTACTGACTTTATCTTCAGTCAATGTCAGTGGCTTTAATTAGTGAACAAAGGAAATTGGCTCCAGTGAGTTGTATACACCTGTTCTGAATGATTCTTGATTTGTATAAATTCATCTTCCCTTGGATATATTGGAAGTGATGATCTATGTGTTGCTCATTGTGTAAAGCGACATGAGATATTTATAGATGCCTAGTAAATGAGCCATCATGTCTACTGCTTGCCGTCCTGTATAGGTCTTCTACTCATTGTACTTCCTAGTTTGTTATGTGCCGTACTTATACAAAAAAATGGGTAATCTACGTTTTCCATATCTATTAATGTTATGGAAATTTTGTTTCAATATACCTCTTTGTGAATTATTTTCAATATACCTCTTTGTGAATTCTTTTCAATATACCTCTTTGTGATCTTTTTAATCATTTTAAGATGAATTTGTTAGCTTTAGGGAAATAAGGTCCGTTTTATATGGGGTGGATGATAATAATGTTGAACAAGTCGTGCTAAATGATGAAAGTGAAACAAATTAATGTTCTTGATAGATTAAATCATTAAGTGGAGATTCCTATTTTTGTAATCAATTGTGAGCGCTCTTTTATTAGACTTTTATTGATGTAAGAAGTTTTAGTCTTTGTGAGTTCATTGCTAGCAGACAGTGGGAATATATATTTTTATACTAGGGAAAGCTATTGGTATAAATATTTTAATTTAAAAATAAAAAACTATTTAAAGTTTATGTGTAATAGGGGTTTAGCCCCATTATTTGAAAATAGCGAGACTAACTTGAACATGAAGCGATACAATAGTACCATTATCGACTCAGTTCTGTGATAGGTACAGTTGTGATTACTGATCATTTAGTAAAGCTGGTAACAAAGTGGACAATATTATTTGTTTCAGTTATGTATTATCAGACAGAGGCTAAGGATCGTACAGACGCCCTCTATGGGTTGGATCGGCTTAGCCTTTGGGTAGTCATTGATTGCTACACTACATTGATCTATGCTCCATTTTACAAGGCTTTAAGATTCCTGTTATAAATGTCGGTGTTGTTAATTTCGCCAGTTACTTGCAATGTGGAATCATATTATGCGTAGCAATTAAGACTTGTGAACTTTAATGAAAGTTGTTCTTGGGCATTATCCGTTTTTTATATAATACCTTAACCAAGGCTAGATTAACAATTATTTTAGAAAATACATGTTTATATAATCTGTCAGTTGTATGGTAAGTCCGTAAAATTTATATTATATCATTGTTTTGTTTGTTTGTTTGTTTTTGTTTTTAATTTATTACTTTTTGTATGAAAACTCCATAAAGATCGGTGTTCTTTTTTTTTTTCGATAAAGCAACGAGGTTTATCGATTTGTACCCGTCTTTGTGCACAATTTTCAAAGGAATTTTTCTAAAAATGTGATAGTACATGTACTTCAGAATGAAACATTTCACAGAAATTGTCTAGTAAATAAAACAATATGCGTTCAGACCGCAACTAAATAGTGATGTTTTTGATTCTGATCAGTTCTGCACTGATATTGTACTCCGTGAATTGGTGATTAACTCCAAACTTGAATTTACTCACTGATATTTCCTTTTCCTACTTCATGTACATGCAGGTTGAATACTTTGATTTATAGTAAGGTACCTACGCAGCTGCAAGCAAACCTATAGGGTTTATAATTATGTCCTTTTTCTCTTTGAGTTTGGTCCATCCCTGTTTGGCCTTTCACATTTACACCGATAAAAAAGTATGCAGCCATTTGTACTACTTCAAGGAACAATCAAAACGAAATTTCCCGTGTAAGAATGTTGGCCGAAAAATACATTTTGATCAGCTTTAAAGGGGTGGTACAGAACTGGATTTTGCGACAAAACCGTTGCTGACAGTGAAAGCACATTATGTAATCCATCATATACCTTAACTGACAAACCTGTAGAAGTTTGAGGTCAATCAGCCATCTGGGTCATGAGACAATAGTGAAAACCCGTTTACACATTTCGATGATATTATGCGTTCATAATAAAACGCTTCAAAGCGATTTATTCCAATCGGAAAATAGTTTCATTTATTTCTCAACGAATATGGCATTTTAAACAAAAACATTTCATGGGATGTTGTCTCCTATCTTCACCATTATACTGTGTAGGCCTAAGTTTTATGTGAATCTGTGATCTTGAAGTGTATTTTGTCTTACCAATGAAAAACACACCATCTTTATAAATAATACGTAGATTTGCATATCGCGGGGTCTTGTCATTTAACAACCTGCCTGTGACACACAAACATCCCCTGCCTTCCACTTGAGCTAGTTTTAAGAGCCAGTGCAAGAGTCTTCTGTTTTAACTGCATTGTTTTATTGTATGTTTTAACTTACAACATTAATAATAGATAAAAACAGAGAGGCAATTAAAATTGAACGTAATAGAAGTAAACGAGTTCGTGTTCATAGGCTCAACGATTTCAGTATGAACTTTTAGCGAACACCAACAGGCTTTAAATATAATTTTGATGATGTAGCTTGATTTGAAATGTAAATAATTCTTAAAAAAACGTTTAAAGTGTCTCGCCGTCTTCATTACATTGGATTATGGACTCAAGTTATTATCTTGATTAGGTTTAATATTAATGTGAAGGGCATGTATTTACAACGTACAGCAACGGTCACGATGTTTATTTGTCTAGTCCATTCTTGTCACGCCCATCTGTAGGTGTAAACATTGGTCAGTTTGTCAAGCACTCTATACAGAGATGCCACTTGGCAAATGCTCTCCACTGTCACCGTGATACGACTCCAGCAAACATCTCTGACAATACAATTCCAGCAAAGATTGATGTTATAACGACTACAATCAGTTGATCTAACCTGTATGTCAGTGACAAAGTTGAATATTTCTGGGCTCTGTGGGGGAATGCATGGAACTGTTGAGAACTAACACCGTTTTTCTGTCAATATGCCAACTAGCTAGATCCAGACTTCTTGGCGGTAGGCCTACGTGTCAACACCAAACAAAGCAAAAACTCAACACGCTATGAGAAGTTATAGGATTATTATTTTTCTTCACTGATTCTACTAAGTGAAAGAAGTCTAGCTCGAGCATAAGACCGCGTGGTTTTATTTTGTCCATCATCTGTAATCACCAGTGAAACCATGAGTCTTGATTCCAAGATGCGTCGAAGGAAGATCTCATACGAAACTTCGAAATCTGTCTATACAGAAAGAGTAAACAAGCTTGAAAACCTTCGGCTCCAGAAACAACTTCAGTCGATGGAAGCTAATGCTCATAAGAGCATGGTGCATCTATTCAGACGTCGATTAAGCACTCAGGATTTACTGGCTTGCCTTCAGAGACAGGAGGGGGACAGCTGTCTAGCAGATCGGAGCAGCAAAGTATCAATCCAACCACATTTTTCCGACATTGATACTGAAGGACGAAATAAAAAGACGCAGAAAAGCATCCTTGCTCGGTGCAAATCGACTCCACCTGAAATTAGTCATGATACAGAAGATGACATTTGTACATCATCCTCGGAGTCTAAAGCAGATAGTGACGACGTCTTTGAAGACTGCCTGCAGAATTTGAAAGTAGATTCTATAAAACTCATAGATGCTAAACCTGGGCAAAACGCTCAACTTGCTCCAGCTGGTACAAGCATATCAAGTTCACTTTTACGTCCTAAATCTGCTCCTCTGAAGATGCGTCGATACATGCAAGTTGCCTCTCCGATGGATGGTAGAGTTATCAGTCCAGCCATGGAATCAAGTGAAAGGAGTGTACTCATTAGCCGCTCTGCTTCGCCAGTTAGTCCTAGGACTGTGAGAAGTCCTGACAGCTTACCAGAAAGGCCTAAGTTACGAATTCCTCGCGGTACTAGAATAAACTCACAAGATACCAGTGAGGATAAACAAAGGCCCATTCATCACCCCGACGCGTCGAAACTTGGCATCAGTAGCAAGAAGAGTACCTCAACGAGCTCAGAATCCAGATTAACAAGAGAAGATTCACCAAGACCACCTGACAAACCGAGACTTTTGACTCGGGCTGAAAAACTAGGAGTGCGATCAGTCCTTAACAGCCCATTGATGAGTTCTCGAAGACAACTCCGTGCAAGTACATCCATGAGCCCAAATACAATGCAATACAATAAATCCCCAGTTTCACTAGATGTGGACAATACGCCTAGAGTAAGAAAGATATCAGCATTGAGTCATGCTGAATTTATGAATGATGCAATAAGGTCAAAGGCATATGGCTTAGGTAATACAAGTACTGCAGATACCTCGGATGTACGGCAACTATTACCAGTAAGACCCCACACTGCAGGTGGATCGAGAAAATTACAAAGAGCCTTAGCCATTACGGATCAGAAATTGGATATGAGGTTGAATGCATTTCTCAATCAACCTATGCCGGGAGAGGTACAGGTGCATCATGATTAAACATTATCATTTTATTTACACGATGACCCGATTTATCGGGAGTTTTAAAGGTAGTATCATACTTTGGTAAGACACTAAAACAAATGTTCACAGATTTACTTACAGGATATGAAGATGGTGAAAACAAACGACCGAAGATCTTTTTTATCTTTTAAAAGATCAAAAATAAAAGAGAAAATACTTAAGAAATACGTGGCAGTTTTTCACTGTTTTCTCAAAAAGTGGGCACCGTACGTATGGGACTGAAATTTTCACAGATGACTGTTACTGTATCTTTCTTGATATTTGTGCCCATGAATCTGTATTTCTTTGATAAAAACCAAAGTATGGTTATTACCTTTCGGTCTCAGATAATGTTCCCGGCCACCGATTAATAATGTTCTCTTTTTAGTGCTTAGTTTTACTGTTGTCTTTTTACCATACATTTTTTAACAATAATTATTTAAATGGTTTTATTTGATTTGATAACCACTTTACTAAAATTCATTTTTCAAAGGAAAGGGTTATTCATCCCGGTAGGCCTACAGATAAGGACAAGGATGATCATGTCACATAATTATACGCGATGGAGTTGCAGTGGTGGTAGGCGGCGCATTTCGGCACTGGAACTTCTAGCCTTCACCAGGCAAGGCAGCGGCAGCGATCAGTGTATTATGGTTGCCTGATGAGGGCGAGCAGTTCCAGCATCCGACACGTCTACCGCCGTGGCTAATAGCACCCCCCCCCCATTTTTTTAAATTTAATTGTTCATAACTCCCTCACATATTGTCCATTGTTGTGCTCGTTTAATTCTTTAATTGTATACATGATAACAATACCACAATTTAAAATACTGGACTAGCTAACGTAGTAAGTATTCCTTTTTTCGTTTTTGCTAAACATACATGAGCTGCTTTCTCAATTTTGTGAGAAATAGCGATTTGTGAAAATTAACCATCTATACCATGATGCATTCTTGTCACATTATTTTGGATTTGCAGCTACACCTCGACCTCGAAGAAAAAATTATCATGCATGAACAACCGTCATTTCTTAAACTGCCCAGTATACGGGGAAAATCAGGCCCATATCTATACTTTTCAAGTTGTCATGGTTATAACTTTTCTGCCGGCAATATAATTTTTTATTATAGATTTCGCCTCTCTTCAGTGAACTAATTATTGTCCCACCTCGAATGGCCAAGTCCATTGAGTCAATCACCCCTCCCCTCTGTCCGGGTTATAAAATGAAAATCGTAAAAGCTAAATTGTGTTCCTATACAAATGAATTCAAAGTGAATGAAAATAAAGATGAAATAAAGACAAGTGTATAGTTCAAGTCGCCGTGATTAGTTCCATATACATGTATTCTATAAAATTGCTTAGCAGAACCATCTTGGAGATATGTGTCTTATTTCTCCATGGCAGAACGCAGACTTCAACTTTCGTAATTATAAGAACTTTCTCCTACGGAACTACATATGTGAGAAGAGTCAGAAGACTGACAACGCAGCGGCGGTCTGTGAAAGTTTATCTTTGGCTAATTATTATTAAAAACAAAAAGTTATATGCAACTCAGTCGTAGATGCCAAAAAAGAGTAATACAGAGAAATGACTCTTGGTGGCGCTATATAAGATCACCGCGCTACAGGTGCATTATCACGTGCGATCAATGTTTTGATCAGACTACATCTGACGTTTAGACAGTGATGTCAGTGAACGTGCGTCTCACTCTTCCTTCCTCCATGCTCCAAGTCCAACCAAGTACATCAGTTTTGTTGGTAAATTTTCAATATTAAATACCAGTAGTTTGTTTAACAAGAGGATATATGCATCCTAAGTGTCTGTGTTGCCCTAATTTTTATACTTTAGTGAATGCGATACAGTCTGCAGTGTATGGATCCTATTCGGTAGCCTGCAGTCATCGGTTTCCGATGGGATAACGGGAAAACTTCTATAAAACAAAAACGAAATAAAATTTCAGAAAATCACTTCACTAACTTTGAACTGGACACTTCCAGATTATACTCTGTAAAAATCCTCGAAGTTGAAGTCTTTTCTTTGGAAATATTGTCCGTCATTTACAGCGACACCGATTCCGCAATGTAAACAAAGCGTCACCAGTTTTCGATAACTTGGTTGTGCGGCAAAGTTCCTTGACATCGGAGTAGCTATGGCGTGCCAAGTCACTCAAAAATTGATGAAATATTGTCCTGACTCGATTTGATCGAACTGGGTCGATGGAAATGTATAAAAGGTCCTGAAACGGTTTTGATTCAAAGATCGTGAATGATAAATTATTTTTTATAAATAAATGGTTGAATCAACAAAATGAGAATTTGGTACAGATCATGGTAGGTAAAATTATTATCACAACATTTTTATAATAAATATCTGGCATCATTATGAGAGGCCTAAACGTGGATAGCTTAAGTTCATCAGCTTAGCAAAGTTTCAAATTAAAAAGAGAAAAATAAAATTATGGCACTTCGATTTGAGAAAGACTTTAACACTTTTATTACATTGGTATGCCATAAAAACCAAGATCGCACTGGGATCACGTGACCTGCCGTCTGACATGGGAAGAATGAAAGTTGTTCGAGCAGACGACAGTTTAGTTTGAAATATTTGACCACAGATTGTGTCTTTTATAAACGTTTGAACATTAGCCTTAAAATGCATTAGTAATCTATACCCAAAATTACATAGTTTTTTACTTTTGAGTATCACTCACAACTGAAAACTTTATTCTCAATATCCTGAATGTCGGAGATAGCCCTGAGTGTAGTCATCACTTCAGGGATACTGATCACAAAGTATCACGCACGGTCTCGCGGTAAATGGGAATCAAATTTCGTCATCGAAAACATATGTCCATCGGAAACTCATGACCGGACGATATTCCTTCCGGATCCATTGCACTCACAATTAATTATCATGTCTAATTAGTATTGAGTATTTACACTACATTCATGACATTACTAATAATACTAAATAAAAATGGCTTAGTAACGTTTGTCCTGCTTGATTAATAGGCCTATGTAATGGAGTAAGGGTTCAAGTTTACAAGCAGGTCCGATTAAAGGGAATAAAAACAACTTAATAGTTTCTACTGTTCCAAAATGATACTTTTTACTTTCAGCAAATGTTCCTGAGTCCTTAAATCCCCAGATAGAAGAATTTTGTGCAACATTTCAGAGTAAAAATACAATTTTCCTACCTGTTTGTTGCAAACTTCAAAACAGACAGACAAAACAGTTTTATTCCCTTTATAGGTATCGGACCTGCTTGTACACCGTTACCAGTAATGGAAAGAAGCATCAGGCTAATTTACAATTACACTGTATAAATTATTTTAATATTATGTGAATTTTTTGGTGTACTCTTTTGGGGGTTCCTGAAGAATTAGTACACTCAGGTTAGCTGGGTCCAATTTCATAGAGCTGCTTAAGCACAAAATTTGCTTAAGCATGAAAAGCCTTCCTTGATCAAACCGTAACCAACCAAATTTTCATGTCATGTTTACTGCTTTTGACTTGTATTCGGCCATTGTTTGCTGAGCATAACATTCACAAGGAGTCATGGGGCTGGCATACCGATTTTATTAAGCAAGATTTATGAAATTGGCCCCTAGTACCCAGCTTCTACCATGCTTCTACTCACCTAAATTCTAGGTACGTAGAAGCTGAGTACCAGCTAACCTGAGTGTACTAAACCGAGCCTGAGTGTACTAAACTTCAGGAACCCCGTTTTTTGTATGTCATGCTCATGAGTGCTTGTGAATTTAATTATGTGTGATGTCTTACAAGTTATATATTGAGTTTCAAAGTTGACTGTTAATATGACATTTTCTTAAAAGTGTTGGCATGGAAGGTAAGCAATGAACTAGTAGTACTGGTAGTACATCCATTACCATGACTACTCCTATCTTGACTTTGTAACAAATTTGTATTTAAGTCATTGAAAAGTGAACAAAGAAAAATTGACTGGATGGAGCGGGATTCGAGAAAAATTGACTGGAGCGGGATTCGAGTCGAATCCCGCTCCAGTCAATTTTTCTTTGTTCACTTTTCAATGACTTAAAAATACTCAGTCAGTTTCCCTTGTGGTTATTTCACTAATAAATTTGTATTTAAATGTATTTGTTTGTTTGATCTGTTTCTAGATCTGATCTGATCTCAGACTGAGAAGTTGAAGATTTCAACCATGAATGACTGGCTCATCAGTGGCTGTGGTTTCATCCTACATATAGGCCTAGGCCTATATATTGTATGCTGGATCATGGTGTGTTGCTGTGGTTGTCCATGTAATGAGAAATACAATGATGACTCTACATTGCCTGATGTGTTTGAGTCTTCCAAGTAAGTATACATTCAACAGACTTTGTTATTTGCTGAGAGTTAGGAGGGCCTGATGCTTTGAGAAAGATCTTGCTAGGATCGAAACACGTCAGGCCCTCCTAACTCTAAGCATATTTCAGGTCATTTTGGCTGATGAGCAGTTTGCAGCAGTTACTATTACTTGTATTGACTTTGTTATTATTTACATACAGTGTATGAGGCTTTTTGGAAATGTACTTTTACATTCCTCATTTCCACTGCAGCTGTAAGTATCATGAATGTGAACTGTTCAAATCACTGTAAGTGCAGGGTATGTCAGATTTGTAGACAGTGGGTTCATGTACAATTGTACATATTATATGCAGTCTCTCTGACTTGGATATCAGGCAGACAGGTGGATAATGACATGAGCTAGTCCCTACATTGACCTGAAGGCTGAAGCTGTGACTTTCAATTGAGTATTCATTCTAATTTTCCTCCATCCTTCAATCATAACTGAACATATTGAACGTTCTGTTTCATCTTCTTTTCAAAGTTGTATAATTCAACTCAAAAACTTTATCTAGGATTAATTGAATGTCTATTGTAGAACCAGATATTCAATTTGCAGAACCTATTGTAGATGAAACGAGTGTCTGAAAAAGATTCCCCTGGCAAGTCTCGCTAAAACTTGGTTTCCACTACAGTGAAGTGTTCATGTCTAGGCTATTAAATCTTTTGCAGAAAATAACTTCATACTTTTCTTTTATATTTCTCTCTAGACTTCCCACAGAAGCATGTTGTCTTCCATCTGTTGGCAATGGTTTCCTAGCAACAGTCGTCTATAGTGACACGATCTATGTGAATGGAGTATATAATGGACGAGGCGGAGCTAGTCATAGAGCAAGGGTTCCATCTACAGCTGCCATTGACATTATTCTACCTTCAGATATGAGCATCTCAAAGGAGTCTTACTCACTCAGTGTCAGAAATGGTAAAGAACAAACTTACTTCTAAGAAATTGTGTTTATTAATATTTGGGCCTGTTTGTTTAACGCACTGGATCACGGATTCTGCTGATCCGGATCCCATTTTAGCGTACCCTACATAGGGCATGGATCCGCAAATCTGGGATCCCATGCGTTAAACAAACAGGCCTAAGTCAATCTTTTATAACACGTGCACAAATTTAAATGAGACTGTGTACTCGGTTTTGTGTGGTGAGATTCTTGGTGTTTCTCTATTATGCATAATTTCTTGCAAAGTATGGTTTAATCAATGTCTTACGAAGTTTAGTTGCTTTAGGATAGATGTTATATTACTATGCCTCTGTTTATGTGTATTTGACTATCCTGACAGGAACATTCCATCGGACAGTCACTTCAGAGAATGCCATCATAGAGCAGAGACTTTACGCTCATCAAAATCATTCCAATCTTCTCATCAACGAGATAACTATCATCAGGACAGGTCCTTCACAGCAACCTGTTATACTGAAGCTGCTCAACAACACTGGAACAAGCAGTAATGATATTAACTTCAAGGAGTCAACTACTTATCAAGGAACAAGGTAAATACACCTGTACTGAAACACCTGTACTGTGATGATGGCCTCTCTATCTTACTTTTCCTTGTTGCTTCCATTTATTTCCCTTGAACATTCTTCTGATGAAAGTGCCTCTTACAATAGAAAGAAATATTCTTCCCCAATCAAGAGTGACATTCCATAGAAGTTGTTGATCATGGGTTGATCCGTTGATGCACCATATTTGTCAGGGTATTGTCGTATCCTTGCTGCACAATTCCTTGTTTAGATAAGGCAAGATGAACATCAAATCTCTGGGTTTCTTCTTCTTCATTTTTTATGGTTGTCTAATTTTCTGGTCTCTGGTTCAGTCACATGAAGTAATAGAGAATATCTGTCATGTTGCAATTAGTAAGTCATGCTTCATTTAAGCTGTTGTACTGTGTCCATCTTGTCCATGTTATCACAGAATCATTCCCGATTCTCTTAATAGTCACATTGTACTATTTATTTCTACAGATTAATGTGTGGTGACACCAAACAGACTGAAACCAGCACCAGTCCTGCAATACACATCGCCGTCAACTGGACAATCATTCCTGATGAGATTATCTTATCCACTGATCAGAGCACTAAGACATGGACATTTATCACTGCTATTGCATCCATCAGCCAAATAGCCTCAGCTGCACAAGCTATTGGACAAAACCTAGCCTCAAGAGGAACGCTATATAAAGAGCATTATGAAACATGGCAGAATAAATGGAGCAAAGGATGTATTGATGTTGATAACCTGACTCTATCTAAGGCCATCTATGGAAGTATGTACTATATCCTTAGCTCTCTACCATCCATTGACTACAAGGATCAAGAATTTCCCTTTTATTTCTATGGATTAAGTCCTGGAGGCTTAGCACATGGTGGATATGATAAAGATTACCAGGGACATGTATTCTGGGATCAGGAAACTTGGATGTATCCGACAATGCTCATGTTCCATCCAGAACTAGGAAGAGCTATGCTGGAATCTCGGACATATCACATAGATGCTGCTAAGGAGTTGGCTAAATCAAGAGGTTACAAAGGAGCAGAGTATCCATGGGAGATGGCTTACTCAGGTATAGTTGCATATCATGTAATACCAGTTGGACAGTAAACTACATCTGTATCTCTCAAAGTAACAGGTGGAATGTGACAAGTAATGGTCTTAAAAGACAGGTGGCCAGCTGTCCAGCAAATGAAAAAGTGAACATGCTGACAACAGTTTGATGGTTATACTTAAAGGTGTAGTTTAAAGTGATACATTTCACATCCACATTTTAAGCTGTAGTATTCTTACATTCTTAGGAGCTGAAGTATGTCCTGCATCAATCTACAGTCTGCAAGAAATTCACATCAATGGTGATATATCATTGGCTGTTCAGCAATACCTCCATGTGACTAAAGATGAAGACTTCTTGAAGAATGGTCGTGGGTATGAGATGATATCAGAGCTGGCTAAATATTGGGAGAGCCGTGTAGAATACAACAATGTGACAGGAAAATTTGATATCAAAGGTAAGCCATGTTTAAAACTTGCTATATTATCACAATTCATATCATTCTATGCTGATATTAATGTAGAATGTTGTTGCCAATTTATTAAAATTCAGCTAACTTGAAACCATGAAAGCATTTGTTTTCATTGTCAGCCTGCCCACAAAAATTTAAACCACCAAATGCAGGAAAGCTCCATTCCCAAATCTGGGAAGACCCCCCCCCCCCTCCTCAAAGTCCCCATCACACAACTGAAAAGGGCAGGTTTTTCAGGGAAAAGTCTTTTGGTCATCCAAAATCTTAACAATAAACTTGTTTTACTCTCATTTCCTCATTATAGGTGTAAAACCCCCTGACGAGTACCAGGCAGATGTTTCCAACTCTGTTTACACTAATGCTGTAGCTCAGATAAGCCTCCGTTTACCAGCTTATGCCGGCAAATTCATCAATGTCACTGCACCATCTTCTTGGCTGAAGATTGCCGACAATCTGCAGTTTTTGTATGACAGTCAACGTGCATATCACCCAGAGTTTGAGGGATATAGATTGGGTATGTCAGCAATCAGTTTATATAACACACCTTGGCTGATAGCTTGATATGATTCATAAAAACTGTGCTTTTTAATTGTATTTGTTTTTGCACATCATCTCAGGCTATGGCTCTGGCTTCTATGTATAAATGCATGTCTTGTACAAAAAACTACAACCCGCTGTCTGATGACAGAGATGAAGCCTGAGTTGAAGCCTGAGATGAAGCCTGAGATATAGCTGGTCTCAACAAAGGCCCACAGAAATCCTGAATGGATATGATTTGACAACCTGTTAGTCAATAGAATGAATCCCAGCAATGTTCAGAGTGTGGTACTGTAGATACCTGTAGGTACTGTAGATACCTTCCTGGTGTTTTCATTTACACATTGCATTGATTACCTGTATACACATTAATTAGATTCTATTTCACCATACACTTGTATATCAGTTTCTTGTTTGTTTCTTTACAGGAACTAAAGTCAAACAAGCTGATGTCATTCTCCTGGGCTTCCCTCTCGATTTAAAGATGGACATCGATGTTCGTAAAAATGACTTATCAATTTATGAAGAAGTGACTGACCCAGCTGGTCCAGCGATGTCATGGTCAATGTTCTCCATTGGTTACAAAGATATACACATTCCTGATAAACAGAATGAGATGTTCCAACGTAACTTTAAGAACATCCAAGAACCTTTCAAAGTAAGTGAATAGTGTTTCCATTCCTCAAACTTCTCATCTGCCACATAGTCATGCATGCAAACCTTACCACTACCATTCCCAAACCCTCAAACAACAGACCTTGATTAAATGTACATCAACTTGATAACTCTGACCAATCAATTATGTTGACATCAACAGGTGTGGACTGAGGAATCCTCAGGAAGTGGAGCAATCAACTTCATCACTGGCATGGGAGGATTTCTGCAGTCAGTTTTCTTTGGCTACGGCGGATTCCGTATTCATCCTGATCATCTGTCCTTTTGTTTTGACCTACTTCAAGACACTTCAAAGCTCCAAGTAGGTTCTCTTTTAATACTTGATTAGAGAAAGCAGGTCACAAAATTTATGACATGGATTGATCTTTCATCTCATTCTTATGTATCATACAGTAGTCCAGTTAGTAGTATTCATAGGAGATTAAACTAATTGTTTAACAAGTACAGAATTGAAAAGTGAACAAAGAAAAATTAACTAGAGCGGGATTCGAACCAGCGACCACCTGAATACCGTACAGGCACTCTTCCACCTAAGCTATCCAGCCCTACATTGGTGGTGTCCCAAATAGTCAATTATCTTTATTCGTTTGGCAGTCAGAAGCCATGTATAGTATTCAGGAGGTCCCCGGTTCGAATCGCGCTCTAGTCAATTTTTCTTTGCTCACTTTTCAATGACTTTAATTTCAGCAAGTTTTTCTTGTGCTTATTTGATAAGTACATAATTGAACAGTGTCTGGTAATTCATACTGCATATACTTTTCTGAATAATATTCACATGAGGTAAATTCATCTTTTATTCAATGTCATTATCAAATATCATCTTGTTATCAATTAAGTTGACAGGTGTGGACTACCTTGGCTCAGAGATTGATTTCCTCGCCTTAGCAAAGACAGTTTCAATCACAGTCACCTCACGTCAGAAAGGAGCACCAAATTTACAGCTTCAAACTGATGAAGGTGGCATCAAAGCTCTGGTTGTAGGTCAGTATTCAACAGGAAACCTCAATCTGTTACAATGAAAATGGATTCAAATTCAGTTTTATTGTAACTGGTGCTCCAAATTGATATCAAATCAATTTAAATCATATTCATTTTTATCAAAGAAAATAATCCTGCTACTATTGATATTTGCTTGTTATTTTCATTCTTCCTCTTCTCATTGATTTATCCTTGGTTTCCCCCAAATCATCTCGTCTTTGCTGTTCCTATCATTGGTAGAAATTTATGAACCAGGGTCCGATTTCACAAAGCACTAAGACTGATCTTAAGTGTGAATTAATCCTAATTGCTAAGCAAAATGTGATTACTATGGCAATACTGACAACTCATCTTATGATCAATCTTAGTGTTTGGTAAAATCCAGCCCAGATATCAGAACCACCTTCAAAGATCCAAACAAGATTTTCCTTCAAAATTTTACTCTACTCTTGAAGGTTACTTTTAATAAAAAAAATATTTAACTCTTTTTGCTGTATTCACATCACTAAATTCAGTTTTCCCTTTTTAAAGGTTTGTTTTTGTTTTCTTTGTTTTCACAGGAAAAACTGTGACCATATCTCGCAGAGGTTTAACAACCATTGAAGCTGTGGTTTAAGCATCAATTCCAACAGTACTGAATGTTTGATTTAAACTTGGATAGAATAATCAATTGTTCATTTCATGTTGCTATTATATCTTGGGGTTCAAAGGAAAATATTTACACTGATTTAATCGATGTACTTTTATAGCTGAAAACTTGCCTAATGGTCATTTTGAGGGATTTATTAAATTTTAAAAACCCATTAAGTTTCCACTAAACAGGTGTCGGTAATCATTCGTTTATGTTTTATAAATTGACTTTGATAAACTGTACAATGAAATTTATTTATTTATTTTTTTTGATTACTGAATATGAAACCTGCATTGAATACAATCCTGTGGGTTTTTTTTGGTGGGGGAGAGTGTTTGATAAGTCATTTGGCAATGATGTATAAAGCTGAGCTTTTATAATCACTCGGGGACGTGTTAATTTATTTCATTTTCAGTAATTCCAAATAATGACAGTGGATTGAGAAAAGTGTTTAAAACAGATCAGGGTTTAAAAGTGTTTATATTAATTTTATTTTGGCTTATTTAATTGTGCTGTCCTGTCTCTGTCTGATGTAGTCTGATACCGTCAGAGAAACACTCTTAACTCAGAAATAGCTCAAAGCTTACATTATTTTATATTCATTGTTAAGTAAGAGTCATGGACAATAAACAATAAACTTTTTTGTCTAGCAATTGAGTGCATTATCTTGTAGTTTATATTCAACATGTAATATTGAAGAGACTGACCATCCGGCATTGAAAACTTGAAAAGATAATTTCCCTCCCCCTCCCGGCCCCTCCCCGATTATTCCCCTATACTAGTTATAAAGTTTAATTAAATCAATTAAATAATCCAGATTCCCTGACTTAACCAACATGTGGCATAAACCGTTTCTTTTATGTGTAAATAGCTTCCGCCATGATAATGAGAAGTATTTGTTTAAGAAGAGATGGTATGGTTCTGACTAGTAATAATTATGGGCCTGCATAATTATACCTAGCTTCGCCTGTGCTCTGAAAATAATTATTTTTAAATGCCGACCACAGATGTTGACGAGCGCCCTCTATTGTTATATCTTATAGCAATGTGCAGGCGGTGGCCAATCAGAATAAGATTTAGAGTCACGTGATAAGCGCCCCGTTTAAAGTTGTGTACAAAATGACAACACTTGCTTTTTGAGTGACTAAAATTTACGGGAATTTTGACTAGTAACTGACAACATGGGTAAGATATTTACTAATTAAATATCAATGTGTATACTTAAGTACATTGTTCTGTAGTAAATGAATTTATAAATGTCTCAAAAGTCTCTTATTGCATGATTTGGGTTCAATTTAGTAACGTGTAGTTACGTGTGGTGTAACGTACATGTACGTAGTCACACGTAACTTACACATTTTTTGTAAGCTTTCTTACGTTCGGGAATGGCAATGCCTCGCAATTGACCCTTCCTTCATTTGTGACTATCAATTCATGGTGTTGTACAACAATTGTAATTACTGGAACCAGACTATAGGGGCCTACTGCTAATTTAATGAAGACCAAATTACAGATTGTCTGATTTTGTTTAGGCCTACTCTAACGTTAGCTTTTTTTTACTAGAGTTTAACACGTTACTGTCAGTGACAGTGTCACCAGGGGCCAATTTCACGGCGCTGCTAAGCACAAAAATTTGCTTAGCACAAAAATGTCTTGCCCACTAAAACAAACAACAGTTAAAAATTTCATTTGATGTTCATGGTCAGTCAACAACAGCCAAAGAACAATCACAAGCGATACACAACACACGGACATTTGGTTGTTAACCCTGTTTTTAGTAAGACTGAAATGTCATGCTTAGCAAATTTTTGTGCTAAGCAGCGCCGTGAAATTGGCCCCTGTGGTCACTGTCAGAATCAGACTGTCTTTATTTCAAATTCATTTGAAATCGTCGAAAGCAAGTCTGAAAGTCACTTATTATTTAGTCGGCCACTAATTTTTACATTACCTTTTTTACACAATTTTGTTTAGGCCTACACATTTTTACACAAAATTTAATTTGATCATTATGGGTTAATGTCCAGACCCAGGCAGTAGGCTAAGTGAGTAACTGAGACACTGAGCTCCTTTTTTTAAATTGGGGGGGGGGGAGGGGGGGCTGTGTTCGACTGTCAGTCTGTTCTTTCCTCCATCATCCATGGCGTAACGACCGTCAACCCCCAAAATCTAAAATGGGAGTACTACGTACTAGGCTACTAGTACTACATGTACAACTACTAACGTTAGGCCTACATGATTATTAACTAGTTACTTTTATTAACATTTAAAAACTAAATAATTGATCGCTTGCATGTTGCTAATAAATGAGTTAATGTATCATTTAATTGTTTTAACAGATTACACCGTACAAGTCCACCGGGTTGTTGAAAGTGGTAGCCAACCAGAAGACTGGCTTCTCTTACTCCGACGTTTGGAGACAGATCCTCATCTTCTAGACACCACCAACAGATACAGATCACTCTGCAGCATGTATAACAGTGCTCTTAAAAACATCGCTCTGGACAAGAGCAAGACCAATCCAGCATATGCACAGATATGTATCAATTTTGCCAAGCTAAAAATGTAAGTAATAAAGCAATGGCAGGACTAATAAACATCAAACGTGTACATATTTCCTGTCCCTAGTCATTATGCAGTTCTGTCTCTAGCTGGATTCTTCTGTCTGCCAGCAACCGTCACTGACCTTCCAGTGAAATAGGCTTAGCTGAAGGAATTGGGAGTTTTTCACAGACATCATCAAGCCTTGAATTCAATGGAGGCCATGACCTTAGTTGCCCTGGTTCTTGGCCTTCGTGTCCCCTTCAAATGTTCCCATAGACATTATGATTTTTCAATGGAAGTGCCCCTTGCAATGAAAAAGTGGCTTTGCCCCTTTCAGAACCAAATTCAAGGCCTGCATCATTGCACATGTATAAATTGTTACTCTTTAATCATTGTTTTTTTATGTTCTTCATTATGCAGGACCCATGATCCAGATGATGCTCGTATGTTTTTCAAGTATGCAAGAGCAAACATTAAGACCGTTGCTACAGTTCATGTAGAAGCTGCACAGTTTGAATTAGATCAAGGTAAATGTCAAAATCAAAGACTAATTTTGAAACTGTAAATCTGCACGGTGCCCAAGCTGTCCTCTTTCCTTGTTCAATTCAGAGACAATCAGAGTGTACTGACCAACATTTTTGAGTGAACATTCTCTGCTTCTTTTAGAACAGCACCGTCTCCTAAAAGAGTTTGTTCAAGTGCTATTGGTATCATTGTTTGACGTGTACTGTGGCAAATTTTCACTCATGCTTTGCGATCATCGCTAAAGCCCATATCCATCACTAAATGGAAAATCAATTGCTTCTTTGCGTAGGAATTTTCTGTTAAGCGATGGATTTGGGCTTTAGCGATGATCACAAAGCATTAGTGAAATCGGTTCCAGGTTTAATTCAACTCATCCTTTTTTTTCTGTTGATTGTAGGGGACCGGGATAAATGCAAAGACATTCTTAGAAAAGCTCAGAATCTGAAAGCAGAGCCTTCACAGTTGATTGCCACAGCCATCCAGCGATTCAATAAGGGAATGACATCACTGTATAGTGAGAAGACTGAAGACAATGTAATAGATGGACAACCACAGAGAATTCATTGCTCTAGTAAACCACCAATGGCACCGCATATTACCAGGTAAGATTTCATTTTATAGTAAATGTTTGCTATCATTAGATTCTGTGCATTATTTATTTTACCACTATTATTAGAAAAAATGAAATGAAAGTTGCTTCAAATGCTGACACTTGTATCATTTGTTTGTTATTGTAATTCCTGTAAATTATCTTTGTAACTGATAGAGTTTCATCAGCGCAGCCAACCCCAAGTGACAATACAATGAAGCCATCAAATGCACCGTTACAACCACTGCCCAAACTCCTAACACCATCACACACCAGTGGTCAGTCCAGTGGTCAACCTCATAGACATCATGGTCAAACTACGACACAAGGCCAACCCAAAGAATCAACTCCTGTCTTTAATGAATATGCTGACTCAACGGTCAGCTTTGGACAAGCAGCTGGAAGGTAAATGGACCAAGGAAATGTTGACCTTTTTGCACTCTGCAATGTTCTGATTTAAGTATGTTGACTGATTTTGATTTGGTTGTTATTTTCCATCATGAGTTGTATTTCCTTCCAAACACCTTGCTGTCATTATTTAGATCATCTCTCAATGTCAATATTTGAATATTTATCTCCAACGTTCAATTTCTGTCAATATTGATTTTCTGATCTGGGTAATTTCTGTATCAAGTATAACACAACATAACTGGTGTCAGTAGCTTATCATTTGTCTGGCATGCTGGTCATTTGATTTCTCTATCAACAGGAAACGGCAGTCAAGTGGAGCCAGCAGCTCAGATGATGGTGATACTATACCCTGGCTGTTCAGTAAACCGAGGGAGAAACTCAATCATCCCACTGGCCCCTCTGGATTGGTAATGTCACAGAGTGCTTCAAAGATCAATAGAGGAGATATGAATACTCCAGACTGTAAGAGTCTTCCTCTTTGTTCCAGCGTTGGAGCGTCCCGTAAACAAAACAGGTAATTCATGCATGTGAATGATGTATATGGTCTCCAGTCTTTCAGTGTAAGCCACTTGTCATTGTTGGGAAGAATAGAAATTGTTATTCCTACTTTGTTTGTCGCTGCTTATTATCTATACAATTTAATTCCTTCCTCAAGAACAAACTATGGCCTACCACAACGAGTCAAACGCACAGTCATGATGAAGCTACCAGAAATGACTTCTAAGAATGCAGATGACAGCGATGATGACTTCCCGTTTCCAGACGTGAAACCTTTAGAGAAGACCACGCCTCCGCATGAGATGGAGAGACTCACAGCAATTCTTGAATCACCCCAACAAGGCAGTAATGATTCCGGTGTTGCTATGGCTACTCCATCTACAACACAGCGACCTCCTACGCTGTCAACAAACTACAGTAACAAGGACACGTTATTACTACAAACCCCTTCACAGCAAAATGTGAAGTCCCAGATTGTGCAGCAAAGTGTTGACAAAGGAACAGACCAAAAGAGGTTTGTGGGGAAGAAACCTGATGCGGATAAACCAACTGAGTCAGAAAGGTAATATTTGACACTTGTTTTCCCTGATACTTTTAAATATTTAAAAGAATTGGAGAATACATGTAGCAGCATAATATGATGTTGAGAAGAGATAGCACTGCATTATTTTACTGGCAGTGATGTGAGACTTTCGATTTTAAGTCAGAATTTCAGCTTTTTTTGTAAACCTGCTCTGTACAGATGTATAGGAACTTTTAGATTTCAGCTTTTTTCTTGGTGTTTAATTTTCAGATTTGTTTGTGTGGCCACTCACATCCCTGATTTGAGAAATAGTACAATATATACTGAAATGTTCATCCATCTTTCAATGTTTTCCTCAACACAGTATGAAGCTGCAGTCTGCGGTATTGGCTCGATCAGTAAATGGTACAGTCCAATCTACTCATCAAGCACAACATGGATTGAATCAAGTCCAGGCTGTGTGTAGCTGTAATGGTCCACAGTGTCATCAACAGACGGTGAGAATGTACCCCTTCCCACACACCAACACCCACGGCAATCAAGGACCCCCTATTGTTCCTCTTTTGTTTGGACTTCAACTTTTTGGCAGTAGCTCCATTGGTTTTGTACATACATTAATTTCCAATCGTGGGCTCTATTGTCCCTTTTGTTTATATTCGTCCACAATTTGAATGCATGTACTTGTACACGTACACACAAGCACAAATATACATGCTATGTACATTTGCATGAATCAAATGGTACAATAAATACCCTATCTTGTTGAATTTAATTTGATTCACAGAATCCACCGGTCAGTCAACCACAGCCTGTCCAGAGGAAAGACATCATTACTGTCAATAAAGTCACTTACAATATCCTGAAAGTCATCGGAAAGGGTGGATCCTCAAAGGTAAGCTGTTATTCAGATTTCTTACTTTTTTTGCTTGGAGTTAGGAGGGCATGACGTGTTTCAATCCTAGCAGGATCTTTCTCAAGATCTTGTAAAGAAAGATCTGCTCGGGTTGAAACACGTCAGGCCCTCCTAACTCCAAGCATTTTATAAATTTCAGGTAATTTTTGTGGCGGATGAGCAGTTTGCAGTAGTTCGTTCTTGCATTTCTTGTTTTTCTGTTTTTCTGATGATGGCACAACATGGCACTGACATCTTATCATCATGCCAGGCTACAGAAATCACCTGTAATTTTTAATCCAACCACCTGTTTCAGTCGCCAGAATGTGGAATGGTTGTTCAATGTTTTCCTGGTGTATAACTCAAACATCATTTATTTTCTTATTTCCACGAGATCCATTGCATGGTATGTTGTTGAGCACTGAACAGAATCAGGGTCAATCTGTTAGTTTTATGCACCTGTTTAAATTTTTGTGTGCTTTTTTTCTTTTATTCCATTAGAGGCTTTAATTAGAAACATGATGTCTATAATTTGATTGAACAGGTGTATCAGGTTTTCTGTGAAGGCAAGAAGAAAATTCTAGCTATTAAGCATGTCAAGCTAGATTGTGCAGATGACATGACTGTGCAGGGATACATCAATGAAATCACATTATTACAGAAACTTCGGAAAAGTGAGAACATCATTCATCTGTATGACTAGTAAGTTCATTCCTTTTCTCATGACATCTACGTATGACCTGATAAGCTGTGATTTAAAAGCATGGACAATCTCCTGATTTGTGCAAGAAATTAACTTGTTTTTTCCCAGCATGCTATCAGCATTGTCTTAATATTGTATTTGTCTGCATCTTTACTTATTAGCCTGTTGCAGGCAACGTATTACAGTGGAACCCCACTATAACAAACACTGCTATACGGAACATTTGGTTATATTGAACATCATCCTTGGATTCCAGTTTGTACAATGTGTATACCTGCTGAACATTGCACACTCAGACAACCACTATAACGAACAGTTTCTATGCATCCCAGCGTGTTTGTTATAGTGACGTTATACTGCATTCATTATCCTTCATTCTTTATTTTCTTATTCTTTGATATGATCCATTCTATTCCTGTTTCTAATCTTGTATCTTAGTGAGATTACAGAATCTTATATTCATCTTGTCATGGAGTGTGGATCTATTGACCTAGCATCATTCCTGAGTAAACATAAGAAGATTGATCCACAAAATATGAAGTTCTACTGGCGTGAAATGTTAGATGCAGTTGATGTGGTACACCAAGCAGGTTATTATTCACTTCTTTATTTCGGGTCAAGTGAGGGCGCTGTTTAAGACCCCCATCTTTGGATCTAGGGCCCTTTTCCAAACCTCGGCTCAGACTCTGGCACCAGCTCTGTCACCCATATGCTGAAAATCATGATATAGGCTTAGGGTTGTGCTTGTTCATAGAAGCTGAAACTCTGTTTTCCTTTTCAAACCAGAGAATCTACTTCCGAATTGCCATTAAAAGACTCTATTTTGATGCTCATTATTTTAGAATGGTCTCAGGAAATGGAGCCGGAGCCGATGTTTAGAAAAGGGCACTGAGTCAGAAAAGCATGTCGTGTACATGTATATGCTAATGTAATGAAGATAATTTATACATTCAGTAACTAAGCAAATTCCTCTTGAATGTTAAACATTCTGTTATTTGGTCTTCTGGAACAGAAATTTATGCCAAGTGTATCCTCAAAGATGGTGTCAAGGAAGTGCCCTAAGGTCAAAGGTGCAATCAATTTTGTGAATGTTGAAAATCGCATAAATTCATGTATTTAGCCTACTTGTAGGCTTGAACATGTACTTGATGATCTACTTGTATGTAGATAACTTGAGCACAAATGGATATATACAAACTAAATGAGCAATATCCAACGATGGGAAACTCACAGTGTGGTTTGATAAATCAAGTCCAAAACTGAGCACCTGTTGAATCCCATCTTGTATATACATGTAGTGTGACTAATTAACTTGATTCTTCATGTAGGTATTGTTCACAGTGACCTGAAGCCAGCCAATTTCCTGTTTGTGGAGGGAACCCTCAAACTGATTGACTTTGGCATTGCCAATGCCATTCAAAGTGACAAGACGAGTGTCATAAAGGAGTGTCAGGTTGGGACATTAAACTACATGTCACCTGAAGCCATTCAGGACACGTCACCATCGCCGCAGGTGGATGCTAATGGACATAGACGTCCTAAACTAAAGGTAAGATCTTTGAACTATCTGTATGACAATTGCAGGGACAGAACCACAAGACTAAACATGCACTGCAGCAAATACACCTGTACAGACGTACATGTAATTTCATGCTTCCTGCAGAGGAGGTGATTGTACACCTGTATAACTATACGCAGATGCTACGATGTTAATTTATTTTCTTGAATCTTTGTAGGATTATGCTAGTTGCTTTTTGTAATTTGCTTAAAATGGAACAACTATTATGTTTGGTTTCATTTCAGATAAACTGTAAGAGTGACGTATGGTCCCTTGGATGTATCTTTTATTCCATGGTATACGGCAAGACACCATTCCAACATATTACTCTCAGCTTAGTGAAACTACAAGCAATCTGTGATCCAAGGTATGTGTTAGATGTGGGTTTGAGTCCAGCTATGGGTTAGTGCCGCTTTGTCACGTATTGCTCCTCTTCACCCAGAAGTTAATGGGTACCTAGCCTGTGAGGGTAGAGATGGGTTTGTACTTAATTAGCATCTTGTGTGTTTACAGCATCTGGGGCTGTATACTCCCTTGGGAGTTGAGATGTGTAATGTATGTGCATTATACTTTATGCAACTAATACATCTTTTATAAAGAGCGCCCTCATGTGTTTATGATAATATAATCACCTTCCAAGATGGCAGATTAAACCAGGTGAGCTTGATAGATTATTTCTGTCTATAACCCGCTCAATACATTACAAAGTGGCGACGAGAATGGATTTTTGTTACATAGAATTGTTAACAACATAGTTACTCACCTGTCTGGTTAAATATTTGCCATATAGCAGTTATAGTTACGCTGTTTTTTGAGTGATTTACGGACCGTTTTTGCAACGTACGTGTCACTATATATATTCTCGTCACACATTTGCTCGTGCTTACGCATAGGCCTAATCCGTGTGTATAGTCGGCGAACAATATGGCTTCGGGACTTATTGGGCGAATTGATCCCTTCAACAGCGATGAGGAGGACTGGCCTACATATGTAGAGCGGCTTGAGCAATATTTTCAAGCCAATAACATTGAAGTCGACAGACAAGTTCCAGCACTTCTGAGTTTGATTGGAAGTAAAACATACCGACTCCTCAAAGATCTAACTGCTCCTGATGTGCCATCATCAAAGTCGTATGCTGAACTCGTACAAATCTTGACCTCACACTTGGCCCCCAAGCCGCTGGTCATCGCGGAACGATTTCGTTTCCATAAACGCGATCAGAAAGACGGAGAGCGTGTCAGCACATACCTTGCTGAACTGAGGAAACTTGCTGAACATTGCCAATTTGGTGATTACTTGAACGACGCACTTCGTGACAGATTTGTGTGTGGATTACGTGCAGGCAGCATCCAGAAACGACTTCTTGCAGAGGACAAGTTGACTCTGAAAAAGGCAACTGAAATGGCCGTAGCAATGGAAACGGCTGCAAAGGATGCAATTGAACTGCAACAACAAACGCATCCAAGTACTACTGTACATACGGTAGTTAAGCGTAAGCAGGCATGTAACAGGTGTGGCAGGAATGGTCACGCTGCTGACAATTGCCGCTTCAAGGATGCGACATGTCATTCCTGTGGAAAACAAGGACACATAGCTCCTGCCTGCCGCTCCAAGCCTCGTTCACCGAAAAAGCCGAATCAGAAAAAGCCCCAAACCAAACATAAGGGGAAAGTTAAAGCCATGGACACTCAGATTCAGGAGACAGATTCTGATGAAGATGTGCTGATCGCTAGAATTGACGTACACAATGTGGCCCGCAACCAATGCGACATGAGCACTGTAATCTGGGTGACACTTCAGGTCAACAATTGCCCAGTTAAGATGGAAGTTGACACAGGCTCAGCTATCACCATATTATCCATGGCCGATTATAAAAGGCTCTTTCCTAATGAGCAGTTGCAGTCAACAAATACCAGGCTACAGACATACACAGGTGAGAAGATTGTGCCCGAAGGTCTGCTGAATGTGAATGTCCAGTACAGAGATCAGCAGCATACTGGCAAGATGTATGTCATCAAGGGCACAAGTACACCACTTCTGGGCCGAGATTGGCTATCCCACATCAAATTGGACTGGCCAAACCTTTTTGCCATGACGACTGCCCCATCATCTAAAGTGGGCGATACCGACGAGAAGCTGAAAATGATGCTGGATGAGTATCCTGAGCTCTTTGTTGAGGAGATTGGCGAGCTCAAAGGCATTAAGGGGAAACTTAACCTCCATGACAAGGCCCAGCCCGTATTCCAGAAAGCCAGACAAGTTCCTTACGCCCTACGACCAAAGGTGGAAGCGGAACTGACCAAGCTAGAGAGCCAGGGCATTATTTCGCCTGTAGACACCAGTGATTGGGCGACTCCAATTGTTCCTGTGGCTAAACCCAATGGAGGAGTACGCATCTGTGGAGATTTCAAGGTGACGGTTAACCCCAACTTGAACATTGATCACTATCCACTTCCCAGAGTGGAAGATGTCTTCGCAAATCTCTCTGGTGGCCAACAATACAGTAAGCTTGACTTGCGTCAGGCATACTTACACATGGCCATGGATGATGAATCAAAAAGGTTGCTGACAATCAACACACACAAAGGTCTGTTTGCATTCAACAGACTACCCTTTGGAATTGCGTCAGCACCGGCCATTTGGCAAAGAACAATGGAGCAGATTCTTCAAGGAATTCCTGGTGTCCAGTGTATCCTGGACGACATGATCATCACAGGCCGCAATTACGAAGAACACCTCAGCAACCTGAGGAGGGTACTTGATGTGCTGAAGGCCCGTGGCCTGCGCTTGAACAAAGCAAAATGTGAGTTCTTCAAGCGTAGAGTGATCTTCTGTGGACATGAGATAACGTCCGCAGGACTGAAGAAAACCCAAGACAAGATCGATGCAGTCAAGAATGCTCCACGACCTACTGGTGTGAGCCAACTACGCTCATTCCTTGGCCTAGTGAACTACTACCATCGGTTCCTACCCAATCTGGCGACCGAACTGCACCCACTGAATGAACTACTGCAGAAGAATCATAAGTGGGTGTGGACTCCTACTTGTGAGAAGGCGTTCGAGAAGGCAAAAACCTTGATCACAGCAGACGAAGTCCTGACACACTATGATCCAGAGCTTCCAGTGAAAGTAGCATGCGATGCGTCACCCTATGGGCTAGGCGCTGTAATGTCGCATGTCATGCCTGATGGTTCTGAACGCCCTGTTGCCTATGCATCACGCACCCTGACGACTGCAGAACAGAAGTACTCCCAAATTGACAAGGAGGCACTTGCTTTGGTGTGGGGAGTGAAGAAGTTCAATCTGTACCTCTGTGGGCGGAACTTCACTCTAGTGACAGATCATCAACCACTTACCTCTATCTTCAATCCCACCAAGAGCACTCCTTCAACCGCTGCTGCAAGACTTGCAAGGTATGCAATTTTCCTTGGCAGTCATGATTACAGTATCGAGTATAAAAATACTGCGAAACACTGCAATGCAGATGGTCTATCCAGACTACCCTTGAGCCAGAAAGAGTCTGAGACAAAGGATCCAGTTGATGTACTCCAGGTGTCTCAGCTGGAAACCTTACCGGTGTCTAACAGTGATGTCCGTAAGGAAACTGCCAAAGATGCAACGCTTGCCCAGGTGTTTGAGTATACCATGAAAGGATGGCCGTCAAACATTGATCCAGACCTGGCAGCTTACCACAGTCGCAGACACGAAATCACAGTGCAAGACAACTGCCTGATGTGGGGACTCCGTGTGATAGTTCCCAACAAATTGCGTGCACAAATTCTAAAGGAGCTGCACGAAGGTCATCTTGGCGTTGTGAAGATGAAATCTCTTTCTCGAGGTTTTGCTTGGTGGCCAGGAATTGACCATGACATAGAAGAATTGGCCAAAGAATGCTCTGGTTGCCAGAAGACACAACGTAACCCTGCCAGAGCCCCACTTCATACCTGGGAATGGCCTGCAAAACCTTGGCAGAGAATACACGTGGACTATGCTGGACCATTTATGGGACAGATGTTCTTGGTAGCTGTGGATGCCCATTCAAAATGGCCTGAAGTTATTCCGACAACTACTGCAACATCAGCCCAGACCATTGATATCCTGAGGAGCCTATTTACACAACACGGCATTCCTGAACAACTTGTTAGTGATAATGGTCCACAGTTCAAGTCAGACGAATTTGAAACATTCCTGAAGCGCAACGGAGTGAAGCACATAACTTCAGCTCCTTACCATCCAGCAACAAATGGACTTGCAGAGCGCTTTGTCCAAACCTTCAAGAATGGACTGAAATCAATGGAGAGGGAGAAAGGGTCAGTAAAGCAGAAGTTGTGCCGCTTTCTCTTGGCGTACCGAAATGCGCCACATTCTACAACTGGACACTCTCCAGCGTTCCTTCTCATGGGACGAAACCTCAGATCAAGACTTGACATCATCAAACCAGACATCCGCCAACGAGTTTCTCATAAACAACTGGAACAGTCACTCCATCACAGATCAGGAAAGACAAGCCGGAACCTGCATACAGGACAGCATGTGTCAGTGCGTACCTACCGTGGCAGTGAAAAGTGGATTCCAGGCGTTATCCACTCTCAAACTGGACCATTGTCTTATGAAGTCCGAGTTGGTCCTGATTCCATCTGGCGCAGACACATCGACCAGCTTTGTGACATCGACACTGGAAAACCCATAGTCTTCAATCAGCAGCCAGATCCAGTACCGCAGTTTGTTCCTGACACGAGTGAGCAGAGGACACCAAGCACCACAGTTCCAGAGCCTACTTCACCAACACCAACCGCAACCAACACCCAGTCCGGAGAACACCAGCTACCTGTTGACCCAAAGCCTGCAACAGAACCACCCAGCAAACAGCGACGCAATCCTCCGAGACAACGTAGACCGCCTGATAGACTTGATCTTTAAACTAAACCCCATTCTTATAAGATCCCAGAATAGGCTTGGGTAGCCTTCACTCTAAACAAAGTTATCCCCAATTAACCACTTTACATGTTCTTATGCCAGAAGTGTTAAGTTTTCAGTTTTCCTAAACTTGTTAAGATTTTTAGTGTTCTTGTGTTCAGAAGAAAAAAAAAAAAAAAGGAAACAAAACAAGCAAAATTCCACCAAATAATTCCTATTTGGATGAAACATTAAGGAAGCCTTTAAGACAAACCCATTACAAAACTTCAATTGTTTCATCATATGTTTAAACTGGATGAATCAACATGGACTCTTGGACGCTTGATTCATGGACATTTTTTTGGATTTATTGGAACTCTTTATATAGTGGGGAGGAAGTGTAATGTATGTGCATTATACTTTATGCAACTAATACATCTTTTATAAAGAGCGCCCTCATGTGTTTATGATAATATAATCACCTTCCAAGATGGCAGATTAAACCAGGTGAGCTTGATAGATTATTTCTGTCTATAACCCGCTCAATACATTACAAGATGGTTCAGGTATAGATTTGGTCCAATGTCCGGGGCTCATAATGCACACCTTCAAAGGGCATAGGAGATACTGGGACAATATAAAAAGTGCTGTATTGTTATCATTTTCATTATTATTATCCAAAACAACATTCAGTTTCAAACATTGCTCAAACTCTGTTTATCCTAGACATGTGATTGAGTTTCCACCAGTTGATGACCCCCATCTTCTAGATCTCCTCCAGAAATGTTTGATCAGAAATCCTCATGAAAGACCTTCCATTCAAGAACTACGCAGACATCGGTTCTTCCAAGAAGCACAACCTGTACAAGGTATTAAAGACATACTGCTCAGTAGTCAGTTGTAATGGTATTCTAAGTAATTCTTCCTGTCATAGTTTGAAGATGAACTAGCTCACTTTCCTGATGTATCGTTTGTAATATTTTGTCATCCTACTTTGATTTCATTAAAGAGGAACCCAGTAAACCCAACTTGACTGAGGAACATTTGAAGACTTTAATATCCCAGCTGAGCCAGACACAGATCAATTCACCAACCAGCATCTCAGCAGTCTCCAAGGTAAGATTTGTTAGATTACATAGTTTCATGAAAGTGACAGGACTTTACAACCAAATAGCTTTAAATGACACAGCTGCACATGTACTCAAATGTACAGTGTTTTCAACCAATAGTGTCTTGCCTGACTTGACACTTTGCTCTTAAAAATCCTTCTTTTTCCAGTCGGTCGTTAGCAAAGAGTTTCCTAGGATTGAAATGTTGATTGTTCAGCTTGCTAGTTTTGCAATTCTAATTATGTTATTGATTGATTTATTGATTGATTGATTGATTGCAGATGTTGATGCAACAGCTACAAAGTGGGCAACAGTTTGACATCTCCACAGCTCTCAAACCTAAACCAGGACCATTGCAACCATTTGCACAACAGGTACCGGTAATGGCGTAAAAGTTGATGTGATAATGAACCATTATCTCAGATGTGGTTGGTTGATCTATCCAAACATTCTTAAATATTGACCATTATTTTTATTATTTTATTTATGGTTGTATTCTTCATTTATTTTTGTTTGTTCTTGAAGCCCCCTCCACAGGCCCCACCACCACCACCTCAACAGAAGTCGACCTTTGACCTTCCTCAACAGTGTCAACAAGCGTCTCATCCTCGTCATGGTAACAGGATACCACTTCAGGTTGTACAGATGGAGCAGTTACAGCAAGCTCAATCTTCTCTGAAGCCACTGTGTAATTCACAGAGTAGCAAATACATGAGACAGCAGAGTACTGAGAAGGTAAGTCTACAGACCGTACCTGTTCACTTGTGGTTTCTTTGAAGATACATGTATAAGATTAAAGCCCTGTCCGCACTGGACTTTTTTCCCTGGGGGTTTCACCGAGCCGATGAGTAAATGAAAAATGGGCAAATATTAAAGGTGTCTGCACTTAAACTTTCAACTTGGGTAACTTAACTGTGCACGTGCGGAAGAATTGCTGAGCTGTCAATAGTAGGCTTATGAGGGTACTTGTCTCGCGCTGGACTTTTCGTCTCGGGAAAAGTGTCATGGGAATTCTTACTGGGCAGTTGGATATACCTGCGCGGGTTGGGAAAAGTAACTGAGAGAAAGACTTCCTGAGACGTCCACATTGGACTTCAAAAAAAGTCTAGTGCGGACAGGGCTTAACTGAATGTTGACTATTCTTTTACTTCTTTTACATTTATTATTTTCAACAAGTCTTGCTATTAACATTAAATGTTAAAATTCCTAAATTTTTGGAATTGTTTTTTTTTCTTATGATGATTTGTTTTGTGTTCATTTTGTTCTGCATTTGGCTGGTGATAATTTTCTTTTTGTATTGATAGCATCAATCCTTTAAACAGTTGGAACACACATTAAATTCACTTTATTTACAAACTTTATCACTAAATTATTGGTAAAATAATCTTGCATTCACTGCAAAAGTCTTCACTTTTCATTTTTGCATGTTTGCAACTTCACCCACCTTGAATTAGGAAAATCAAGACCTGGCCGATGTATTGAGAGGGCAGTTAGCTCTTAAATACCAGAATGCAATACCAATGCAAATCACTGAGGAACAGACATATGGTAAGATTTAAATCAAGTCCTAGCCTGTTTGTACTGTGAAGAGACCATCAGTCGTGTTTCAGTGTGAGGGACTGGTTTCTCCACACCATAGGGGTGGAGACATTCATTGCTGCCTTGCTGTGGACTAGGTATCCCTTCCAGTCCTATTTATACTGTGAAGAGACCATCAGTCTTGTTTCAGTGTGAGGGACTGGTTTCTCCACACCATAGGGGTGGAGGCATTCATTGCTGCCTTGCTTTGGACTAGGTACCCCTTCCAGTCCTATTTATACTGTGAAGTCTTATTTGTGTATGAGTGACTTGTTTTCCAGTACAATAATACCCATCTCTGTGTAGTATTCCTTCTAAATAGTCATAGTTATTGTCATATCTCACCCCACACTCATGCACACTGCACCCAGTGGCGTCGCCAAGGGGGGCCAGGGGGGGCACGTGCCCCCCCTGGAAAACCTTGTGCCCCCCCGCGTGCCCCCCCATTTGAGATTTGGGTTGGTGAAAAAAAAAAAAAATTATATTATTGTAGTGCCCCCCCAACAATTGCTAGTGCCCCCCTTGTGCCCCCCCAGACTCAAAAGTCTGGTGACGCCACTGACTGCACCTTTAATTCGACTAACAATTCAAATATACTAATAAATCTGTTATAATTGATTTATTCTTCGAGAAGATAAGTAAACAATTATTGCCCTTCAACGTAGATAAGCACTTCACTAATTAGTGGCTTTTGAGCACACATGAAAAAAATCATGCGCTGCCTCCGGTGGGATTTGAACCCACAACCTCCTGCGTACTAGTGCAGCCATTATGGAAGTGCTCTACGTCGTTGAAGGGCAATACATTGTTTGCATTATACTAATAAAGTAATCAATTGATTAATATTTTCTTTAATTATTTGTTATTGTTTCTTGTTCCTCTGTGTGTTTTTCCAGATACCTTCAATTAATATTTCAGGAAAACCCAGTCACACTGTCAAACAACACAAATGAATAATGTGACCCTTTCCACAAAGGTTTGCAACCATGCACATACCATTAATAATTGTATAATGATTTGTGTGTATTGTTGTGTCTTTTCAGAGCAAACCTGGCGTACAGAGACTATGAAATGAAGATATCTACCGGTATTCCAAGAGATTGACCAATCAAGTTATCATACCAGTTTTACCAGTCTTATACAGTGTGTACCACTTACCTACTTGCAGACCAAAGTCACATTCATTTGAACCTTGAACTGCTTCTTACACCCTATCTCCAGTGAAGGATGTTTTGTGTGGCCCCTTGCCAGGGGACTGTGTTATAGCTTAGGCCCTTATAAACCTACCAGTTGATGCAGTTTTTGTTAAGCTGAACAGATTTCTTATGAAAATTATCATGACATGTGATGATAGAGGGCAGTATTCAATGTGTAATGCGTTTTGTATTATGTTACATGTACATGTTTCATTAAAGATAAGTTTGCCTGGACAAACTGGAAGTCTCTTGTCAGCTACATCACATGCTGATCACATACCATTCACATGATAGTCATCTAACTTCACATGCTGATCGAACACCATTCACATGATAGTCATCTGATGTTCACATGCTGATCACACATCATTCACATAACATGATAGTCTAAGTTACAGTGTTCACATGCTGTTCAGATGTTGGTCACATGTAGGCCTATAACTTGATCAACAAATACTAGCAGTAACAAAGTAGATTTTCTTCAGTGTAAATACTGTATAAACCTTTCGCTTTGTACACAATTTGATTTGTACTGTTAAAAATAAATAAAAATAAATGAAAATAATAGTACAGTGTATAAAGTAACTAATCCTGTGAATATGGAAAGGCCGTTAAACAAATTGTAACTTCTAAATTAACATTAAGACAAAATCATGAAGGTTATAAGTCAAGGTGGCAACCTTTAGACAAAATCTATTAAAAAAACAATTGGTAAGGGTTTCAAGCATTTGGCCACAAATAAATGGTCAAGTTTTCACTCGTGTATGAATGAATAACATACATGTGCTATTTTTTATGTTGACATACTATACATGTACTTGTAAAGCTTAATAATTATTCTTTACCAATTTGTGTAGTCTTGTTAAAGGAGCGAAGCATTTTTCCTTTGTAGGAGCAACTTTTATTTCCAAATGCCCAAGAAAGCACCTTTCCGTCTTTTATCATACCATGTCAACGCTTTTGATTTAAGATAATCCTGAAGTACAGTATTAACTAACTAAACAGCTACAATTGCGATAAATTATAGAGCTTTCAGTACTCAAATTGCAGTTGATGTACACTGAAGTTCTTTGAAGTATTTTGTTTCCTTTAACAACATTTATTCTATTTTTGTTCAACTGATAATAATTAACTTTGTTGGTTATTTCTGAATTATTTCACTTATTACCATTACCATATACATAATTGTAGTACAAAGCATAACAATGGAAGATAGGCCAGACAAGTTTCGGTTGCTTTATATAAATCATTTTGTCCAGTATACAATTGCAATAGCATTAAACTTGGCTGTCATGAAGCAAAACACCTGTCGCAATATTAATGTCTCATTTTTGTGCTTTTGTTCTTGCAGTGATATGAAATATGTTTAGATTAATCTGTACTGGTTTATAATTCTTGTTAAATATTTCCGCTCAGGAAACCATGTCATTCATAATTGTCTAATTCTAGTGTACAATCGTCATTGCTGAAATATTTCCACAGCAATTTGCTTGTACTGTGTACTTTCATTTTCCTTTTTTTTTTTAATTACCTTTTCGTGTTGGAATTTTTTTGCGAATCGTACGTAGCCAGGGGCTTCTACTTTCATTTTATAAAATGCATGGAAGTTCCGTGAAATATCGTTTTCTACTGAGTAAGCAGCCGCACAATTTAGAAAAAGTATTTTACCTGAAAGTGTCAGCGTATAAAGATGATGCTGGTAGAAACATACCGTTAAAATCTTTATGCCTGAAATGCTGTATTTATCCAGAAAATAATAACACCAGTTACCAAAATTATTTTTGATCTTTTAAAGATCAAAAATAAAAGAGAAAAGACTTAAGAAATACTGTGGCCGTTTTTCACTGTTTTCGCAAAATGTGGGTACCGTATATGGGACTGAAATTTTCACAGATGACTGTTACTGTATCTTCCTTGATATTTGTGCCCATGAATCTGTATTTCTTTGAAAAAACCAAAGTATGATATTACCTTTAATTTGCATTCGTAAAAAGATGACGTCCAGGGCCTTACCCCCTGAAGCGATTGATGCCTTTCATAAAGTGAAACCTCAGATGTACAACATCAATTCACTTCATACTTTTGTAGAGAATTCTGTTTCACTAACTGCGTAAAATCCCCACCTGCTGCTCAGAACAAAATGCATTCAACATAGTCAAGCGATGTTGCACTGGAAGTGACATCTTGTTCTCTTTTCAGTTCACCGGTAATTTAAATCTGTAGCTGCAAGTGTTAAGAATCGGAAGAGCTTTTTATGAATTGTGAACATTTTTGTGAGCGTAGAGAGAAGTGTAATTCGACTATTTCCGCTGGATGTAGGGACAACTCTTTTTGAGTCTGAAATTCATATTTCATTTCAATTCAACAATATGTTCACAGTAATAACCCGAAGAATCCTCAGAAAGAACCACATTATGTTAAACCGCAGACTCTACGAAACTAAAACCTGTTAAATTAGGCCCAAGTAGGGTTTTGAAGTGGGCATTTTCCTTGACTAAGAAAAAAAAATGATATAACATAACCTTGGTTGCAAACGGGTGTTACACGCACGTCACTGTATATAAATACCATACGGTCGATAGTCGATCAAATTAGACTTGACCTATCACATTCACTGTATTTTATGGAACTGTAATGTTTCACATAAAAATGTACATTCGGCCCTACTTATGAATTTCTATTGTTTTATACAAAACATGGGTATTGTCAAGTTTGAATATGATACATATGAATCATTCATGAAAGTTACAATATCAAATAATAAAGTGAGTTGCTTCAAAACAACGCTGCATGGACTATGCGAGTCTATGACATGTATTACGTGCTCGGGATTTCCCGGGGTCCACGTAAACTCGACTCCATTATAAGAAACCTACGTGTGAACTGTGCATTATGATGATACCCAGTATAGTATACCAAATATCCAGCCAAGCATTCGAAGAATCAAGGTTTATTTGATCATCGATTATAAATAACACCACAGGGGAAGCACATGCGATGCTTGTTTAAATAGCGGCAGTTTTAGACTGAGGTCAGTGTAGTCCAGGACGGAACCAGCAACTCAGCGTGTTTCATACAGTCACCTCCACCGTACATCGTTGCATTTACACGGCGTGCCGCTCACAGTCAACTACCGGTACGTATACAGTGTACGCTGGTTTTAGCAATTGCCCACTGCACCTTGCATAATTATAATGTTAATTATTGGTCTGCGGCCGTTTGTACATTACAATTTACATTCTTAACAGGCTTATCCCCAAACCACATTTACTAGACTCTAGGAGTATAGGAGTAAAACATTCCTCATTACTTGCAATATATTGAAAAGAACAGTAAACAATCAATTAATTACTAGGCTGTCGTAATGTAATTTACGATTTTGTTAATCATAACACGGAAATTACTCGGAAATGATTTCGTGTGCGTGTAATACAATTTATTTTTAAAAAGTGTAAACAACAAAAACGATGCAAATGCATACGATTTGTATAGCAAGTGCGAGTCTTGTGTATTTGTTTATTTTTTATTTGTTTTTTTGGATTTTCCGTTAAATTACATGTACATCGGTTGGCCTATATATTTTCCATATAGCCGATACCGAATGCATTTATAATATGACATAGGCCTATCAAAGAAAGGAACGGAGATGATCACAGCTGAAATGGCAAGAAAAAAACAGTGGGTTGAAAAATACATGTATTGATTTTCTGATTAAATTACCTTCTATTATTATGTTAATTAAGCTGGCAGGTGGGGTTACCTTAGAAACAGTTGCCATAGAGTCGATTCACACTGCATGACTTCACCAAAAGGGCACAGGAGAGAAAAATGTTCCTCTAAAAATGCACTCTCTGGTTCAAATTTATGGGGGATGTTACACCTGTACATACACAGTCATTTGTATGATCAGTGTTGGAGCAGCGTTCCCTCTGTAATAATGATATAAACCAACCTTGAACTTAATAGCCACCTTGCTGTTATGATTACATACAGCGACATGAAGTTTTTTTATCCCAAAGAACTCATGCACTATAAACTGTGGCAATCTGAATGGCGGTAAATCATTCGTAATCTAGCATTAATATGATCCAACAGCATGCATTTTATTGGCAGTTCGAGCAGGTCAAATGTTAAAGTAATTTGACAGTCATTTGATCACTTGAACTATGGCAGCATATCAGATTAATAACCTGCAAAATCGTTTACCCAGGAAATAGACGTTCCACGGTTTTTTCGTAATTTAAATGTATAGGCCTACAGTATAAGGATTGGTAACATACCCAAACAGAAATGTTCTCAGATTTACGGATAACTTTCAGGGTATGATGATGGTGCTGGTAGAAATATACCGTTAAAAAATTTCCGCCTCAAAATGGTGTATTTATCCAGAAATTATTCACTCAATGACCGAAAACAGTTTTGTTCTCGGTGTAGGATCAAAACCATTCTTTATATGCTTTATAACTTGGAAATATTGAGTCGAGTTTTCGCTTTTTTTCTCGTAAATTGGATGTCCGATTGAGCTCAAATGTTCTCAGGTTTATCATTACATGTACATGCTGGATTAGACAAAGTATGAATGTTGTTCTGAGACCTTTACCAATCATGTATTATACCTTTACAATTTGTAGCTGCAGTCAAATAATGAAAGCCATTTGGATGAGTTTGAATGGACAAGTTTTCCCAGAATATGAATTTACGAAAAAGAAGACTGTTGAAATTGTTTTTGCAGGATTTATTAAGTAAGTTGATGGTCTTCAACTCTCCGTTTAATAAATGTAACTGTGGACCTGGAGGGATGTAATTGCTGCTATTCAAATTATTATATTAATAATTGTCCCCGTATACTTAAAAGGAAATCCAATTTCATTTCCATTGAAATACTTCCATTGATCCATTTCCCACTAACTTCAGAGAGCCCACACAGCACGTTGACTTCCATGAAGTACACTTGCACTGTAGTATTTGCTCACTGATCCACTCATAACATTCAGAGGAAAGATTGAATATCATGCATTGTTACACGACCCTGGTTGTATTCTATGGTTAACATACACTGTGTATTTAATATCAATGTCTCTTTACACGAGAGTCATTTTAATTCAGACACGCATGGACTCACCATTATATTACTGAACAAGTTAACATAAGGAAGTTCCTAAAACAGATCTATTTCCTTGTTTGATAGCTTCAAGAATTACTTCCGTTTACTAGAAAGCCATTTTCCGGAGATATGTTAACTTTTTATTAAATCAAAATCAGAATGCGGACATGGAGGCTTGGAAATTGAGCAAATTGTTCCGTTTCTTACTTCACCATGCCAAGCCATTCTTGTGTGATCATTATTGTATATAAATAAATATCCCAGGAATTCCCTTGGCTGAGAAATTGCTTTCATTTCGGTTTCTTGGCCTTCTTTAGCTGACTTCAAAGGTCCACGTCAATAACCAAATACTTCTACTGCAAATACAGTGAAATGTTTCCCGTTTTAGTGCCAACCTGAGGAATAATTCCAATAATGAAACATTCCGAATTCTGAATTCTCTTGATATCTAGTAATTATTATTGGCAAATCATACTAATTACTTTCGGTAAAACTATCATGGATAAATCATAATATGCATCCGTCATTTTTAACTCTCTCTTTTTTCATCTTTTTTTTAAAGTCAACTCTGATTTCCTGAACAAAAGTGAATGAAGACATTTCACTTTCTGTAACACTCACGTTTCATTGACTGAGTTTTGTCAACTTCAAGTTCATCACGTCCGGTAATAATTGTTGTTGTAGTTTATAATATATGAAACGAAACTTCTTCCACATGATGTCGTCATGATGACAGATTTATTGGCAATGTGCACTTTCTCTTTCCAGGCCGGCTGGTCGTAGATTGATGATGTTCATTGAGTGGGGAGAGAGGAAGACTTATCTGTGTAGCTGATCTGAAGTCTGCATTCTAGAAATCGCTTCATACTTGTCAAAGATAACGATTGAAGTGAATCATCAGGTAGAAATGTTACGAAAACTCTTACTTTGAGTGGAGACTTCATCATACATGGTCCAGATACATTCTACTGCTTCAAAATCATTCTAACCCAACGGAACAGACGACAACTTCACAATGAAACGGACACAGGCGGACAAGTTAAAATTTCAAACATCACAGCGAATTCACTGCCAGACTCCCTCGGGGCAACGTGAACTACTTAAAGGACATCTTTCAAGATACAATACAAAACTAAGCTTGTTTAAAGAGAAATTGCTTAACCGAAGAAACAATGAATCCATCAGTTACATCGCAGCGACGGCCCCAAACAGAGAGAATATTAGAAAGCAACGTGTAAGAAGAGATTGCTCTGATGGTTTCCCAGTCTCCAATGAAGCCTGTCATAGCCAACAGGATGACCGGAGTGAGGATCTTGTAAATGGCCAGGCAGCTCCTCATCTTGCACATCAAAGCACTGGAAGAAGGGAAACGAGCGATCTGGTTTATGATGAAGAGAGTTTAGAAGACGCGTTAGAAAACCCATTTAATCAGATACTTCACGGAGAGTCGTCTCGCTCCAGCACGGGCCAAAGACTGGTTAGTATTCAGAATACCAGTTTCAAGTCAACGGACAGATACAAAATGATACAACATGATGACATCAACATTCCACCTTCCATTCAAAACGAGCTTGACCATTTGGAACAAAATCCAAATACAAACTATGACGATCTCCTTTTAAAGCTGATGAAGGTTAACCCCCAAATTCCCATTGCTGCCGATCAATACGTTATTTCCCAGCACGTCGAGAACCGACTCTTTAATGAGGATATGGATAAAATTGAACAGGAAATCGATTTATTATCGTATCCTGGATTATGTTCACAACTATGGGCTGAATCTATCAGGAGCCTTACAACACTTGATGTAGACATAGGGGAGATGGAGTTGCTGATTTCTGATTCAACGGGTGAGTCTTTTTTAACTGCAGTTGATTGAGTTCGTTGATAAGGATAAGATACTTTGCCATTTGGGAACACTTGTTTCCTTTCCATCATTTTAAATAATATTCTTATCCTTGTTAGCAGTTTCTGGGAGTCGCACTCCTTTTGACCCATATCCTTGCTTTGTTCCCAGCATCGTCTTTGGTATCTGATGCTGATCTGAGGCTAGATGAGATAGATGGTCCCGGATCTTCTAATGGATACAGACGAGCGATAAATGGCCATAATGTCGACTTGTCTGCTGAGGGTTCATCAGCTAGTGGTTTGGCCCCATCATGCAGTCAAACTAACGGCCATATCCTATCTGTCAGGGAAACATCTAATGGCTATAAAGCACATGAACATGCATTAGTTCATGACTGGTGCAGAGCAGGTGTAAATCCACTAGGCTATGGATTCCAAAGTGAAGACATCGTGTCATCGACTATTGCAGAAAGGAAAATGGCTAAGGCTGTGTCTAAGCAAGACACATCCCATCGATCAGAGTACCTAAATCTTGCGCATGACCACAAGGTGAGCATAACTTTAAAGGCTTATCTGCTACAGGCTTCCCCATATGAGTGACAGAGATGTCAAGACCCAGAGTGAATTAACCTTCGATTCTATTCTTGTATACTTCTTTAGGATGTCATTGATGATAATGGTTCCATGTACCAAGCATGTTCTAAAGATAAGATGTCACTGCACAGTTTCCTCACTACTTCTGTGTACTGCACAACCTCAGCATGCACATCAGATTTCAAGTGTTGTCAGGTATTTATGCCCAATAAATTATTATTTCACTGATGATACAAAACATCTGGATTAGAGCAAAGAAGTGTGACTCAATGAATCAGTATCAATCCTTATACTAAACACTTCCTCAGGCCCTCAGCATTGTATAGCATCAGTACTTTCCATCCTGCCCCTATAAACAAGATATATGCTACATATTTGGTCTATGTAGACCTTTTAATTAATTGACAACTTCACTAAATGTATAGGTACAAAAACTATTTCCTTTGAACCCCCTTTTCAGGGGAAAAGACTGCTCCTTCAGTTGCAGAATAACTTCCAGATGGACGAGTTGAAACAAGCCAGAAACATCTTAGAGTTTGTATGGATTCACAGCAAAGATTGTTATGAGCTTGAGTGTGCTGTTCCATTCTGCAATCTCTTCAAGCAAAGGTTGGCAAAAAAACGTCCACGATCTTCAGTTTCTTTTCGAATTTCCTTAGATTCTTATCACCTTGGATTTCAACTGACAGATGAGTTGTAATTTAATTCTAACCAAATGTATGTCTGCATACATTTATTCTTGAACATCCTATCAATTGATCTTTATGCAATTCATTCCTAATTGCAGGCCGCCATCTTCATTTGAGGAACACTTTGCAGCCTTGTCACGTGGTTCATTGAATAGAAGTCTTCAGATGGAGTTGGTAAATGCCATGGAGAGACAGGTTCAATCAGATGATTTCCTTCTGGTGAGATGTTCTTTGACTTTCTGAACATTTTGGAGATTGGGATTCTCCTTATAATTGATAATACTCTTCTTGACCTACCAAGAATAGTAGAACATCAAGATTTTTTAATGATTCAGGATGATCAGATACTCAACGATAATATTGATGATTCAAAAATTGGTTTAATTTTTCATGTAATATTTGAAGCATAGAGAATTATAAAACCTACCTCATAATCAGACCGTGACGTCGGTTATTTTCTGGTGACTTGAATTGTTGTTTCAGTGACATTTAGTCTGAATGTAGTTTCAGTGCTCACTTATCAAGTCATTGCATATTCATCCTGAAATGACATCTCCTACACGAAGGCCTAATTGCTTCATTATAATTGTATTCAGATCTTTATTCAACAGCTCATGCCCAATGATCCTGTTAGCTTTGCTACATGGACTACAGCTCGTATGTTGAAAGGACAGTTCATCGGCCAATTTGGTGACTTTAACATCTTACGTGGTCAACTCACTTTCTGTGATTCTTCTCGTTTGGAAGTTGTCATTAAAAAGGTAAATAACTTGATGCAATTATCTCAGTATAAGACACTAATTGTATTCTTGAGGATTGGGAAGATACATTTGTACTCTGTTCTGAAATGTTACCCTAGCTTTATTATTTCATGTTTCAAAATTATTTGTCTTTCTTCAGGTCAATTCGTACAAGAATTCTCAGCATGTTTATTTTCAGCTCGGCCAACTTGAAGATTCTGCACCCTTTATTGCAAAGAACTACTGGTGCAGTAAGATGTCTGAACATGTACTCCTAGTGTGCTCTGTTTATTATCGAGGTAAATAAATCCACAATCCTCAGTAAACTTACAAGAATGCTTCCCCAAAATTCACCTGTCACATATACACCTGTTTCTCCAATATTAATTACACCTGTTTCCAATAATAATTATGATCATGATAATATCAATCATTTATGCAAATATTTATGTTTGACCATTGCTGCAGATTGGAGTAGTCTGAATTACCAGTCATTTCATCCACAAATGACCTCTGACCTGGAGTTGATTTTGATTCGTCAAATCACCCAAGCTGCACAGTATTTGCATTCACTTACACCTGGCATTCTGTATCTCAGCTGGAAATGTAAGTATATGTATAAGAAGTCTTGTCATGAAACACCATTGCCCCTCGGCATTTTTGTAAGTTTCACACATTGATTTCCAGGTGTACTACTGTGAGGTTCACATTGTGTGTCTGCCAAGCTTCCTTTGACTACTTTATTATTTGGAATCATTTTCTATGGGTTGTTTCAGGTTCCAATGTGTTATGGGATGGTAGTAGAAACATCAAGCTTTGTAACTTCAGTCGAGCGATTCAGTTACAACCAGGTGAGATACATAGATGCCCATTGACCATCAGGAAAAGGATGGATCCAAGATTTACTGCACCTGAGGTGAGTATTTGAATTGCTCAATGGGAATACTAGAGGCATTTCAGCAACATTGACTTGTATTGAGAAGATGAACAGGATACCATATTGATTAACTAGTCCATAAGAGTAAAATGTTTATGTCCGTTATCAATGTATTTCAAGAATTCAATTCACTTTTCACTCAAGTAGGATAAAGTTTCATTTCTTCTGATATCAACTTTGTTGTCAATAATGAGTTGCTTTCTGATCAGCAATGCCTTTATTGTTATCTGTGCCAAATACTTATAATCTTGGCATACCTCGTACAAATCTACGTGTTTATTAACGATTATAACTCGGCAATGACTGGTTACCTGACCTGTAACAATAATGGTTTTATTAATGTAATAAACCAACTGATCCATGAAGTTGCTGAAAGTGTTAATTGATGTCACTGACATTTCAGATTCCGGCAAACATTCTTAGACAATCCTTATTATTGTTTGATGTATTTCTGGTGTGATAATCTTTCTTAAGGTGCTTTGTGGGGATCCTGTTGGATTCTACTCTGACATCTGGGGAATTGGATGCCTCTTCTATGAGTTGGTTGCTAAGAGACCCCCGTATCCAGATGATTCTCACATACCACCTACTGTCATCAGAGAAATGGTTAGTGAATAGACCGATCCAGTAGGCCACGCCCACCATAGCAACGGCCAAGCAACGACGCACACGCGCGCGCGTAACGTGTCACGATCGCCAACACGCGTTGCACGCCCATCACCGAAAGCACTTATCTCTATGGGACTCTGGTTTTGGAAAAGGTCACAAATGTACATTTCCTCTCTTACCAGGCCATCGAGAGTTAGAATTGCAATGGAAATATAAACACCATCAATTTGTAGCAGAAAGATACTGTACTTGTGCATTGTGCTGCACTTACAGAGGACGGTATTTATTGTTTTTCCAGTTCGTAAACGTAAACACCGCAGTAATCAATACCGCGATCTCCAGCATGAGATCACCAAAATGGCTGCTGCAATTGGTGATCAGATTTTCGCGGCTGTGATTGGTCAATGCAAAATGGGGCGGGGCTTACTGGATCGGTCTATTGAGATAATGGATAAGCTTAAGCACTTAAGCAAGTGTGTATTTCCACCTGTCGAGCTTTCTGCCTAGCTTTCATGATCCTCGTTCATTTACCATTCAGTTTCTCAGTCTTAGTAATTCCACCTGTCACGTTCAAAGATTTGTGCACAGATTTCTGCAATAATTAAAAATAATTGAGTAAAACGACCCAGAACTTTCCGTTGCTTAGTTTACCGTTGTATTTATTCCCTTTTTTCAATCCTTCAACTCTTCCCTTCGCTTAAATCTTCTTTAAATAGGTTTGTGCGAATCGGATTGATCACCATTACCCGTCATCTAGATTCTTGGGAATCCTCATGCCTTGTTGGGAGAGGAATCCTTGTGATAGATGGAGCAGTTGTGACCATCTTCTGACAGCATTATCGGCAACGGGAAGTGCAGTGGAGAGATAAAACATCACATCGGACAATAGTTTTGTCAGCTACATGTATATATTGACTTTAATCATATTTAACCTTACTCCTTAATTACACAATTCATCTAACCTCTAGTTGAATTTGTACAAAATAAGATGTAAATGTAAAAAAGACATATTCTATGTAAAAAGATAAACCATGTAGTGTGTGTCATTCCTCACCTCCAGGGAAACTTGACAATGAATATTAATGTATAATGTTGGTTGATTTTTACTTGCAAACAGTGAACCAGTTTAAAAGATTGAATCATGAAAGTTATGTGAGCATATCGCAATTATGCATATCTTTACAAAGGTCTTGATAAATCATGTGATTATATCTTGCCTGGAAAATCCTCTGAATAGGTAGGCGGCCTATTTGAGATGAGCAATCTGTACCACTCAAGTCGTTGAAAACAGAGCAGAGTTGTAATGACTCGAATCAATGACTCGACTCGAGTCCGACTCCAGTCACATTTTTGGCGATTCGACTCGAGTCCCGAAGGCTAAATGACTCGACTCGAATCGAGTCATTGTGAGCAAATGAGCTTACTCGAGTCCCGAAGGCTAAATGACTCGACTCGAATCGAATCATTGTGAGCAAATGAGTTGACTCGAGTCCCGAAGGCTAAATGACTCGACTCGAATCGAGTCATTGTGAGCAAATGAGTTGACTCGAGTCCCGAAGGCTAAATTAGACTTCACACGATTAGAGTCACTTCTTTAAAATGACTCGACTCAAGTCACAAAAACAGTGACCCGTTTATACAAAGAGATAGGATGCTTAGAGGCGAGTGGTTCAGGAATGGATTGAACTAATAAACGTCTAACGTCCTAAGACTGCCAAAGTTTTCATCAATATATATCCCAATCACCATTACTGATCCAGTAACCGAAAGAAATTTAGTCTACGTAAAGTGGACGTAAGTAGACTTACATGTTTAAATTAGTGCTGGCAGGTGTCATGGTTACCATGAGGTTAAATCAATTATCAAAATCACTTTATTTGTTTTCTTGTCTTCATCCATCGCGTGAATTTTGTAAATATATAGTTTAATGCGTTGATGGCATTGATATTTTTGTGTGTGTAAAAGAATTGTAAATGTTGCATAATATCATCATGTTAGTTCAGTATTTCACATAATTATTTACTGCTTATATAATGAAGCCCTCTTTGTTCAAAGCGATGCGAAATATGACGATCGAGTTACGGTAAAATCTCGCTCAACTGTCGAAATGAGTTGAACTACGCATTGAATCCGCGGTAGTTGTGATGTCAGATTCACTTGGCTTGAAACATCTGCATGATGTAGGAACTGCATGGCCCCATAATAGCTCGGGAAGCCCTGAGTGAAACTATAGCATGATGATTTTTCTCACGTTCTACTAGAAAAAGATTCTGCAATTGAGACAAAACGTCTCGTCCTCCCAAATAGTACGGTACATTGTGATGTTAAAATGTGGTCTACTAACCCTTGATAAGTAACTTTTACATCGTTTTATACAAGTTGGTATATGATTTATCTTTTAACGCAATTTCTTTTAGTCTTTCACTAAGTTTTGTCGTCGGTTATACGGTACAATCGTTGAATCGGAAATAAGGTTTTTGTCATTATAGAATTGTTGTTGAAAAAACTCATCGAACATGCCGAGTATAAAGTGGCCGGTTATCAATTATCGATTTTCGATTCAAGTTTGAAATTTCATTTCAAGTAATTTCGGTTTGTAATCATTTTCGTAAGTGCCTCCTGTGTTGCGACGATGAATTAACGGATATTCCCTGGTGATTAGTTTGATTTCACTGAGACTGTTTGTGTGTATGGTTTTTATTTTAACGGATCAGGACTTTCAGTTTTTGTTTGCCGTTGTTTTAGTTATCACAGAGAGTGGTTTCGATCGAATAGAAATTGAATTTAAACATTAACTAGATACTGATTGGATGATTCGTATAGTCTTTACAGGTGTTTAACTTGCATCGTCTGGTATTTATATACTATGTATGAGATGTAGCGTAATTAATGTATTGAATAAACACATGGAACACGAGGACATAGATCCATTTTATCATGTTATATTTATCAAGATGTAATTTCGTGACCAGTATGAAGCATCATTAATGGAACATGTTCAGACCGGACATAAGACCTTCATATGGCTGATTCGTGAGTGTGTGGCGGCGACATGTAGAACTCAGAGCAGGCCGGGGGCGTGGCTGGCTGCCGCTATCTAATGACACTCATTGTGTGTAATTAACACGTGGATATTGTTTAGTTGTCATAGTTAAATGTTTGCCTCCACCCCCGTGCTAGATGAGGTAGGCCTACTGCAAACACAGTACTTTAGGTGATCTATCCGTCGAACTACGTATGTGTACACTGTATTATTTTTGTCTTTCTGCATATAATCCTCACGCGTGTGTTATATTCCATTCAAAGTTTGCGCTTGATGCACAGAGACCGGGCCGGGATGCATTATCCTGTCATCACGGTCTGATTTGCAGGACAGAGCACAACAGTTCCTTGCTCTTAAGACAGAGGAAGGAAGGACACGTGGACATTGAGACCATGAAGCTATTAGAGACATACTCTCCGTAGCAAAATAGTGAAAAATACCACTCGTTCGAATTCGAGTTGTCCTTCATATGGCTCTTGAAAATGAGTGGTGGATATTTCACTCTTTTGGAGTGGTTTTCACTCTGGGCCAAAGTGAAAAATCACTCCAAACGATGCAAACTTCACTCTAAAAGTTTGGAAGACTTCTCGATAGTTGTCCTTCATAATGGCTCTTCAGATAGTTGCTTTTCACTATTTTGCATTTAGAGAGTACAAACTGGACCATGTAAAACTATCTCTTGTGGTTAACTATAACCCTAACACGTCACCTCTTGGCCTTCTCACCACTGTAATCTTACACTGTCTTAACCCTGTGAACAAATAGGTCATGTGTAGTTTGGTGCTGGTATTGTATCCATCTTGTACATACACGTATATCGAGTTCATAATCTCTAACAATAGTCCATAATAGCCTTGTATTCATAGGTAATTGTTTCTTTATGGTGTGTTTATCTTGTAAGTGAGATGTTAGTCGCTTATGTTACACGTCAAGCTAGCGTTTATTGGGGATCGTTTGCAGAGCAGGCGCATACACTTACAGGTGACTGTTTTCTGACTAAATCGCTTGAGGCTAGTCGCAAACTAAGCTTACTGCTTAGGAAGTTATACGGGTGTTTGTCATTTTACTTTGGTCGGGTCATGCTGCTCTAATATCCCAAGTACAGTCGCACGAGAAACAAAACAAATCCAAATTATTACAGTGCATGTACCCTGACGGTTATTTACATGAATCCATTTTTACTTATCATTGTCCAGTTATGAAAAATACAATCCATGGGGTAAAGTTTTCTACGAACAAACGCGATTATGCAGACAAAACAATCCACTAAGTTTGTAAATAGCCGTCGTGTTTCTCGTGAGAAGTCGGCATTCTTTTATTACATTACAGATTACTATACAAGATTACTGCGCTATGTTTCGATAACGAGGCCAGTGGACTAGGCAACACCGATGACGTTACTATGGACACCAGGACATTTGTACTCTTTATAGGGACAAAGTCATCCAAGGAACGATGTCTTCAAGAGCAAATACTGGTGATAATAACTGCTGAATTTATGATGTTTCGTGTTTGTATTGAACCCATATACCTACATTGGAAAATATATTGCATGTGTGATAGTCGACGTGACTTATATACGTGGAGAGTTCATATCTTCATAGGGTGATGGTTTATTGTACCTTTCATGTTCGATCAGGCAACTATGGAGATACGTTCACAAGGCAACGATCTTTCCCAGCAACAGGAACAAAACAACAGGTGTAATTTAAACATTACACATGCGCTTTGCCGTCTTAAGAAACTTTGACATCGCAAGTTGTTTCCTTAAGCCGATTGTCGTCCGTGTGAAAAGTGTTAGCCGCATTACTGCAGACCACAGAGCCAGAAACAAATAGTGGAGCTAGGGAAATCGGCACTGCGGAGGTGTACCGGCCTTTGTGGTCATTCTTCAAGTATCTGTTCAAACATAACCTCAGTACTAAACAAAGTTCAGTTGCAGTTCCATCGTGAGAGAAGGATCTCAAATACCACGACACACTACTTGGATGATCGTTGATGGTTATAGTTAAGACTCAACCTGTTGCTTTAATGTCCATTTTCTAAATGGAAAACATTACAGCCAATTGGTTCCCCTCGGCTAGTATCGGACTTTTGTTTTAAACTTGACGCAGGAAAGTTTCGCTATGCCTCAGACGGGTGAAACACTTTATTTTCCCCACACTTCACAAGCCAGTAATGGCCTGCGCCATTTATACCAGCGAGTTGAGTCTGGTGCATTACCTACTATACCCACCAAGGAAGTCTTGAGACGTAATGCGCAGGAGAAAACGGCAAGATATCCTCATGGTAAGAGGGTTGGACCGTACTTACTTAGCAAGACAATCGGTGAGGGGAGTTTTGCCAAGGTGAAAGAGGCCCTTCATGGTGTAGTTGGAGAAAAGGTAAGTGCTTTTTATCGGTTTATATGAACTTATTTCCTCAGTCGAATAATTATGTAATCACTGTTTCTGCACCGATTACTATATCACTGTATCAGATAATAATGTAAGAAATAATTACAACATTTGTCAGAATTCGGTTTATATTGTTGATGCCGAATCAGAGAAAAATGCTTTCAAATGACATGTTATTAATTCGAAAAGAATTAATTTTAGATTATTACTATGAGCTAGCCTATTTTATATAAATGAGATTGATAAGTGACTTCATAGGTCTATATACTTTCTGACGTTTTATTTACAGTACTTACAGTAGTTTGTACAGTTGAAGTGTTTTATCGTGAAGATTGTCTTTACAAAACCTCATGAAATGAAATTTTGGAATGCATTTTTCGCATCTCAATTTTGTTTTTTTAGAAATCACTATTTCGTTAACATGGAGTATAATTATTCAAGTCTGGTCATTAATATTCATAAGTATGGTCTGTTTCACTGTTTGTTGGTTTGTGTCCGATTACTTTGATCACATTTCACTGCGAGTACCTCTCACGTTTGTATAATTCATTACTTGATTTATATTCTGAGTTTCTCCACGCCCTGTTGTTATAAGCCTGTCCTTATTCTCAAGCGTTATATTTATACATGGCGATCCAGTAGACAAAACATATAATTCCGCTATCCCGGAGAAATCCAAACAAATCTCCGATACTCAACTGCATTGACCGTTTGTTCTGCACTTCTCAGAAATCCCGAATAACGTCAAATATTTAAAGTGACGTGTCCGTCTCTTTTGCATGACAGAAGAGAGAGTCACTATAGATTGAAGTGACTCTTTATTCATAGAACCTCCTAAAATTGAGCAAAGGTCAGTATTCTGAAGCCAAATTGACTTACGGCGCAATTATTTGTACTCCCACTTATTCTAGAGTTTGTATTCAATCTTTAAGCGCGTATTTTAGTTCCACGTTCTCAGCCACGAACGTTTGTCAAAGTCCATTTTTTTTTCACTTGTACTCAAAATCCATTCCTTTCAAGTAGTAGGCCTATATAAAAATGATGGATTTTTAACGTGTATGGACATGATGTTAAATGGCTTTTAAATTATTTCATGCTGCATATCAGGCATACACCGTATTCGTCTTAAATATACAGAAAGCACGAAGTTTTTATGCAAATATGCGCCCTGTGCAATTTAATTTTCAGTGTTGCTCAGATTGTAAGCCAATATGGAGGATGAACACTCAAATAAATCAATGTATAATCAGAGATAATTTAAATTTATTGGTTGATTTACTTCTCACCAGGTCGCAATAAAAGTCATCGATAAGAAAATAGTCCGCGAAGATGCATACCTGCGGAAGAATATGCGAAGGGAAGCCGGTTTACTTCAATCATTACGTCATCATCCTAACATCATAACTCTTTATGAAGTCATGGAAACGGATAATAACTTCTACATGGTAACGATCCCTCATCTTTATATACTATACTGAACCTGAATACCATATTATTACTTACGCAGATTAACTATTAACGCAAATATTTCAGTTCTATTCCTTCGACTGAAAATATTATCAAAAGTTTTTCTTAGTATCGTGATTTATCATTTTTTTCAACCAATGAACTTTTTTTCAAACAACTCTTATAACGCGTGATTTGAGGTTTTGCAAATCAACCCTGTATAATTATAAACATCTTGCAACTACATTGAATTTCTTGCAACTACATTGAATTTCTTGCAACTACATTGAATTTCTTGCAACTACATTGAATTTCTTGCAACTACATTGAAATTCTTGCAACTACATTGAATTTCTTGCAACTACATTGAATTTGAATGTAAAGCTTAAATAAGTTTAGTCAATATTGAAGTTGTCTTTGAAATCGATTAGGCCCCAAAAGTTCAGTTACTGTAGAAAATTGGTTTATTTTGTGATACTAATGGACGTTATGGTTGACACTTTCCATGCAGGTTTTAGAACTTTGTACTGGCGGGGCTCTTCTTGATCGAATATGCAGCGAGAAATGTCTCCTGGAGGCGGAGGCTAGGCGGTATGTAAGGCAGATTGTGTCTGCCGTGGATCACATGCACCAAGCAGGAATTTTACACAGGTACAAATAGCGTAGTCTTGATTTAAGGCCAACTTCATCATATTCCTTTATCACAGCATGCCATAAATGCCTGATGAATCTTCATGTCTTGATTTATCCATATTACACTTCTTTTCCTTGTTATGGTCTAATTGTGGATATTGACATTTCCAACCAGTTCCATAAAACAGATTTTTTTAAATAAATTTCTCACCAATTTTTAAAATTTAATAGAAACGGGAAATTGTCATGTAAATTCTATTTAGCCTTAACAATCACATTTTAACCAAAGTATCCTTATCTTTTTTGATAGGGACTTGAAAGTGGAGAATTTACTCCTGGACAGCAACAATAACATCAAAATCATCGGTAAGTATTTCAGATTCTTTGACTTTTCTGTGTTTTAGGGATGAACCTTTTTAAAAATTGTAAACAATGTTTGCAGTGAGATGTTGAAAGGCTTCAGCTGGTGACTAGCGCCCTCATGCAGTTGAGATTTTGTTTTCTGTCTGAGAAGATAAGTGTACAGCAGAATTTGTCGTTCATGGTTACCTAGGTGACTGAATATTGGTGCAGGGCCGTCAGATTCCTTCTGAATAGTGATGATAATTCCGTCAATCAAGGGAACAAAACATGTGAATAATTGGTTTTGTATCGATGAATTACTCAAAGGTTGAAGCGTCTTCGCCTTTTGGCAAAATAATCACAGTAAACGACTGAAAAGGAAGGACAAAAACATCCTGAAATTATAGAAATCCGATGGTGACTTTCCGATTGTTAATTGGCATTGATTGACAATTACTGTTGAATTTCATCCAGCTTTTATTGTAACCTTTTCAGATTTTGGTTTGAGTAACATGATGAGTACAAGCCATGGCAACATGAGAGCTGAATTTCGTGCTACACAGTGCGGCAGCCCAGCATATGCTGCTCCCGAGATCATGGCCAATAAGAAATACGGTGCTAAAGTAGACGTGTGGAGTATGTACGTATAGACAATTCAAATCATTGAAATTCACTACTTGAATTCATGCAGTCGGTTCCTTTGCACCATCGCTGCTGCTTTTAATGTCGTGACATTTAATGCAGTCATCTTATATCCTTTCGTTTTCCTCCTGTTTCTTTACACTTTTGCTTTGTAACTTTACAATATTTCCGATCAGGTTTTACCCGACACTGTAGTCGGGTGAATTTAGATCTCTGTTCCTAGTACAGTCACAGTTATGTTTCATGTCCTGTCCCATTTTATATCTTCGAAAAACAGGCAATGTGTGTTGTAAATACAACCTGCGTTTGCTTTTAATTAAATGGCAAATATGAAAAATGAGAAAGACTAACAACGTACAATATTGCCGTGGGTTGTTACAGCGTTGTACCCTTTCAGATACAAATTTAATCTAATTTAAACAAACCTACTTCTACTCAGTTTTCTATTGGTTCCACCCCCTCCCCCACCCCAACCATGCTTCTGATGTAGGTCGTATTACCTTCTGGGTATGTAATTAAAAAGGCAAGATGACGCAGCCTCTCTGAGCTTGTATGGTGCTAAAGTATAATTAAATTCCAGTTAGTTAGGGGTCAACTGTAAGGAACCCATAAGCACAAGACTGTAGACTGTAAAACTCTTCATAAACATCGTGTTATAATATTATTATATGGCGGATTTGTGCCTTTGTGGTATGTGGATGTTCAGAACCCATAATGGAATATGTTTCCCATGCATCAGTCTGCTAACAGTGTTTCATTACTAATTTTAGCACCTCACCATTTCCCACATGCCCATTTATTTCTCTAACCAACTTCCTTTTCATACCACTTTCTGTCTTCCATGGGGTATCATATTGTTCATAAAATCTTGATGAACTGTTCCCTTATTACATTGTACTTTGGTTCACCGCCAGACAGTCCCATATACTTGGTTATATTTTATGATTTCCTTTATATCAAAACGACCATAAACGTCACCATGACTTCTGGGTGATATTTATCAAATAATGAAATTAAAGTCGTTGCCAAATGGACCTTTTTACGCGCAGAAATACTGTCGCCAGAAGGGGAAGTATATGGACATATTATTATAGCGATGGGAATCCTTACAGAAGGAACTTGATCTTTTTATACAATTCTTCTGCAGAACGTTTCTTTCATTTCATGAAACGATTCACCGATAATTTATTTAATCATCTTGATATTCATGCAATTATCTCATGCAAGTTATGTTGATGAGCTAAAGTTATAAAAAAAAAACACTGCAGTCATAATGAGTCAGTAATGAATGTGTTTAGTTTGGCGCTGAAAAAAATTGCTTTTGAAATTCCATGCAACTTGGGCAATCACCCCAATCTGTGAATCATTAATGCCCCCCATTTCTGAGGTGTAAATTGCTCCGCCCATTTTCTATTCCCCGTTCCCTGGCCTCGCAAGTTCCGTGTGTGTTATGTGTCTATGATAATGATCGATTGTTTGTGTTGCATCATTCTGTGTGAAATGTAATCAATTATGTATTGGAGTCACCACGCTTTATATGAACTTTCACAAATGAATATCGCGGACTAGGGGAAAAAACCCTGAATTAAAAAATAATGTAAAGGGTATAAAACATCGTAATTGGTATTTGTTAAATGGAGCATTTTTATCTACCCCATTAGTTTTCAAAAATGGACAGCTTATAAGCAATCAACAGTGCAAATGTCACCACAATCAATACTCACGTTTTCCAGAAAACAACTGAATAACTGGGGTGGGGGCTTTTCCGGGGCAATTTTTTAGGTCGGATTTTTTCTTCTTCTTCTCCTTCTTCTTATCGTTTTGATTCTTTTTTCATTATTGCTTTTTATTGAGGGGTGGGGGGTGTGTATATGAAGAGGTCGATTTACCAGGTAAAAGCATCTTATTTTCAATCATTACACTAACCCATAGATTTAATACTTTACACGTATTTTCATGAGAATATTAGCTAGTTGTAGTTCCATCATACATAGTTACATAGATGACTGCATATTATTATCTGGTTGTGAGAACATCTGAGCCATATCGGGATAGTAATATTGATACGTTATCGACAGTACAGCAGCAGATCAAGCAAATATCACACTGCATGTATTCTTATAATTTATAATAACGAGTAATACATGGATGTATTTGTAGATAAGTACAAACATAGGCCTATCGTACTATTAAGCTGCAAACCCATAGTTGTATAAAGTTGTTAAGTTTTTGAGATGGACTCAGGCTCTTTCAGGATTGCCGTTTCTCTAACATAAAATGTGCGGGTTTTATCTTCCACTTAAGTGAATTTTCCACCAAGAATCTGCACGCAATTTTTTATAATTGCTAATCGAATTTCTATATTACTGGGAGGGTAGAATAACACACGCGGTTTTCATAAACTTCGAGTTAACGCCAGCCCCCTCTATATCACCGCTGGCTTGTCGTAGTCTTTATTCAGTCGTTTGGATTATCTTAGCATCCTTGACCACAGCCTGCATCCTGCTTGAAGGATTTTCTGCTGTATTTCTCTTTTCTTTTTTATGGCTAGTTATTCAAATCTTGACACATCATGCAGAGTTATTGCCACGTGTAATTCACCGTGAACACACGGAGCAATTCCAGTCTGTTATTGATGAATTGTTTTGCTTGGTCAATTCTTTCATTTCCTCCGATTTCACTTACTTCTTCTCTTTATTTGGTACCTATAAATGTTCATGTACTTTCCTGCACCTGTTCAGACATGCACTCACGCCTGAATGGGTGATAACTGAAAGAATATTCACATAATTATATAATATGTATACTGAGCCACACAAGAAACGCAAACGATTGGTCCATTTAATTCATTGTCATGTTTTTTACATTTCATTGCGGATGTTTAAGTTAATCGAATTCAACCAAATTATGACAACAAGAGCGACACTCAAATCAGAAACTTTGAAGCAAATTTGGTTGAATTTGATTAATTTAAACAGCCGCAATGAAATTTCAAAAACATGACAATACATTGAATGGACTCATCGTTTGCGTTTCTTTTGTGACTAAGTATATATACACTGAAGATAAAAAGTTTCTTTCATTTCGAAAATTTAAATGAAATACCAATGTAAAACATCGCACAATACACATGTACATTATAATCAACGTGATAATTAAAATTGAACAATTGCCCCATATTTTAATAACCATAAATTATTTAGACGCACATGATTGCGGTAAATCCCTACACGCCACATCCCGGCACTGCATGGTGATTGTGATAGTATTCTTATTCTTGTTCATCTCAACTTTTACATTAGAATTCTGAATTAAAATCACAAAATGGGAGGAATGTCTCATGAATCTCAACTTTGCAAACTTGTCTAAAATAAAACCTCAATACAAGTAAAACTGCTGCAAACTGCTCATCAGCCAAAATGACCTGAAATATATCAAATGCTTAAAGTTAGGAGGGCCTGAGGCGTTTTGATCCTAGCAGGATCTTTCTCAAAGGCTAAAGAGAGAAAGATCCTGCTAGGATCGAAACGCGTCAGGCCCTCCTATAACTTTAAAATAAAACCTCCTATTCCACATTGTCTCTTGAAACATGCATGTGGCAATCAGGACAGTGCTTGGTAAATGTACAGTGAATTGTTGTTTTGAACTGTTTGTGCACTCATCTGTGCTTGGTAATCATATTTGACACTTACTTCCAGTCAGTTTGCCCAGGCCTTATCACAAATGACATTTATTATTCTACATTTCTATTCCAGTGGAGTGAACACATTTGCCATGATGGCTGGATGTCTTCCGTTTACCGTTGAACCCTTCAATATTAAACTTCTACTGAAGAAGATAAACAATCGTGAGATGGCAGACATACCGAGTCATCTGTCACACGGTGAGATGAAAATATTGAATGAATTTGAGCAGCTATAGGGGGCATACGTTTCCCAGTGTTTATAAGCCTTAGTCTGATTGTCACGTCATATCTTCTGTAAAGGATGGTTTAGATATTTTGACGTTAGATGAATTAAACTGGTCCCTCTCGGTCTAGATTCCATCCTCCCTGTTTTGGTAATTTTTTTAGCCTGGGAAAACCAATGATTGGAAATATCGTTTCAGATAAAAGAACAAGCTTTGTTATCTTCTGAAATCATGTAGCATGGAAGTGTCATATCCCGACCGGCCATATTTCCGTTGCCGATGTCCTGTTTGACCTGCAATATTTACTGCTGTTGTTCAATCACCTGATTATTCATTATAGTGTACATTAACCGTGCTGGAGATTGCCGCCAGAATGTTTGCAGTTAATTTAATTGTTGTGTTTCTCTTGTCCACAGGCTGTAAAGATTTCATCCGTAAACTGCTCCAACCTGATCCACGACTGAGATATTCAATCAAAGATGCAATGAATCATCCTTGGTTAGTTGCAGATAAGATGACCACCACGAGGTTAAGATCACCTAGCCCGCCCCCTAACGGTCGGATAAGTCGTATGGAACTAGAAAACGACATCTTGGAGTACATATGGACCAACATGGGATACAACATCAATCATGTCACCAACTCAGTCATCAGTAAAAGAGCTGATGAATATTCAGCAATTTACTATCTGCTACTGCGCAAGCGCGATCGACAGCATCTTAAGATGTTGAAGAAACTTGAAGGAGTGGTAGATGCAGATGTGGAAGACACAAAGGATTCTGGGATAAGTGGACCAAAGCTGTATGACGAAGCTGTAAGATATATTAATGTATCTAAATCATAATTAATGTATCTAAATCATAATTAATATATCTAAATCATAATTAATATATCTAAATCATAATTAATATATCTAAATCATAATTAATATATCTAAATCATAATTAATATATCTAATTCATAATTAATGTATCTAAATCATAATTAATATATCTAAATCATAATTAATATATCTAAATCATAATGTATCTCAATCAACAAATCATTAAACCTCATCGGTTTTTGTTGTTGTTTACCATCAACGAACAAAATAAACAAACAACAAAGACAGAAACTTAACCATTTCGTATCATGAATGTGCTGTGGTTTCATCCTTTTTAGCAGATGCCTACTTGAAAGACTTTAATGCATCAATAACTTCGTGAATCTTGAAGTACTAAGTGCACATCGTGAAGATGTTCAGACTCAAATGTCTCTTGACAATGCGCTGAGAATGTCTGCCCCATAGGCCATACGCGTCCTACGCATGTATATATTGTAAAGTAAAAGTCAGCCTTTTCAGCTTAACTTGCCAACAAGCTGAAAGACTAAACTGTTTTAAAATTATGAATTATTTATCTTCAAGATTTCGCAAGTGCCTTGACGATTCAAACCAAATCCATTTGACTTGAGTAGTTGAGCGTGTAATTGCTGTATCTCTATACAGAATCTTGACAGAGTTGTGCCCATTGCATAAAACTACGGACTGTACATCACTGTCATTATCTGTCATAATCTAACAATCACTTATCCGTGCGTGTTAGTTTTATCTCTCATAGGCAAATTTATGTCTTAAATCCATGCATCTTTGATGGACAGCATGGCTTTTAGATCCGCAAATGTAAAGAGTTGTTGTATTTATTCATATTTATATTTGCTTGGTTAGAAGGGCTCTCCTAACTCCAAGCATTTGATATATTCAAGGTCATTGTTGGCTGATGAGCAGTTTGCAGCAGTTTATTACTTGTATCGACAGATTTATATTTGCAAATTAGACCGCCCTTCACCGACGTGGATGGGCACTGTATAATCAGTGCTTGTGAGTGCACGTGAACAAAAATCACGTGCTGGCTCAGCTGGGATTCGACCTCCTGCTAGCAAGCCTGGGACAAGCCTAAATTGCATATTATCTATCTTCCGACCAAAAATCATTCAATATTCAAAATTTATTTCATATGTTTTCCTATATATACAGACGGCTTTGGAGCTTGCAGGGCGAAAAAATGGCAGCCTTCATTTCAAGATGGCCTTGTTGCTTGAGCAAGAGACTGAAGCAGATACAACTGAGTGCAGCAGCCCCGATGAGGAGAAAACCGAAATTGAATCGACCAACCAGAATGATCAAGATGAGATACACGTGACGCCATCTTCAAATAATCAACGACAGGCACGTGACTTGAAGAGTGATTCAAGAAGTACCACACATACCTCTCCCAGGAATCACAGCTTTCATTCGAATATGAATGCACTGCGATACATCAGATCCAAGACGTCTGAGACAGAGAATATTAAAGCTGAATGGAAAGAAACATCTAAGAAAGTTGCTGACAACATTTCAAATAAGATTCGTCCCATGACTCGAGTTACTAACACCATTCACAAACCCACAATCGCTCATAAAGTCAACTTGACATTCAAACAGTCAGATACCCCAACGGAGAACTTTGCTGATCACTTCAACTACCGTAGGAAGAATAGAGAGAACCAGACCAAGTGGAGTTTGGCACCTGCGTATATTCCCAACCACTCATCTAACAGAAAGACAATCCCTAACCAAACTTGGAGACAGTCAGAGTCTATTGATTCGCTGAATCTGCAAAGACGAATTGTTGGCTTGAAAATCACTCCCAGATTAATAAGCGTGGATAAAGAAATGCCATCTAACCCGGACCATGAAGAGGCTATTGCCACGGTCAAGAATACAACAAACATCCATCACCCTCCTCCCCAGGATTGTGAGATTACCAATAAGAGACGTCAATTAAAGATTTCTAAAAGAAAGAGCATCGATAACATCATCTTACGCCGTCCTACACGAGTTCTGAAGCGGACTTCCACTGATATCAAGACGTTGACAAGAATCCCTGGAAAGCCTACAACCCCGAATGGTTCAGGGACGCAAGGAAATACTACAAGGAAAGTTTCATGCGTTGCAACCAATCAGAAGCGAAGGGGATCTCGTGATAAGAATAAATGTCAAAAGCGTAAGAAACCATTAAGCTGTTCAGGAAACACAGTAGATACAGCAGATGGCTGTGTTGAGAAATGTGACAAAGATCTCACAGTCCAAGTAGATCCACAAGTTGTTTGTCCCACTCAAGCTACTCCTGAAGATGCTGTTAAGAAAGTAGCAAAGACAATAAAGCCACCTAAGGCAAGTTTGACAAACAAGAAGCTGATCTGTAATGCCATTTCAGCTGAAACAGATGTCTGAAGTGAGGCTCTTTGATCTCATAGATAACCCGCTCCTCGTTACCATTTGCCAAGGTATATAATAAGAAACCTGAAACACGAGTCTGTAAGATATTAACCCTTAGAATGTTGATTGCTTAAGATTTTGCCTTGCCGTTCTGATTGCAGTGTTTGGAATTAACTTATTACCAATTTAAATGCAGAGAGCGTTCACGTTCTCTACTATTCACGCTTCATTTGTTATCCATAAATCAAATAAGTCGACGGTTTTTCGTAACTAGGTTTGTGTCACAGCCAATGACAAACACTACGGCGCAGACAGTAGAAGGTATAACATCAAGCTGGTATAATGTTTGTTTGCATGCACAAGAAAACGCGGAAGCCATATGGCAATCTGATTTGAACTAGTGGTAACCCTGTTATATATCAGATCGGCCTAGTATAGTGAATATATAAACTCATTATTCAACTTGGTCTTCCTGTCTTCATGTTGAAGATTCCCGTGCGTTATTACCTTGATGTGAAATAATATGTAGACAGATATTACTTTCATTTCTCGAGAAGGCTTGAAGTAATGAGTTACATTCGTTTGTCGCGTTCTGTTAAGATTGCCGTTATGTTTGTTTTACCGATCTATCATTACACGATGCGTAATGGAAATTCGTTAGGTTTTGTAAAAACATAGTCAACAGAAAAGTGCACAAGTTCATCCATTAACTTGAGTTAAATTCAAGTTAGCACTGCCGTTGCAAACATGGCTGGTTGGATGGGAAAACAATACAGATTATTAGGACTTGATAAATAAAACAGTTCATTTTAATTACATATAATGATGATGCAAACAGAACGCTGTATGAGAAATAGTAGAAACAGATGTTAATAATTATGTCAACTATAATTATGCAGCCTTTCGCACGAATGATAATTTCTGGTTGTCACACATTGGCTCGCCCTTACAGTCATAATAAGCCCAAAACGAATAAAACAAACAAGTGAGATTGATCATCAATTTGTTTCTACAGGTTAAGCTGATTTATTTGATGTAAGGAGCCATTAATGCATACATGTAATGGGTTTGAGTACCATTCCAGACGATGTTTGACGCCGTTTTATAACTTAAACATCCCTTCATAATATGAGGAGGCTTTGAATAATTTAAACCTGTCTTCGATTAATTTTATCCCGGCGACACAAATCCCACCGGCTTGGGAAATCAGTTCATTTTCATTCACCTAAAGAGAATCATCATGAACAAAAATAATGAAATAATTATTAACATTTCATATTCGTATACTGTATGCAGTGAAATGGTTTGTGTAATGCTTATTCCACACATAAACTTATTGGAATATAACAGATGTCGATTTGCTTTGAGACAATTAGTGTGCCAGAGTATGAACCCTCTTTCCGTTCATTATGAAAGTCATAATTATACCTTAAAGGGAAAATCTTGCTTGGATTGATACTCATAAAATCATACCTAGAAACAATTCATGTCCGACTCTTTTGCTTGTGTGTGCTTGACCAGCTTGGCTTGTCCTGTGCTTGTCCTGAAGTCCTTATCATAACGGGTCATATGAATTTTTGCTCATTTATGATATTACGAGTGCAAACCGTTTTGTTTCATTCATACGTAATAAGACGGAGTCCCGGATATTAAACTTACCTTTGAGATTTGCTGGGCAAATATTGACATTGGAATGGAACAAGGCTTTGACATTTAAAATTCAACGGTTAATTTAGAATTCATGTGAATTAAAGTAATACATCAGAACATACACATTAAATGCAGGCTTATTAAGTTATTTCAAGATTATCATTCAGGTTACAAATAAACCAATATGCAGCCGTTCTCAGCTTTGTTTTCGGCGAGGAATCAAAATATTTGCTTACGGTTGAGTTGGGGCTAAACGAACTTTGGAGAGATTTATTAGGACATTTTAGCCGCAGGAAATTCGAGGACTTTGCATTTTGTGTTTGTTTTTGTAGGAAGAAGGTAGATCGAGTAATCTGATTTCATCTATCTTGTCTCTACTTTGATTCCCCCTATGACAGGAGATATTGCATGAAAGACAAATTGATGAGACAATCTATGGTCCCCATGGCGTGACCTGCAGCGACTTACTTGGTATTTCTCACGTTCAGTAACTTGTCAAATAATGTCAGATATAACATACACCTGTCAGAATCTGAAACAATGTTTCATGAAGTCTACAACACAGCTTATATTGCACATGAATTCACCTTGAGTTATTGCATGGCAGATTGAGCGTTATGACAATTATACTAAGAATTGGTTCATTAGATTAGGAAGTAATGGCTCATTAACATCATATTGCTATTCAATTATTTCTGCATCAATGGTCACTCATATTGACTGAGATAACTTTAGCTCTGGGGCCAATTTCGTATAACTGTTAAGCACAAACATTTGCTAAGCATGACATTTCTGTCTTAAAAGAAATGGGGGGTTACTAGAAACAGGGTTATTAACAACCACATTTCCACGTGTTGTGTATCACTTGTGATTGTTCTTTGGCTGTTGTTCGCTGACCATGAATATCAAATGGAATTTTCAATGGTGGTTTGTTTTATTGGGCGAGACATTTTTGTGCTAAGCAAATTTTGGTGCTTAACAGTTTTATGAAATTGGCCCCTGGTCAAAAGAACGAAGTATACGTTGTCTGTCTTTCCTTGATAAAACCTGTCTCCCTCCATGATAAAAGTAGATATTAAGCGACACTGATACCACAAGATATGGATCAGCTTGGTTTGAAGACACGAACTCATATTGTTACAGCTGCATAGTATGGCTGCCTATGACGTCACAATGAGATAGATGTTGCCATATATGGTCAAGATAAATACCGATTGATCCTTGTGCTGGAAAATCAATAAGAACACCCTGGGATATTTCTTAATCTCGAAGAGAAATAGCCCGTATTATAGGAACAAACATATATATTAAGTGTTGTATTGGTTACTACGTGACACTGCGCTTCCCATGCAAGGAAACCGCGGCGTACTGTGTGATATAGGCTTGAATCCGGAGACAATAATACCGTAGGCTTGGAGGTAGGCAAAGGAACAGGTGATCACATTGCGAGTTGGAGCACGAAAGCAAAGATGGGAGGGGTACAGTAGGAAATCAGCCATTAATCTAGATAACAAACATGCGGGAGGGAGGTAAACATAATTAAGTTCTTAGTGAATGGGTTCGTAAAGGGATAGAATCATGAGAAAATTCGGTATATGAAATGTAGTGGAGCAGAGCGGAACGATATGCAGCAAAGCATGATGGGATATTGATGGGACGATAAAAGGAAAAGTGCATGCTACTTTGAATAGAGATTCCAAATGTCATGTAGTATATTGGGAAACAATACAAAACAAAAGAGCATCCGTTGCATGCCCACGATCAGCGAGATTTCAAATTACCAGGCAGGAAATTAAAGTTTGGTATATAAAAGGAGCTATGCACCTTGACATAGGGTCTCTTCTATTCATTTATCAACCTCAGTATTGACTTAATTAGAAGATGGATCAGTGTATATACGTAAAGAATATTAGGTTCAGTTATCCTGTTTGACCAATATAAGCCTATATTGTTCCATAAAGTTTCTTAATAACAGGTCTATACATTCCGCCTTTCAGTTTGTATTTACCTTAATTGATGAATCTTTTTTAATTAAATTATCACGGAAAGATACATGTTATTGCACACATAGAATCTTTCCAAATTTACCTTTGTGAATGATATGCTCTTATTTAGATGCAACAGTGTCTTCGCGGAGAATGAGAAATGTTTGTATAATGAGGCTATACATGAGCGTCACGTAGCTGATAGTATCGAGGTCACAGCGTGGTGTGATTGTGAATGATATGCTCTTATTAGTTTTGCGTTTCAATTCAAGAATAAAGTTCCAACCTTGATGTTTTCTTCTTGCCTTCTTATTAATCTGATTTTCCGTCATGGTCCATATATCACGTCTTGAATGTGACCAGCAGCTGTGAAATACAAACTTCATATTGTTACTCCTCTAGTACCTCTGCGGAATGAAATCTCCCAATTTATCTTGGCTTGAAATTCTTCATTGGAAACCTTTGCTACCTTGTACAGTAGCTGATACAATAACTAAACTAGGGCATGTTGTATTGGGAGTGCACTGCATATAGTAATTATACGGTGACATATTTGTTTGTATAATCAGTGAGATACAACAGGGAAGAGGTGTATGGTTGCCATAGTGATGGAATACATTGCACCAAATATCATATCTGTAAAGGAACCAAAGGAACCAAAGTGAACTGGGAGTCTTGTCAAGAAGCACTCTGCATAAGATTGTCAGGGGAAGAGGACCTGAGCAGCAGCCGGCGTCGCTACTCTTCTGCCGTAAAAGGTGAAAGGTGAAAGGTGAAAGGAAAAAGACTATAATTGTATTAACAATGTTCATGCTCTGATCTATTGCGTACTTTACAAAGGCTAGGTATGATGCGAGAAATATCTAAGAATGAACTTGCAACTTTAAGTCACACCCATGAAATGCTAGAAACCGACTCGAGGAGGAACATGAGGTAGAAATAAACATGCTGTGGACGTACTCAAGAAAAACTGTTACCATGGTAACCACCTCGCACTTGTAATTAAGTCTGCATGTATCCATGGTGATTATTTAAGTTAATTCAGTGAACCTGGTACCTGTATATATGCTGTTTCAATACTTGAGGCCGAGTTGGTGAAAATAAGAACAAATGACGTAGATTCTTGATGAACGGAAATCATATCTCCAGGGTTTTCCTGTAAATTCTGGGCCAAGGATCGCTATGGTTATATTTTATGTTGTTTTTACAGAGTCGTATTTGTATTCATCGAGATATAACAAGTGTATATAGGGCTACATGTAGAGCTACGCCAGCAAAACTCAGAACGTTCTCTTCCGTTCGGAACGTTCCCCAAAGCGTTTTCAAAATGTAATCAAACAGATTATATCGCCTCATACAGGTACACGTATCTTGTTTATCATGGGACTACCATAGTCTATGCATGTGAATGTCCATGAAAAATCGTCCATATTTTCACAAGGTATTTCACTTTGCAATCCGGTTAATGTCATGGGCTTCCCTTTGTGCGGAGTCCGTATGGAATCCGGATACTGTGTGATCCGGATATTGTTACCGGATATTAACTAGCCGTTTTCCTCGTAGCAGATCCATGCGATGGATTCTTACTGGAAAGTGTCGGCCAAAAATTGATGAAGACTTTGCATGTATCATGACTCCCCATACATTGCATGCATGGAATCGTAATGTGGTTATATGTTTGTTGAGACGGGTTATTTTCTGATGGGAAAAAACCCTAGCCTGGAATTTCTCTTTAAGTCAACTTGCCACAATGTGAAGAAAAAGGCGAGTATACGCCTAGGAATTGAAACTCGAGCAAGATGGACTTACAAAAACATTATCCAGTAGGCCAACTAGCTGTCGTCGGAAGTACGTGGCAAGTAAAAACAAACGCATGCACCTTTACCCAGAAGGCGAACAGGCACAAAACTTTGCCATCGTATATAGCTCTATATTTCATTGAATACATCTGCAGTGCACTCAAGCTGTCGCCTTGCTTCAAATGATTACAATTATGTCAACACAGCTACCTGACCCTCAATTCTATATTTATAACCAGAAGAAAAAAAGATGACGACTCGCACTTAGGGCGTTGCAAGGGACATCAGCGCGCTGCAAGTGGGCTATGTCAACACATCTTCAAACTGAAATGCACTTACACCATTCTGCGCCTGTTGACTAAAATAATTGTCGGTGTTTGACTGACTTCCGAAATCCAATTTGGGTTTCCTTCTTGTCCAGGATTAGAACTTTACTAGATTGAATTACATGACAAGACGGTCTTACAAATGCTGTATGTTCCGGCACCCAAGGGCCCTCTCAATATATAATTCATCCTCGTATTTTGCTTTCTTTACATGTATTCTTCCTCGTACCGTTGGCCTAAGTATCCCGTGAGCCCTTTTGAAATTACCCTGGTGCATCTCGAGAAAGGGAAGAGAGTACATGCTCAGTATATGATTCTGAATCATGTGCTGGTTCAAGAGCTAGTAAACTTTACAATACAATCTTACATCCATAAGGAGATGCCTATATCTTCTGTGTTTTTTTTCTGTCGGTATACAGTAGGCCTATTGAGGCAGCATATCACAGTATATCGTTATTTGGGATCTGTTTTTTCTCTTGTTGGCTCTGCAAAGTTTGTTTTTGGTTTTGTCATCCCCATTTCATGATTTCATTTTGAACGAACAGAATAACAACCAGAGAGAGAGTGCTTTTCTAACCTACATGTAAGAGCCAGTATGACTGATGATTACACCCACACCTACAAACATATCAGCTCTATATTATACAGATATTGTATAATGTAGTATATACAGGTGGCACATGGGACAAATCTAGATACAAACTGCTGCTTAAAGGTAGCATCATACTTTGGTTTTTATCAAAGAAATACAGATTCATGGGCAAACAGTAGCAGTCATCTGTGAAAATTTCAGTCCCATATGGTGCCCACTTTTTGAGAAAACAGTGAAAAACAGCCACAGTATTTCTTAAGTCTATTCTCTTTTATTTTTGATCTTTTTGAAGATCAAAAATATTTTCGGTCGTTGTTTTACTAATTTCTGGATAAATTCAGCATTTCAGGCGGAACAATTTTATACGTAAATCTGTGAAGATTTCTGTTTTGGTTTCTTGTACTATCATACTTTGGTAGCATAGCGAAACAGACATCTTCAAAGATTTACCTATAACTTACAGGTTATAAAGATGGTGATGGTAGACACATCCTGTTAAAAATATTCTGCCTGAAAAGCTGTATTTATCCAGAAAAGAGTAAAACCATTGGCCAAAATTCATTTTGATCTTAGTAAAGATCAAAAAAGAAAATACTTCAGAAATACTTTGAGAGTTTTTCACTGTTTTCCCAAAATGTGGGCACCGTATGGGACTGAAATTTCCACAGATGACTGTTACTGTACGTTCCTTGATATTTTTGCCCATGAATCTGTATTTCTTTGACAAAAACCAAAGTATGATATTACCTTTAAGCGTTCCCAACCTGCGGTACGTTGCACCCGACAAACAAATAGTGGAATAATAATATGCAATTGAGTTGAAAGTAGAAAACAAACAAACGCTTGACATGGCAGAGCCGTCTAAGCTTTAGGGAAACGTGTTCATCGACCGGGTGCTATTTAAAAGATAGATAGCCCGAGTACCTAGCAATCTGGGGGAATAGTAGGCTCTTGGAAATATGTTCCTTTTCAGGATCTATCTCATTTTTGTAATGTGATTATAAACTCTGTACTTCGGGCATGTGATGGCTCACAAGAGCGCAGATACAAGAGTCTGATAATACAGTAGTTAAATCATTCTCATTGCATGGTCGGTATTCACGTGCAGCTTTTCTGAAGTGTGTGGTTTTTATCCCTCTGCATATTTTGTCCAATTTGGCACGGTAAGTGTGTGTCATTCACCTGCGATGGATTAAGGTGTTCTGGAATGAAGCAAGTCAAATGTCAGAATGACAGGTGATATATAAGTGCTGAGTTATCCATACGATCATGCGACGTGTTTTAAACTACTGCATGATTTTTAAATTATTTGTAAATGCCTGTGCAATGACTATATAAGAATGGCTATATAAGAATTCCAAATTACATGGACATTTAAACACTTAATGTGTTTAAGAAATTAAACAACATGTCATTTCCTAATTAATGAACTTGTCATTCAGGTTGTAGGACATTAAGGTCAGTAGCAGGTTAGCAGGTGTTTTAAGCCGTCAACCGTCATTCATATTGCATGGGATATTGTTGGTAATCATAACACGTGTAATACTTTGGTATTGCCCATGCAAAGACTAGAAATTATTAGATGAATTGAATTCCAAATTGCATAGCCATTTAAACATTTAAACAATATGTCATTTCCTAATTAATTAACTTGTTGTAATTCAGGGCATAGAACATTAAAGTCAGTAGCAGGTTAGCAGGTGTTTTGAGCCTTACTAATCGTCATCCATATTGCATGGGATATTGTTGGTAATCAAAACACGTGTATTACTTTGTAATAATATAGGACTGTTTGTACTGATGTACGTCTTGCATATTCAGCTGAGCTACCGGTTCAGGCTTTGTAGACGTGTAGTGTAGGCATATGGAAGTTTATATCTCTCAAGCATTATTATCTTGGATGGGGATAGCAGACTCACTAGACTTGATAATTTATAATGCATTTGCCTTGCCTGCCCTAGTGACATTCAATAAAGAAGATCTATATACACCAAACAGAATGCGTCGTGTATGAGATAAGTGGGCTGTACTCGTAGAACCAGGGACCCATCTCCATGAATGTTAACCAATCACTTTGCCCACAGCCATTTCCGTCATTAACTCGTTGAGGTTTCAGAATTCATTTCCATTTCATATTCATTTCATATTAAATGTCACATAATAAAACACATTTTTAGGGGCATTTTGAATTAACTTACACTACTCTCATGAAAACTGCCCAAAGGAGGTTTACTTTCTAGCGCTCAAGGATCATTGTGGGCGAGTCAATACTAAACGCATAGCAGGCCTTTTATACTCTCGCCTTAATTGAATCAATTTTACCCTCAAGTTTATACATCATTCTATCAATAATTCACGTGGAAACACCTTACGCTAGTTCCTGTAGGTATATACATGATAATATTCCACCATTATAGAGACAATGACCTTCACCGAGAGTATACTCGGTTAATTAGATAACTGATGCGATGTGGTACAAAGCCAACATCCTAAGGAAGTTTCAACAAATAGACATTCTAAGAAGTAATTCCAGAGCCACGTCAGACGATGATGGATATTTTGGCATTGAAGGATAAATTGTTTGGGATTTCTAGTCATCTACAGGACTGTATGTCTGCAGAGAGGAACCATCATTGTAACCAGTCATATCGGCTGGACTGGATATTTATGTAAATAATTGCAGCTGTATGAATCATTTTGATTCATTTTTTTCTTGGATTCAAGAAATGAATATAGTGACATTTGACATGATTGAAGTACCATTCAAAGAAAGTATAAGTGGAATGTTACGGCAATTAAACATTGAAACATCTCACTGTCTCCCTTGAAAGTTTCTCTTCCATCAACCATGGTCCCTGACCATCAGTAATCATCGCATTACCCCAACACAGAAAACGTGTTGCACATCAATCTTCCTAGACTCATTAAGACATCCGAGAAATCGTGAAGAGAAAGTCTCACCCACCTTTACAGGTATACCTGAGGAATTGCAGTCGAATTGGAGTAATTGGACTTGTAGAGCTTTTGCAGCATCATGCGTGGTTTTTGTTCTGAAGGGGCAGTATGGAGAATTATTCGCCCAGGGGATTGAGACATAAATCCTGTCAAATCTGATGTTGATGTGATTAATATGAAATATGTATGACTTTATAATACGCTTACCTCACCTGACATGACAGTGACATGATGTTCGTGATGTATACGCTGATCACAGCATTCTGGACACCACGATCATCTATTGCTGAACCCCAGGAGAGAGAAGATAGATGCTTCGTCCTGTCAAATTACAACTTGCCAGGTTTTAGTCGGGTACCTGTGACTTGATTTGCCTCGGGTGCTACGGCGTATCCATAATACTGGTTGTTATTGAAGGCAAGGCACTCTACAGCATTGGCGCCACACTAGACCGTATATAGTCGTCAAACCAGGAGAAGAATTGCAGCACATGCGATAAATAACCACCTTTTGATGAAGCTTATTCTTGAAATGAGGCTAAGTAATATCTAGTGTGATATGTATGCAATACATCTCACGTTTCAGTGGAAACCTATAATGAAACGGACTGCAGCATTCGCGCGATGTTTTTTCAGAAACGTTCTTTGTATTTGTCGATATTTCTCATATCAGTTCTACCTTTTACTTGCCTATGCATTGTTGCTATTTAATCCCTAGAGTATCTACCCATTTCGTTAAGTAGTAAAGTACCAATGCAGTTCGTGCGATAGAGAATCTGCTTACATCCAGTGCTATGCACCCAATCGAGTCAATACGAGAAAGCTTGGTACCTTGGTCTCCACGGACTGCTTAACTTTTGTGGCTTTAAGTTAATTTCCGCGCCGTAGCCTCAAAGTAATGAAGTAACCGAGTAGCTGAGAAGAATAAGATCTATTGGAAAACCTGGCAAAGAGCCACCGGATAAAATGCATGAAAATAGGAGAATACTTAATGGATCGAATTTCAAGTTAGACTGGATTACAGTTCAAATCAAATTCCACTCGCTTCTTGTAGTCAATGTACGTCCAACTCTCAGCGGTAATTTTATACTAGAACATGTTTATGAGCTCCAGATTTTCACTCTAAAATAGCAACTTTTGAAATTGTCAACCATTTCCTTAATCATTTCCTTATACCTTTGATGAAAATAACATATTCAGTTCAACAAAGACCATTATTTCTTTGCATCGGGTGAGAATTTGTTCGTTTCTCGCTTTCAGGATCTTTAAGATGACAATATCTGACCACAGGAGTGGAATTGATTTGTGGGTAAATTCAGGTATCACTGTGACCAAAGTGCAAAGACTTCGAGTCGGTCTTAGAAAACAATCTAAATGGGACTGAAGAAGTCGATACAAACACGGCCAGCTTGAGCTGTATTCATCATTCCCCAGAGTCGATAGACAATATTCCTGCTAGATTACTCCAACTGAAATGTCAAGATTATATGATTCTTCACATCTTGTATGCTAGCTGCTTCTTCCAGACATAAGGACTCCGTGTGTGCGGTTGAGTAAACTTGTTCCATCCGTAGCAGCTGTTGAGTAGTCTTTCAGATTCCATGCTTCAGTAGAAATGGGTCATAATACATCATAAACCGAAGAGATTTCTCCAGAATACTGATTGATTTTTGCATTCAACTGGATCCATCTCAATGAAATTGATATTACTATGTCCATATCTAGCGACAATGCGGCACGCTGTGTGTTATCAATCACGATTATTACTCTGTAACTGATGCAGTGTTTTAATTGATTGGTTTGTGTATCATTTTTGTCATAAGGCTGGACAGTACTATATACCACTCCTCACCTCTTACATCATACCACAACTCATGAGATGTTATTGTATGTCGAATGGTACTCAACCCACATGGTGGCCAAAGAGAGGTCTAGATATATTTGAAATTAATCTAGTTTATTTGAACCACGTTTAGGTCACCTGTCAACTGGATTTTATTGACTGATTTTTCTTTTCATTTCCGAATTGCACCTGCATTATTACATTTTCAAACGTGGTATATTGAGCGCATGATGGCGTGATAATCTTCGGAATCGGGCTACTGTGGCATGCCGACTCATAGGCCTACAAGCTTTTTTTTATTGGTTCAAACGGGCAGTTACTGTGTGTGGGCGGAGCGCGACCGTGGGCCGGGGGAGGTTAATGCTTGTATATCAGCGTGAAGATTAAACTGCCTAGGTCATCACTTATCCCCTACCTCAATGTTAATCCATACTAATCTTGCCACTGATCGTACTTATGTCCAGATTTGATATCTTTGCATGGTCATGCCAAATATAGATTGACATTATGTGTCGACAGGTTTCTAGGTTTCCCAACTTATTGTCCAATAGCGTTACATGAAAATGCTAGGTTCCCTCATTATTGTGACATGGAGTCCTGTATTTCGGATCATTGTATACGGTTACACAGGGTAGAAGAACCCATGTCAGAACTAGAATCCCAGATGAATGTGATTTGTTTGGTAGAGCTGGCTTGGACTCCTTGCGTCAACTTAACGTTTGTTATTCTATATAGGTCTACATCTCCTACCTCTTCTACATCTATATACTCTTATGACTATCCTCATCAAAGCACGCTTTCTCTCTATACACACGTAGGTCCTATGATAAGTTATTTCAATCATAAATGTAGGCCTAAGATAAGTTCCCAAATAAATATCCGGAAAATCCCCCATCAAAGCAAATTGTTTTACTATATAAGACAAAACAAAACAAGAATAATTATGTGCGCAGACGTTTTGTAATTGAACGGAATATTTCAGAATGTGGTTAGTACGCGTGGAATCCATGTGTGTTTATCATCATAGCCAAACCCCTATAGGTCTTAGAAGGTCTTCCCTTCTCTAACTGACAGACAGTATACCTATGCTTGTCAAGTCTATGACAATGCTTAGCATTTCTCTCTTCTGCCAGATTTAGCAATGATCCATCAAGGTCTAGAAGGAATTGGCCTCAACGTGAACCTTTCTTCAAACTGGCTTTAATTTGCCCGATAACTGTACACCCACGGTGGGTTTGGCTATAAGGCCATTTGACTTGAATCAATAATTGTCCTACTGGCTCGAGCTAGCATCGGTTCTTTGAAGGTCGTTCCTCTGTTCCGTTCGCTTAAAAATAACGATCTAGATTCCTCTACAAGCATTTACCATCCACTGTAGCATTTTTTGTGTATAGAATGTCAAATACATCACCAAAGCCTGATAGACTTAAACGAATTTAACTTAAAGTCTGCAGCATGTATCTTTCCCCACACTGCCTGCTTACTCAAAGTGTTGCTTCATACAAGAACACACTGTGATCTGTCATTGTGTCATGAGGCAGAAGCCTTTTACAGGTGACAATTAATTTTAATTGGCAGGTGTTTGGGAAGGCACATCTTTTGATGACAGTTTCTTTTACTTTAGTCTTCCCTGGGCAGCACCTGCCAATGTATCTTTTATTCTTATACTGTTTTTAAATGTAGACAGGAGCTGAACAAGTGCTTTTCTGCTACTGCACCTATAGGATCTTATGCATGAACATGTTTACCAATAATTATACTAAATCTGAAACAATAGTTGTCAATAAATGATCAGGGTGTGTTCATGTGACTGCATTGATTGTCACGTAGAGAGATCACAAATCATTCTCAAATACCAGTTGCATATTTTGTTGTCAACTGTCTATCCCTTGGAATTTGTATATTACTATAGTTCATCTTATACTTCTCAGTATACCAGCGAGGCGTGACAAGTCCACCAAACCTAGCCAAGAAGATGTTCTTTAATGCTCAATTGATATTCACAAGCATGGATTCCTAACCATGTTACCGACTTGTATATGCTTGGTGAAATTTGCCGACCTGGTTAAAGGCATTCAGATAGTCCAATTGGACGATCTTATATCTCAAACCAACCACATTAAGAATATAAGAAACATGCTCTGTACAATGACTAAACGTGGCAGGAAGTAAAGGTTAAAGATTACGGTAATCTAAGCATTCGCTTGGTCGAGATATTTGAGATTTATATTCCTTACTCAGTATTTACCTTCCACACGATAAAGCAATTGTATCGCACTGAGTTTTACATTTGTCACATGCTGTTATCATGTTATTCTACTTCTTGGTAATCGCTTTGGACAAATTGTTGGAGAGCATTGTGCCTGCGAGACTCAAGTACAGTCAACTTTCCAAATATTGGTCAATTCCGAAGTTTCAAAATCAACTTCACTTGCACTTTACAGTTTTTATATTTCCATTATTCAGTGGTGCTACACAACTTCTTCACTCACATTAGAGGTTACCTTCATCTTAACATATTCTGAGTTTTGTGGATCATTTTTGTCTCTGTTATTTCAAAAGTATCTTTCAAGTTTTCATAAAATTTGGAAATGGACTGAAAGTGCACATGGATCACAATCTTACACTTAAAAGTGCACACAACGGGAGACGTTGGAGAACCGGTCTTCACGTCAACAGCGCACGCAATATTGTGAGCATGCGCACGTTGTTTTTCACGTGCGCGCGCGTGCGCTGTTGGCTAGAAGACCGTTTCTTGAAAGTCTCCCATTATTGAAACGCGCATGAAGTGAACTTAATTCTATCTGAGACACAAGTTATCTCCTGCTAACGAATAATGATTTGTCATCGTGTGAAATCTTGCAAATACATGTGTACTATGACAGTACACGAGGTCGGTAGTGTCGTTGAACCTTCATGTATACATAGTGTACGTATCATAGTACATGACTTTGTGTATCAAAGTGTAGTATAATATCGCCCCGTATTAAGTAAATTGCTTACCAGTTGTTATAAAGCGATGCTTGAAACGTTCCTATAGGCCTAACTGGCTGCGACCTCCGTTGTCAACGTCACCGTTGGCACTAGGCATTCATGTAGACAAACCGCATCTCATGGATTTCTACCTTAGTCTAGACATTCTGCTATAACATGTATTTGACGTCACGATTTAAATGTTGCCTTTCTTGACAAATTCATGAACAATTCTTTCATACTTTTCACAATTCTTAACGAGACGTGCGACGTAATAAGAAGTGCGAAAGTACAAACGAACATTACTTGGTGTTACGGCAAACCGATCCACATACAGCTACCTGATTGCAAAGGCTTAAATCCTTCTTAACTTTAATATAGGTTTTCCCGGTCATTTTCGGCAAATGAGCGGACAATTTAAACGCTGCGTCATTCCATTTCGCGTGAAACTGCAAGGCACCTCAGAATAGTCATTCGGTTTCATTTTATGTGCAAGCAAATGTTCACAAGGGTCAGGCGATTAAATAGAATCGCCTTTCAATTAAAAATTCCATTCGAACAGCATTCAAGTTCGCAACGGCTTTTGGCAGCGTGCGCTTAGTCATTCGAATTTGTTTTGGGGCAGGCATTTCTGTAAATTGTTCAGCAAATTTAGCGTTCTTTCTGAAATTATGAATGTACCGCAAGAATAAAAAGGGTATAGAATGGTTCACTTCTTGTATGGAAACCACTTATGTGATGTCCCCTGACGACAATTGTTTGTAATTGAAAAATCCTCGAAAATAATGGCAGCTTTCGGTCGCTGTACGAGAGAATATCTAATGTTGACGGTTGATTGATGTATTCGAATGATTTAGATTACATTGAGCTTGCAGCCAATTTGAACAGCAACACCATGATTTTCAACACACATCCATGGCACCAATCCTCTCTTGAGAATAAACAAATACTCAAAGAAATATAGAAATTCATGGAAAGGGAAAATGACACAAGATACAAAGAAATAAACAGGTGTAAAAGGGTTTCGTTTGTTTGCAACGTATTTGAGATCCGGACGAAGAGAGAGGTTGGTCGGAGGAGGGGCTATTCATTTCAAAATGGATGATGAGATGCGACACCATTGCAATACACTGCAATAAAGGGGTTTGCATTTGTTTGCTCATTTTGCGAAATTGGTTGTCTCAAAACGAAAACGTAAGTAACGATCTGGTATAAATCGTTGTTTGCGGTTACTCTGCTAAATTGAATGCCGATTTGGCATGGCTAAACTGAACGACAGTTGAATTTAATTGAATGCAATGCTATATAAAAACGGATGCATCAAAGTGAAATCGAGTGACGGTTTCAACCGAGGAGGCAAAATCAAGTCAACACGAATGCGTGAAAATGAAATTGGCTGCTCATTTGCCGAAAATGACCGGGAAAACCTATATTAAACCATAAATAGCATCTTGAATTAAACATTAAGCAATACGAGGTCTCGAGAGGCAGGGATACCGTATTTTACCCGTCTTACTGGATTTAAAGGCAGCGTACATGATTTGCAAGAGCTTTAAAAAAAAAACAAAAAAAAAAAACGTTCCTATAGGCCTTACTGACTGCGACCTCCGTTGTCAACGTCACCGTTGGCACTAGGCATTCATGTAGACAAACCGCATCTCATGGATTTCTACCTTAGTCTAGACATTCTGCTATAACATGTATTTGACGTCACGATTTAAATGTTGCCTTTCTTGACAAATTCATGAACAACTTTCATACTTTTCACAATTCTTAACAAGACGTGGGACGTAATAAGAAGTGCGAAAGTACAAACGAACATTACTTGGTGTTACGGCAAACCAATCCACATACCAGCTACCTGATTGCAAAGGCTTAAATCCTTCTTAACTTTAATATAGGTTTTCCCGGTCATTTTCGGCAAATGAGCGGACAATTTAAACGCTGCGTCATTCCATTTCGCGTGAAACTGCAAGGCACCTCAAAATAGTCATTCGGTTTCATTTTATGTGCAAGCAAATGTTCACAAGGGTCAGGCGATTAAATAGAATCGCCTTTCAATTAAAAATTCCATTCGAACAGCATTCAAATTCGCAACGGCTTTTGGCAGCGTGCGCTTAGTCATTCGAATTCGTTTTGGGGCAGGCATTTCTGTAAATTGTTCAGCAAATTTAGCGTTCTTTCTGAAATTATGAATGTACCGCAAGAATAAAAAGGGTATAGAATGGTTCACTTCTTGTATGGAAACCACTTATGTGATGTCCCCTGACGACAATTGTTTGTAATTGAAAAATCCTCGAAAATAATGGCAGCTTTCGGTCGCTGTACGAGAGAATATCTTATGTTGACGGTTGATTGATGCATTCGAATGATTTAGATTACATTGAGCTTGCAGTCAATTTGAACAGCAACACCATGATTTTCAACACACATCCATGGCACCAATCCTCTCTTGATGAGAATAAACAAATACTCAAAGAAATATAGAAATTCCTGGAAAGGGAAAATGACACAAGATACAAAGAAATAAACAGGTGTAAAAGGGTTTGCATTTGTTTGCAACGTATTTGACATCCGGACGAAGAGAGAGGTTGGTCGGAGGAGGGGCTATTCATTTCAAAATGGATGATGAGATGCGACACCATTGCAATACACTGCAATAAAGGGGTTTGCATTTGTTTGCTCATTTTGCGAAATTGGTTGTCTCAAAACGAAAACGTAAGTAACGATCTGGTATAAATCGTTGTTTGCGGTTACTCTGCTAAATTGAATGCCGATTTGGCATGGCTAAACTGAACGACAGTTGAATTTAATTGAATGCAATGCTATATAAATACGGATGCATCAAAGTGAAATCGAGTGACGGTTTCAACCGAGGAGGCAAAATCAAGTCAACACGAATGCGTGAAAATGAAATTGGCTGCTCATTTGCCGAAAATGACCGGGAAAACCTATATTAAACCATAAATAGCATCTTGAATTAAACATTAAGCAATACGAGGTCTCGAGAGGCAGGGATACCGTATTTTACCCGTCTTACTGGATTTAAAGGCAGCGTACATGATTTGCAAGAGCTTTAAAAAAAAATATTGAGTTTGAGACAGAAAATGGACTCAACAGTTCGTAAACAGTGCAAACAGTCACCATGGGAAATCTTGGTTCATCAGTATGCTGTTTTTTTCATGGAAATCAAGATTTAGTGTCATTTAAAAAGATCGTTCGTCCGAACGATTTATTAGCATTTCGAAAGCGATTCGGGGGGCGGGGGCAAAATTATTTCGGCCGTATTTCTGCTATCCAGATGAACCAAGAGTAACAAGGTACATGAAACAACGTCTGTAAGGAAGTTTAAGACCTTCACTTCTGTTTAAGTACCGAATTTAGCCAAAACGCCCATCGTTGCAAATCCTATATGCTCCCTTTAACCATAGACTTAAAACACAGACTGTATCGTAACGTTGTTTGGCAGGAAAAAGGGAAATGAATACAGTTATCCTGGGGGAGATTTTAAATCACCATTAATTATGAAGGCCTGTACCTACTGGGATTCATGTTTGACGTAGCATGAGATTACACGTAAAGCTACCCTGATGAAGGATCCATGCACAATACTTCAATAATAAAATAACCATCATTGAGCCAGCTATAAACATTGCCTCGCGTATAGCGCGCAGATCAGAAGGGAAGTATGGAATTGAGTTTCTATCATTATAATCTACAGGGAATAATGCATATCATGAGGCTGTTATATACACACATTTCACTCTACACACACTGCATAACACATACTAAAGATATCTGCATGCATTTTTGCTTTCCCTTTGCACTGTAGGTCATGTCATTTAGTTTATACAATTACGATCTCCCCACCTATCGTGAAACGAATCCGTATCTTCTCATAAATATTTACAACATCAGTAATAAACTCACGCATTTGCTATTGGCATTGATGTTTGTTTTCTTGTTCTGTTTCGTTGAAGGCATGTTTATAACATGGTTTATAGTAAAATCAGTCAAATTAATGCCATGGACATCATAATCATCCTAGAATCCGTTAATGAGCATGCCATGAATGTAAACATCTTTACAAATGCATGCAGTCATTCCACATTATGGACTAAAACATTCAAACGTTCGAGCTATAGGCCTACACATAGCCCCATTTCCATTTACACGTATTATACTATACTGAACAGACGATATAAGTGAACCGAAGATTTGGAGAATCTTCATCGTCTAGCTGATATTTACTTGGCCTTTTATTTGTTTGCTTTCTTCGTTTGCTTTCTGCCTCTCCTGTATTATCTTCCTCTATTTCTCTGTTCTTGAATTCCAACTTGATATTTTGCATGTTGATTCATTGGTTTTATTTATTATATCCAAGTCTTTTACCCTTTGATAATGCTCTACTGCTGCTTTGGTTATAGGCTTACTCATTCTTCAACATAGCCTACCCTTGTTCATTGTGGTTTTTAATTCCTTCTTTCTGGTGAGTTTGAAATCATGGAATGTTTGTTTTTGTAATGGATCTTGAAAGGATCATGAAATGACCTGATATACGTCACGATGACGTCAAAGCAATTTGTGTAAAGGCCACACGTGCATCATAAAATTGATTAGTAATTTATGCCAAACAGACTAAGTAATTCGTTGTTTGATCAACCTTTTTGTAGATTTTAATTTTCACAGGTTTCATAATAGGTTCTACGCATAGTTTTGAAAGGCATAATTTGAATTTCAAACAAAACACCGACGTGATGACGCATTGATAATGAAACGAAACGGTTGAAATAATATTAGTAAATTAATAAGCACCTGAATTAGACGACTGCTGTGGACATATAATCATGGCATAAATAATAAATGACTCGGCTAATCAGTGTCTGGATTAACGTAACCGAAGAAGATTGGTTTATTTCTTGATTCAATATTCCAGCCACGAATCACCGATTCATCAGTTCTTGTGCTGAATCCTATTTAGAAGTCCATAATGCCTATATAGGGGCTTAAGGTGTAATGTATAACTTTGTATTAATGAGACTCATGATTATTCTGAAGCCTTGCTCTGATGCCCCCTCCACCATCGCCAATCTTCAAGATGATGTGATAAGATCTAAGTATCCGCCTTGCAGAGCAGTGTTAGGTGTAGTCACTGAGATGAAGTCCTAGATATCGTATTGTAACCAACTTGTCCAGCGGGCTGCTGTACATGTAGTGTCAGGTGCATTCTCTGCTGATGCAACATTCTGTAGACTTAGACTGATTCAGGATACAGATTCTGTAGTCAGTCGCGTAGAAACAAATCCTATCTTATTGGATTAATACCAGGTCTATGACCTTCACATTGTGTATATAGAAACATATTGACGAACTAACGGCACAGTATATGGTTCTGCGATCTCATTCTGCCTTCAGAGTGGGCACGCGTTTTGTGCGGTACATTTCTCTCGGTAAGTAATAGCACAGGGGGTCGATTTCACCAAACTCATCGTAGAATGAGTAAGACTTGCAGAGACACTATGTATAACACTATGTTAGGAAGATGTGTGGTACTAAAAAGGACCAATGAGAGTGGATTCTCGACGTTTCGACTAGTGTGCTTTGGCTGTCCTCAGGAGAGAGAGAGGACGACAAGAGCACACTGGTGGAAACGCCGAGAATCTACTCTCATCGGTCCTTTTCAGGACCACACATCTTCCAAGAAGAGTGTTATACGTGGTGTTTCCCGTCATGTCTTACTCATTCTAGTCTCTCCACCATGCAAACTCCTTCAAAACTCATCGTAACTTACTATCAACCGTAGGACTAATGATGCATTGCAGCCCTACGTCACTTTGGGTATCCTTCGTAACTCGAGTTACGATCGATCGTAGGACTTCGTGAAATCGACCCCTGTAGTCCTGTCAATCCGACATATTATATCCAGCTTTATCTGTCCGTAGTCCGCACTACTAAGTAAGATGACACAAGTATAGAATTGCAACTGATCTTTGGGTTTTTTCTTTCGAAGGTGAAATGTACACCACACTATACGTTTAAAATTCACATAATCTGCCCATTTTCATTAAAATCCCTTTTACAATCATATTATGGAATGCATTATTGTAATGACTTGGAGTGAAATGTCGAGATATTGTTTCTGAACGATGAAATAAACATCACTTGTTATGACTTTCAAATGAGAGGCTTATGGGTTACATTACGATATTGCCGCTAGCTTTTCCGACGAATTAGCAGATCGATTCATGTCCAGTAGCTGAGCTTTATCATCTTTGAGAGGTGAATGACACTTACAAGGAAATAGACAGTGTAACTACTAGAGAGCAACAACCTCTTAGATTGTCCGTCATCATCAAACTGTCTACTCTCCTACAGTTACACTGAAAGACTGATTCTTGTTCCACCGTATTGCATGTTAACAACCACAGAGCTTGATAGTGAACTGAACTTTAGGCGTTTTAATCGACAAGTCTGCGGACAGCAATTTTCGCTACTAAGCCAACTCATCTTCCGTCAGTCATCATGACCTCTCAGATAAAATGTCTCCAACTATTTCTACCCATCGCCATAATGATTGTGTCCCTCTGTCACTGTGCATGACGTCATTATCATAACTATAATAGCTACTATTGATAATCATTCCAGCCCCCCTCTTTCAGCATTCGCCCCGCCCTCCATGTCTAGCTGTCTCATGAACACACCTGTACTTTCATCGTTCAAGCTCATCGATTTGAAGGTTCTCTCGCATCACTACATGAAGCATAGTACATCATGAAAGACCACAGTAGTACATTGTACTGCATCATTATACACAGCTTATGGACTGATGAGAATAAGGTTCATGGTGAGATTGGAGGAACCTGTAAAAGTTCAAACTGAAAAGCAGGAGTAATGTGTGTCTTAACGGCAAACACGAATCCCCTGCCAGGGTTTAATATCTGAAAGAGTAGAGTAATAATATAACTTGGAACGTAGAAAGGGCCATTATAATTGACGGTTGGTAAGTCTTAGGTAGAGGGCATGGGGCAGGTGAATATCTTGACCCGCAGGTGCTCAGCACCTATATACTCTACTTGAAATAAACCGCCATATCCTAGCTACCTTAATGACTCTGACTGTTCTAAGTAAATTAAAACCAGGATGGTGCACGTTGTCTACTTCATATTCCACCTATATAACCCTCTGGCTGTCTGAATTCAATACCACATACACATATCAGGTCAGCCATACTCACGTATAATCCTATAATTACGGTACATCACACAACACAAAGTTCAGACATTCAATATGGTTTTCCGTACTTTATTTGAAAGTATAATGCTTATATGCTTCCGCATGGCGCCGGTGTGATTCTATAACATCATACATCGAATACAATAGTTATACGTTTAATGATTCTTGTTGCAATGGTACAATACTGAATGTATATACATACATTAATAGCTACAGTTGTAATTACAGATTCACTATGCCGCAGTTTATTTTGCTTCTGCATACCAAACTTCAGGTTCTGTTACTAAGTGATCACAGAACACGATGTTGCTTGGACGGGACAAACACAAAACAAAACGAAAAATGGACAGAAAAAAATAATTCAAAACACACCGGTAACTAAATATCATAAAATAGACTTGTTGGAATAAAATATGTTCAAACCAAATATTAAAGGCTGGGTTACATAAATTATACCCCGCCCCCAAACAAATCTGTTATACTTTCACGAAACTAATTGTTATGTATTTTATGCCATTACGTCACCATAGCTGTCAGCTTAAACATGTAGTTATTGATATGGGCATGCATTGTCCCCTAATCACTCAAAGTGCTCTGTGACACAGACAACGCTGTCATGTCATTATCATGTCATGTCGTCTCACCATGTCATGTCATGTCATATCATGTCATGATGCCACTGTGCTATGTAATGTCCTGCATTGCGTCATGTTGTCTGTCATGTCGTGTATAAAGTCACATCGTGTCACATTGTATATCCTCGTGTGATGTCAGGTAATGTCACGTCATCTCATGTCACTTCTCGTCACGTTACGTCTTGTCGCGGCACGTCACCTGCAGTTAAGTTCCGTAAGTCACGTCACGCCGTGTCGTGTCGTGTCGTGTGGTGTCGTGTCAAACAACAACTTTCCCGTCATGTCAGATGTGTGCCAGTGTCTCTTATGTTTGATCTCATTTGACTTGTCCGTTTCTCTTGTCACTAATCTTGAGCTTCATTTTGTCGCAACGTCGTCGTTGTTAAGTCAGCTGCAAATCAATAAATATCTTAATTTCACAGATCATTTCACTGATCAAACCTACAACTTATATGTTAGTTTGGGTATTAAGCACAACAAGTGATATATACATACATATACATATACATATTATTATTCAAGAGTGGAAAGCTATGTCATGTTATACCGCGCATTCTGCCTGCATGTTTATAAGTTGCTCGTATGCAATATCTAACATAATGCAGTATGTTATCTTAAATCTATTTGATTTACCTATTTATGCTGCACCACTGACTGAACAAAGTAATTACTTTCCCCTTAAGTATTTCTTATTTATTCAAATTTGATGTTTGTTCATATTCTTTAGAGTTGGTTATTCTTCTGAGCCTTATCTTGATTTGGAATATTATGCTTTACTACCTATTCGTGCCAATTAAGTCAAGCTCTTCTTAAAGGTAATATCATACTTTGATTTTGGTCAAAGAAATGCAGATTCATGGGCAAAAATATCAAGACAGATAAAGTGACAGTCATCTGTGAAAATTTCAGTCCCATAAGATGCCCTCTTTTTGAGAAAACAGTGAAAAACGGCCACAGTATTTCTTAAGTGTTTTCTCTTTCAATTTTTATCTTTTAAAAGATCAAAAAGATTTGTGGTCGTTGTTTTACTCTTTTCTGGATAAATACAGCATTTCAGGCGGGAAAATTGTAACGGTATGTTTCTACCACCACCATCATCATACCCTGTACGTTTTAGGTAAATCTGTGACTATTTCTGTTTTGGCTTCTTACCAAAGTATGATACTACATTCGAAATTAATTCTTTGCGTGTTTCTGTTAATACACGCAGCCCGTATAGCTTAACTGGCTGTTAATTGTGTATGCTTGTAGTTCTTGTATCATTGCCAGGCGTGGATTATATCCTCATGATTTTCAAGATGTCGTGATATTTCAAACATTCATTAGGGATTCTCCCATGGACTACAGAAAATGGAAAGAAAACATAAATTAACTCCATGTGGTATTTATATATGCATGTACATGATGGAAAATGTTGCCGTATGTTGCTCACTTTACGCAGATATCAACGATTACCGATACATAAAATGTTAAACCAACAAGTCCTTATGAGTATAGCGATACATGTACACAATGGAAAATGTTCACCGTCGTAAAATGTAAATACAAAGACTTCCCTTGCTTGCTTAATAAGCACAACGTTTCTTTACGAAAAACGGATAATATAAATGTATATATATAATTATACAGGGGTCAATTTCACGAAACCATGCGATCGATCGTAACTTGAGTTACGAAGAATAACCATCGTAGGGGACCTATCCTACGTAGGGCTTCAATGCATAAAAAGTCCTACGATTGATAGTAAGTTGCGAAGAGTTTGGTGAAATCGACCCCAGGGACTAGTGTTTGTTCCTAGTTTGTGTCCTGTTTCGATATAAAGACAAATAGTTTTATGTTTTACAAGCAGGGACAGTGTACAACATCACGGTAAACACATTAAATTGTAGTGAAATAAATCATTCATATTAAAAATAAGTAACATTTTGATCAGTATTTTAACATTGAACTCCAGTCCTATTCAGCGGCACTTTAAGGAACAAGTAAATAGCACGATTCCCTGTCGCCACCATGTACTCATCGTACACGCTACTGCATAACAGCTTCAAGTGCAATGATTTCTTTATAATGTTGTTATTTAAAAGATTTTGTCATGCCGATAGAGAGATTGTGTACATTATTCTCATCACTCGTCATTATACAGACAAGCCAACATCCAAAATAGATAAATCATCAGTTTATCTCGGAATTACTTCCACGTCTGATGGCATATTACCGGGCGATGATGAAGTTAAGATCACTTCAACATCAAATCTTCTCCATGCAATTCCAAGATAATTAAATTTTCCGTGAAAAAAAAAATTCAATTCGGTACGGGAGAAAAGTTCAACAGTCTCTGGCATTATCTGCAGCGGGAGACAGCTGAGATGTCTGCTTCCTCATTGCCGGTAGAAAGTAAAACCTAGAACTATACGCACTCTCATTTAAGCGCATTGGTGAGAATGTCTTATTTTAAGTCTAGCAATGTTTGTTATGTAAACATGCCGGTGTGGAACACATAACGCACATCGTTTGAATTCACCACGATTCGCCCCCTGAGTATTTCAGCTGCAGCCAACTTACCGTGCCTCGGATGTTCTTTTTCTGGTTTGGTATCAAATTTCAAAAATTGAAGTGAAATCCAATACTTGTACTTGGATAGTTTAAAGGCTTCACAAATCAGTATGCTCAAATGTTGTCATAATATGACTGCAATTAATAACGGTTTTACACATTGTTTTAAAAGAATGACAATTCATGCTGTGCCTCATCTCATTACGTGCTTGGACGTAAACCATGCTGAGTTTCTGGAATATTTGGTCATATCCTTTAACAAATATAACATTTTATATAGGTTATATTCTTTAGCCTTTTATTTTGGAATGCGCTTTCGATATAATTGGTAATGGAAACAGAATAATTTAGATTCTCTTCCCAGAAATCGGCAAAATCATGGAAAGTGCCTAAGAGATGAATACATATTTTATATATTTCATATGAAATCTTTTCCGTTTATACAGAAACCCAATAAGCATTATATACAGCTGAAACTCACTGGCATTTTCTGAAGATATATTTTACAGTACAGTATTACTTATTGTTCACTAGGTTTAATACTAAAACGCACTATTTATTATGGTTCTCAGTTGTACACTGCAATTCTCAGTGTAAAGAGTAATATTTCCCTCTAACCAAATGTTGTCACGAAATCCTTCCGACTGCACTCACCAATTTCATATATTGTTCATTTCTAAACCATCATACCCCGAAACCCAATTCAACAATAAATACATAGTTACTTTACAATCCATGTTCTAACAAGTGACATTATTATTTTCAACGAATTGTGCAAAGTTGTTATTAAGCCTATACATGGTATCCCAAAAGAAACTGTTTATCACTTCAAGATTCAGATATGTGATACAACCATGTCTTGGCTATCACCATGTAGAATTTAAGCAAAATTGGACTGAAATTGAGGGGAAAACTTAGACTGAATTACCCAACCTCAAAACCCAATTTTCATCTATCTTTCAATACACATTATGTGTGTATTGACCACTTATTCTGGAATACTGCAAATTTCAGCCCGGTTTTGCTTACATTCTACATGGTGATAGCCAAGACATGGTTGTATCATATAGCTGAATCTTGAAGTGATAAACTGTTTAATTTTAACATAATAACATGATAGTTCCCAACAAAGTGTTGCGGTTTTTCGGGGACACGCTGTATACAGCGTCATACTGCATGAATTGTGTCAAGCTATTCAACGTGCACGATGTATTACGGATAATATCATGAGATATCTTTGACGTGGACTCTGTCCTATAAAATCATAGCATTATCCTAAATAAATGCAGAAAATCTAGAAGGATAGCTGAGTAATTCCGGAGGGATTGGCCATGCAATTACCCAAACCACACATTCAAAGAGTTTCCGTGGAATCTCACACCAGAGAATACTGGAGCGAATTGGCTTTGATTTGTACCATGAACTGCAAAGGATTTTTGATGGAAATCTTGTATCAGATAGAATCATCTCTGTGTGTTGCGATTGACATTGATTCAAAAGCTTTTGACTTGATGCTTCCAAGGGTGAATCAAGGGTACCTTTGAGAGCTGGCCAGGCTGATGACACCTGACAACTTTCACTCATTTTTGTGATTCCACGAAACATCTTATGTTTCTGTTCAATTTTGATCTTATATTCATACTGATCGTTGATATTGTTACCGTTTTTATTCTAGTTTATTTAGACTAAATTGAGATTGAACGGAAGCTGAATAATAATCTGCGTCGAAAGCTTTGGATTTAGTTTACACATGAGAACAATCAGGTTGTAAATCAACTGAATGTTTCATTTCTGTTTATATTCCTGCATCTAGCGCTAACTATTGGTAGATGCGTTCACTCCATTTTGCCTAAAACCGTACTTTGATCATCATATTTATAATGGTTCAAAATGCGTTTCTCATCAGACTGTCTATGTGTTGCTTGATACCGTTTGTTTGATCTTTAAAATTCTATGAATACAACGTCATTTTAAGTAAATTATTTCTTCTTTTTACACTTAAAGCTTTTTACATACAGTGGCTTGGAATATCTACAAATCGCATGGCAATATGATTTCATTTGACACATTAAAGGTAATATCATACTTTGGTTTTTGTCAAAGAAATACAGATTCATGGACAAAAAGATCAAGGAAGATACAATAACAGCCATCTGTGAAACTTTCAGTCCCATACGGTGCCCACTTTTTGAGAAAACAGTGAAAAACGGCCACAGTATTTCTTAAGTCTTTTCTCTGTTATTTTTGATCTTTTAAAAGATCAAAAAGATTTTCGGTCGTTGTTTTATTAATTTCTGGATAAATACACCACTAGGCGGAAACAATTTAACGGTAGGTTTCTACTATATAAGCATCATCTTCATATCCTTAAGTTATACGTAAATCTGTGAACATTTCTGTTTTGGTCTCTTACCAAAGTATGATACTACCTTTAAATACATAGGATTATCTGTTAAAATCAAGGAACGTTTTACCATTGGACTGGAATGGACATTATAGTACGGTCTGACATTCTTAACGTCTTGAGCATGATCGCCATAATTTACGCAATTCCCGTTTACAATCATTTCTAAACTGTCTGTTAGCTAGCACATAAATGAAAGGATTGGCTGCACTGTTAACATATAACAGGACAGATGAATTTGTAATTATCGACACTAGTGTCTGGTCAATTTTCGTATCGGGTCTAAGTACAGCGTGTATCTGTAAAACTGCAAGTATCATGTATGGAATCCAGCTGACGAGGAATACAATGGTAGTCAGAAGGAGCATTCTGGTTGTACGATTCTGCATCCTTGCTGCTACCGTCTTGCATGACTTCCCCTTTTCACTTGCAGATCGCTGTTTGACAGTGGAGCCGGATCTTTCTGGCTGGTTGCTACTTGAAGGAACCTGTGAGTAACCCCTGGTGGATACACTGTTACTCACCGTATTTGAAGATGTTCCAGGTGTGGCAGGAGGGCAAGATGGGTTACTTGCTGGGCTGAGGGAGATGTATTCCGGGGGCTGTTTGGGGTCTGTGGGTTGAGTGTCACTACTGGAACTCATGATGCACAGATTATGGTACACAACGGCTTTTCTCTCATCATTAACACAAACAATCTCTGTTTCAGTAGTTGGTGCAGGGTTTGCCGTATCTGTCTGGGTCTTCAATGAGCTATCATCCTGCTCCATGTGGTTATCTGTTTGCTGTACGACTTTCTCTCGGGTAGTTGGTAAGGCTGAAACTTCTGTGTGACCTGTCACGGTGACTGATGTTTCTCCTACGGTGCTGATCCCAGCAAAACGTCCACCCCACTTGGTCCTGACTTTGGAGCGAAACAGGACTGCTTTATACACCCGGACGTAGAATATCAGTACCGATATGAGAGCTGCTACGTACACAGAAAGTGTACATGCAGGCTTGGACAGTCTAACGGATACATACATTCTGTAATAATATACCAAAACGGTAGGTACTGTCATAGGTAATGACACTAGAAAACAGCAAACTGCTAGTCCTTGTGCCTTACGATACGATAACAGTCTTGTGTGGGGACGGCAAACGGCATCGTAACGATCAAAAGCAATCGCAGCAGTCAAGAGAGTGGAGCTGTATACGGTGATTATGTTCAAGGGAAAATACACGATTTCAATATAGATAGAAGGGTAGTTACCTGTAACTCGGTGTGTCATGAAATAACCCACATGCATTGGACGAAGTAGACACGCCATAATGTCCGCAGATGCTAGTGCCATTATCAGTACATTAGTGCTGGTCTTGCGAGTTTTTTTGCGGAAAACTTGTAAAATAAGCAGATTTCCTGGCACGCCGATTACAAAGACAAGTAACTGGAAAATAGAAGTTATCATAAACACGGGATCCATGGCGATGAGTTTGAATAGTCCACCGCTGTTTGTATCTCTACTGATACACGCGGCTGTACGTTGTGAGATGGGTATTTACTTCAATATCAATCAACGGATAACGAAGACTTTACACACCTGTCGAACTAAGTTGCGCCTTGTTCCGTCACCGTATACAAAGAATGCCGAAAGTCAAGTCTTTAAAAAATCATCCATGTATCCAACATGCATACTTGTAACTCACTAGCGATATTATGCTTTGCACATAAACACGACGCCAAAAGATCAGAGTCGTTGACGTGAAGCTATCTGGTCTATTTGGTGCGAAGTTTCTAGTTATAAAGGCTGGTTTGGTAGTGTTGCTTGGTATAGATGGAATCACACACACTCACACACTACTGTGTGGTAGGTAGTACATCTAAGCAGCTCAGTCTGTCCGTATTGTGCGGGAGATATCAACATCTGTAGCAGCAGGCTGCTAGGTGCGTAACCAGATCACACACGCTCCATACAACACACTGCGCACACAAGTCACCACAATATTACATCCTTCTATCCCCGGGGTCGCTCCGCCTTAACATCATCCAGAAAGATTGATTACTGTCGAGCTACAGACCCTGTTCCAATTAGTCTACCACTGATTTAAACCAACCTTTACATCCAGCCCATATGGAACCATATAAACAGATCGATGCTGCACAGTTTGCACAAATTGTCGATTGTAAGAAAGGAAAATTGAAACAGCATATTTTAAAGAGTGGCCCTGTGTTTGTTCGGTTAAAATTGATCCATACAGTACGAAGGATACACATTTCTAATGATTTCGCGATAGTTCCAATGTCCGTGTCTGAATTTGTAAAAGAAAACAATAAGTGACATATTCCTGACGAAAACTAGACAGAAAATAAACGATTATTAATCAATGTAATCCGATGTTAAAGGTAATACCATACTTTGTTTTTTAATTAAAGAAATACAGATTCATGGGCACAAAAAATATCAAGACAGATACAGAAACAGGCGTCTGTGAAAATTTCAGTCTCACACGTTGCCCACTTTTGGGGAAAACAGTGAAACTAACAGCCACAGTATTTCTTAAGTCTTTTATTTTTCATCTTTTAAAAGATCAAAAAGATTTTTCGGTCATCGTGGTACTAATTTCTGGATAAATACACAATTTCAGACGGAGACATTTTAACGGTAGTGTTTCTACCACCACCATCTTCATACCTTGTGAGTTATACGTAAATATGTGAACATTTCTGTTTTGGTTTCTTATATTATTGTCTTATTATCATTACACCTTAATGGCTATTGTTTAAGGCTACACCTCATGGAACCTGGCGATGTTACATTCTAACAAATTTAATTATAAATATGATTCATTCAATTCTTTCGGCCAGCCCAGGAATTATTGACAAGCACAGTTATTGTATTTTGTCATATTATTCCTTGTTTTGCGTTTGGTTATGTTTTTTGGTTTTTTACATTTAGAGATTCAATTTATTCCTCCATTTCGTCGAGCGAATTCCACGAACTGAGACTAGAAGCCCTGTCCTATATAAACCATTTTAATACCGTCCACTTCCTGCTCCATTGCATGCAATTTACCAGACGAATATTACAATACCTTGGCAGATATTTACCTAATCGATTGAAACGTAACGCAAAGGAAGTGAGTGTGAGAACACGTCTTGTCCGAGCCGACATCATTATATAGGCCTGTTGGCCATGGCTATTTCAAGGTAGAGGTCGCTTCTCTTATACGCTTGACATTTGGGTATTTATCCTCAGCAGAATAACAGAGGTCATTACGAGTAATTTACTGTCTACAGGTCGGGAACCTATTGCCATTTTTTGTACCAATCTGTGAACTATCATGAAGAATATTATTAATATTAATATGAAAATCAAGATTCTCTCCGAGTCTGAGGTAAATAGCAAATAGTTCACTCAGTATATTTAACATGCTACTGTTCCAATTTGCATCATGCCTAAATGTGTCAAGTAGCCATCGCAGAGCACTGGCAATATGTTACAGTTTCGTGCTAGCAATCTTATAATACGCCTTATTCATGGTGCATCCATCTTGTCACATTCCTTGTATACCCTTTGGAAAAGATAATACCAATTCTAAAAAGTAAATGGATACCAGACTATACTTTGAATCCAAGCCTCGGTTTGATTACACTAATTTGAATGTAGGATGGATGCACCGTGAATAAGGTCTAGGGCCTATAGTGCCTTTGCTTCAGCTTGTTAATTGTCTTAATGTACATTCATCATCTTTGTTTGTTTGTCCTACCATGTCCCAACCTGCTCTGCCTTATTATAATCTGCGCATTGCTCATTTCAATGTAAATGCAGGACTTTTTTCTTTCATTAAGTCTATGGATTGTGTGATTGTAATTATCTGCATTAATTTCAAAGACGCGCATGCGTTTATAAGCTGTGGTGCCTTCGCCATTAAGAGTCACCCCATAGTGAAATTATTCTAACAGATAGAAGTAATATACATGTTGTACATTGATTGATGTATCCTGACTACAAACCTCCCTTGATTAAGATATATACTGATGTCTCTGAGTAATTCGTTGCAATATAGACCTAGTTGCTGCAGCTTTACTGACATTCTCCGATCCGATTGTTTTTTTGTTGGGTTTGTTTTTGGCCAGCACATCTGCTTGATATGCTTGTTTGAGTTTTAATTTTAGAAATTTAAAGTGCGTTTTACTTTTAGTCAATATATGTACATTGTGATATTTTTTTGGTTGCAAATGAACAGGTGTTCTGTCGCAAACATACAGAACAAAAAAACGTCTGCAAAGCTATAGCCACGTCAATACTCTATGGAATTCGTCTGCACAGGGTTGCAAAAGCTGGGTTATACTGTTGTTTACACCAACCTTCTATTTACTCAATCAATGTAAAAGATCAAATTTCCCATAAACAGAATGAAAACAGCCCAGTATCAGCAGGCGGCTATTGAAATCTACGTTCTGTGCAGATGTTGTATGCTACTGTTTAATTAAGTAGTGACAGTGAATGGGTTGGAATTAACCTGACATATTCAACTTGGCATATGATCGATAAATATGTTTCTCTCTACTACTCCCCTCCCCTAACACTAATGTCCTGTCTATTTGATGAATTATGGCACAGGATATACAACCAACGCCAACATTCTGCGTTTTTATGTTCAGTCAACAAGATGAAAAAAGAATCTTGTGCTTCCTGCGTCTGTCACGACGCAGGACATTCTAACCAATCAGCGGCCATGGATAAATTTGATCACTGACCAATCAGCGGTCACGTATGCATTTGATCGCTAACCAATCAGCGTTCACTTATGCATTTGATTAACCAATCAGCGGCCATATAAATTTGATCACTGACCAATCAGCGGTCACGAATAAAGTTGATCACTAACCAATCAACGGCCATGTATACATTTGATCACTGAGTCACTGACCAATCAGCGGTCACGTATAAATTTGATCACTGACCAATCAGCGGTCATGTATAAATCTGTTCACTGACCTAATTAAATCATGTATGCGGACTTTTTATATTGGATGTTACTCTGCAAACAACAAAGTCTGCAAATCCATCCTGATAACTGAAAAGTACGAAGTAAATAACCCAGTATTCCTGGGGAAAATCTAATCAAGTTTCCATGGAAATAATGCTGTGAAAAACAAGCGCGATTAACGCAACCTGACGTTTTCAATTTTGTTGTTAATAGGCCAGCGACTATAAATTTCAATACAGAAGCTCTGGTGACAAAAATACAACCCACTTCCATGTCACTTAACGCAGCGATCTGATTGTCTCCATCTTTTACATTGGGGGAATTCTGATGCCATCTTTATTCAGCCAAATAAAAAGTGCCGGGTGAGTTGAATGTTTTTATGGACCAAGTCGAGTGCCAGTAGGTATTCGTGACCTACATAATTTCCGTCAAGCTGATGTACTGCTGTTTCATCGTCCACGCCTACAGTACATCACCATTTGTATTCCTGCCACTTTCAATAGAGTAGGTACGTGCTGTTAGAAAGAACAAGCATTCTCTTATACGAGGTTGACGTGCCGCTTCCGAAATACGAACCGTCGTATCGTCGATATGTCATGGGTAAAACTCGGTGAAAATACGGCTACTTCTCCGAGCAAAGTAGGGGGACAGAGCAAAGCGATCTACGATGGGGGAAAACTGGCCCATTCTGATGAAGTAGCATTTGAAGGCGTGGACAAATAGCATACATGGTTGAACTGCTTTGGCGAGGGCCTCTCAAACACACCAGCTCTACAGTATAGTACACCCTCATGATTCACTTTCTTCGAATGTGAATTTACGTCTTAAGGTCTAAAAGACAGGGCCTATAAATCTACACGTGGAATGGAGAAATACCTTCTATTTTTATACAAGAAACTCTTAGTTGAACGACATCGAAAAACCTGGTTCCTCACATCCATTTACCCAATATGACAACAAATTTGATTGTTATTGATGTGTTAGTTCTATAGTAACCGATAAAGAATGTAACAGGTATTAACACACCTTATTCGTCAATAAATTGATTTTCTATGAAATAATTCCGATACACCTACACCCTATCAAACAGAAACACAATGTCAGAAACGTTTATTCTCAAATTCAAGCAACCGTGCATGATATAAAGCTATAACAGCAACTTAACGTCCCCAATTCAATGAAGCATTATCGGAAGTGACCTATAAAGAAATAGGTTAATTACTTAAGTCAATTGGTAAATTAAGTTGTTGCTTAGTCTAGATCCATTGGTAGCATGCCGGGAATATACGCACATTATTACCTTTGACGCCAAAGGCAAGAAGCCGGTACATCATGTATGACCGCTACGGTCACGTGACTAGAATATATACTCCAGAATTAGAACACCCAGGAGTGCCTTATATTCTCCCCGTCTTCGGATTCTTCAGGCACGGGACGGGCCAATCAGGTTTATCTTATATTTTTTTTTCGGGATGTGCAGTAGATTGTTTGTCATGCACGACTCTGCAGTTGGACAAGTGAAACGTATCTCTTGGGGTCTAACAGAACCAAACCCCCAAGGCCTGGAAACGAGACTAGGCATGACTTCATGATTGGAATCGTTGTTTCATTTCTTAGGATGTCCTGATACCGTGCACGTATAACTTCAAGCACCCTGAAAAAGATTCTTAAAAGCCCAAACTTGTTGATAGGTGTAAGACGGAAGCAAGTGACGTCCACTGGGTACAAAGTACAGAGGGTTTGTCAGTCTGGTTCCTTGATTCTTTCTGTGATGTGATCAGTTTTACAACGCCGTTGTTACCCTTTGAAATCAGGCTGGTGCCCACGTATTGGCCTTCATGCATTTTATGCATTTTCTTCAAGCGGTACACTGTAAAATCGATTTGCACCTCTTGCACATAAAATCCATCACCTTTTTGTCCCGAAAAAACTGTCACATGAGGTGCTTCATATTGAGCATTTGAGGCGCTTCAGGTGCTCAATATTTAGCACATAACCGACACATATTACTGATTTTAATCCATCGCCAATTTGTCCCGAAAAAACTGGCACAGCAAGCACCTGAAGTGCTTCAACTGAAGGATCTGTGTCTTGCTGTGCACCTGAGCTGCAAGAAAGTCAAGATGGACACATAATTTCAAAGTAACAAGATATCTTTATTAAACAAACAGTTAAACAGTTCCAACAGTTCGGTGTACACGTTCACTCTCAATATCTAGTAATTATACAACAGGTAATGTGATAAAGGCAGCCCTTTCAGTGCAAATTGTGTGTTTGTTTGGAAGGTTGGCTTGTAAAAAACAATCGCAAACACAAGTCAAATCAAACCAATCATCTTAAAATTTGTTTAAAAACTGATCACCTTCCAAAGCATCAACTTGATTTTCTACTGTAGCTTTTTCAATTTGTTTTATAATGATTTATCTGATGAAGTAGTTGTTGGCTTTAAACAACTTGTTACTATGAAAGCTTCAGCCCATGTACGGATTCCTCTTGTTTGTCTTTACGTGCTACCTTAATTTTCTTCATCAATTTAAAGTGGAAGATAAAAAGGAAACCAGAAAATGAGAATTCATACAATCTTATATAAACCTATAAAATATGTAAGGGTTCGGTCTTAGATTGGACATTTCAATAGTCATTGTATACGCTTGCTTCTTCTGGCAATCTGTATTATAACTAGAGATGGAAGTATCCTTGTTGTCTGTTTTTCATTTTAAGGAGGATCTTCACACTTTTGTAACTTGAATTTATGTATGAGTGGGTTTTAGATTTTAATTACATCAAATGAACATCAATTAAATACAGTGTTAGGCCCAATGCTATACAAAGCAGTTAACATGCAATCAGTTCCATCCGAGTTCCATGACTGGCATACCATAGCTTGTCAGGTGGCATGGAGTGATGTTGGTTTGTTAGTCTCCTCCACTGTCGCAATGAGAATCGGTGCCTTGGAAGACGTCACTGGCTTGTCAAAAACATTTGACGACTTCTTTATCTTCAAAGAGAAAAAAAAATGATATAATGCAATGGTGAGATATTGCAAAGCTTAATATTGCTAAAGAAGAACTTCTTGATTTAGGATCTTTATCTGTTTATATCATGCAATACAGTCAGTTTCTGAATACTGAAATTTTTAGTTGTCTTTGGTGGGTGGTTTGCTGAAAATAACTTATAAGTTACCTCCAGTTGATCACACTTACTTTAGAGTAGACGTTCTCTTGTTTAGTGCCACTTCATCTTCAACACTTCCAGCTCATCCTGTTTTCATACAAACAAAATACAATTCTATTCTTAAACATTCACCATTCATTTTTCACAAAAAAGTAGGTGGTAATGATGCCATTGAACTTAATAATATGGCTATATTCCTTCCTCCAGTGGTAGTAGTAGGCCTAGTTAATGCAGTATGAGTACCATGACCATGACTTGTAATTGTAACAAATGCATTTGCCCTTTAAAGGGTTCCACTGTTCACATCAATGATGTCACATGTGTACATGTCTGGTTTGAAGAACTTTAATGTAAGGTTTGTACTGTAGGCCTAAGCCTACTTGAACTTGAAGTGTGTAGGCCTATAGCTTATACGCCTACCAAATGCCCCCTAATCATGATTATTTATATGCCTACCGATGCATGGTACTGTACTTGGCCTGTAACATTACTCAGTAGGCTTTAGCCGTATTGTATTGGCCTAGGCTAGGCCTATTGATCATGCACGATGTTCACTCACAGTAAAACAGGGACTTAACCTAGCCCAAATAGGACCTGTAAAAGTAACATAAAACGTGATAATGTTCCCTAACCGTACCTTTGAAATTGTCAATGTCCTCATCTACTTCCCCTGCTGCATGGCATCAATTCATTCTTCGATGTCCATATGATGTAAATCTGTCGTTTTTGACCTTTTGTTTTGATTTCACCAATCGACGTTGACAGATACGCATGATGACAATGTACAAGCTGCAATGGCGTCTCTCTCACATTACACTGTGCAGTGTTGTTGTATAGTACGCAATGAAACTTGAAAACTCACAGCGTATAATGAATACGCGTACGGTCGTACAGTATGTGTACACAAAACACTCACCCACGACATAAAATTTACGCGCGAAGATAACGCGTATAGATGTGCTGATCTTGGATGTCTGCCAACAAAAGTCATAATTTGGAAACAAGTTCGCTGCGCACAGTCGATAATATACGTACGCCGGACGATTACGAATCACATTTAAAGTAATTTTAAGTACAGAACACGGGGAATAATAATAATTCACTAATGATCAATAACTGATTGTCAGACCCAACTCAATTGTCGCTAGCGAAAGGGAAAAATCATCAATATTATTATTCGGAAAAATCTATGAGTTTCCAGTAATGATTTCAGGCACTGTTACCTTGGAAAAGATCTGATTTTCTGTTTGTTGCTTTATGTTGCATAATGTTTGATCAGGCTTGATGAATAATTGCATTTACTTCGGGGTGGGGGACGGTGGGGAGGGGGGGGGGGGGGTATTCAAACAACGTAAACAAAAAAGTCAAACAACCTCATGCTCATGCACCTGATGCGAAAGGGGTCCACAGTCATTACATCCCCAGTGACGGACGAGGTGCCGGAGTTTCTAGATTTCAGGACAATATTCCAGAGAATAACATAATATTAACGCCTCAGCCGTTTGAGGTGATGGAAAATAGATTTAACAAGCACTTCAGGAAATCATATATCGTAACAACCATCACATGAAGCACAAGCCAGCGCAATTTAAATTGAATGTTGTTCATTTTTATCGCCTCAAGCGCCTTATGTGAAGAATTTTCAGCACCTCTTGCACCTGAAGAGAGACAGATTTTTACAGTGTAATCAGTGATAATGTCTCCAAAAAAGCATCCCCACTGACCTCTTTCTTTGTTGGCACAAGAATTTTATAAGAAAATTCAAAGGAAGAATAAAGAAACGTGCGTGTAGAGAACTTAGATTTGAAAGGTTAAAAGATTTGCAAGCTAAACACTCAACATTTGGACTAAAGCACACAGTATTACCTGAAGGAGTTGTTTTGAGCTGCGAATATTTACCGACTTTCTCATCTTTCATACAAGAATCTGCAGATGTATTACCTCACCATGGTAACGTGATGACCATAGATCCTTGGCTTACGAAGCTTTGATTAGGTAAATTATTCCCCAAGAACGCACCTGTCTTGAATGAATAAGCTTAGAACTATTCCACAAGGACAGGGAAGAAGATATAGGTAGAGCTATATACATATCAAATGATGGGTCAGGTGTTCTGGTCTGTGTAAATTATTTTCTTAGGTGTTAATCTTGTTTATTGATTAAAAAAAAAAATTTCCGAGCTTCGAATGGAACAGATCAAACCCTCAGATAGAATATCAACATCTAAACCACCTGCCTCATGACCCACCTGCCTCGATGACCAGCCTACCCATGACCCACCTACCTCATGACCCGCCTGCCTCATGACCAACCTGCATCATGACATACCTGCCTCATGATCCGCCTTATGACCCACCTGCCTCATGACCCACCTGCATCATGACCCACCTGCCTCATGACCTACCTGCATCATGAACCGCCTGCCTCATGACCCACCTGCCTCATGACCCACCTGCATCATGACCCACCTGCCTCATGACCCACCTGCATCATGACCTACCTGCATCATGACCCACCTGCATCATGACCTACCTGCATCATGACCTACCTGCATCATGACCTACCTGCATCATGGACCACCTGCATCATGACCCACCTGCATCATGACCTACCTGCATCATGACCTACCTGCATCATGGCCCACCTGCATCATGACCCACCTGCATCATGACCCACCTGCATCATGACCCACCTGCCTCATGACCCACCTGCATCATGACCCACCTGCATCATGACCCACCTGCATCATGACCCACCTGCCTCATGACCTACCTGCATCATGACCCGCCTGCCTCATGACCCACCTGCATCATGACCTACCTGCATCATGACCCACCTGCATAATGACCTACCTGCATCATGACCTACCTGCATCATGACCTACCTGCATCATGGCCCACCTGCATCATGACCCACCTGCATCATGACCCACCTGCATCATGACCCACCTGCATCATGACCCACCTGCCTCATGACCCACCTGCATCATGACCCACCTGCATAATGACCTACCTGCCTCGTGACCCACCTGCATCATGACCCACCTGCATCATGACCGACCTGCATCATGACCTACCTGCATCATGACCTACCTGCATCATGACCCGCCTGCATCATGACCCACCTGCATCATGACCCACCTGCATCATGACCCACCTGCCTCATAACCCACCTGCCTCATGACCCACCTGCATCATGACCCACCTGCATCATGACCTACCTGCATCATGACCTACCTGCATCATGACCTACCTGCATCATGACCTACCTGCATCATGACCCACCTGCATCATGAGCCACCTGCATCATGACCTACCTGCATCATGACACACCTGCATCATGACCCGACTGCCTCATGGCCCGCCTGCCTCATGACCCGCCTGCCTCATGACCCGCCTGCCTCATGACCCACCTGCCTCATGACCCACCTGCATCATGACCGACCTGCATCATGACCTACCTGCATCATGACCTAACTGCATCATGACCCACCTGCATCTTGACCGACCTGCCTCGTGACCCACCTGCATCATGACCCACCTGCATCATGACCTACCTGCATCATGACACACCTGCCTCATGACCCGCCTGCCTCATGACCCGCCTGCCTCATGACCCACCTGCCTCTTGACCCACCTGCCTCATGACCCGCCTGCATCATGACCTACCTGCATCATGACCCACCTGCCTCATGACCCTCCTGCCTCATGACCCGCCTGCCTCATGACCCGCCTCCCTCATGACCCGCCTGCCATATGACCCGCCTGCCTCATGACCCACCCGCCTCATGACCCACCTGCCTCATGACCCACTTGCCTCATGACCCACCTGCCTCATGACACACCTGCCTCTTGACCCACCTGCATCATGACCTACCTGCATCATGACCTACCTGCATCATGACCTACCTGCATCATGACCTACCTGCATCATGACCCACCTGCATCATTACCCACCTGCATCATGACCTACCTGCATCATTACCCACCTGCATCATGACCCACCTGCCTCATGACTAACCTGCCTCATGACATCCTGCCTCATTACCCACCTGCCTCTTGACCCACCTGCATCATGACCTACCTGCATCATGACCTACCTGCATCATGACCTCCCTGCATCATGACCTACCTGCATCATGACCTACCTGCATCATGACCTACCTGCATCATGGCCCACCTGCATCATGACCTACCTGCATCATGACCCACCTGCCTCATGACCCGCCTGCATCATGACCCACCTGCATCATGACCTACCTGCATCATGACCTACCTGCATCATGACCTACCTGCATCATGACCTACCTGCATCATTACCCACCTGCATCATGACCCACCTGCCTCATGACTAACCTGCCTCATGACATCCTGCCTCATTACCCACCTGCCTCTTGACCCACCTGCATCATGACCTACCTGCATCATGACCTACCTGCATCATGACCTCCCTGCATCATGACCTACCTGCATCATGACCTACCTGCATCATGACCTACCTGCATCATGGCCCACCTGCATCATGACCTACCTGCATCATGACCCACCTGCCTCATGACCCGCCTGCATCATGACCCACCTGCATCATGACCTACCTGCATCATGACCTACCTGCATCATGACCTACCTGCATCATGACCTACCTGCATCATTACCCACCTGCATCATGACCCACCTGCCTCATGACTCACCTGCCTCATGACACATCTGCCTCATGACACACCTGCCTCTTGACCCACCTGCATCATGACCTACCTGCATCATGACCCACCTGCATCATGACCTACCTGCATCATGACCTACCTGCATCATGACCTACCTGCATCATGACCTACCTGCATCATGACCTACCTGCATCATGACCTACCTGCATCATGACCTACCTGCATCATGACCCACCTGCATCATGACCTACCTGCATCATGACCTACCTGCATCATGACCCACCTGCATCATGACCCACCTGCATCATGACCTACCTGCATCATGACCCACCTGCATCATGACCTACCTGCATCATGACCCACCTGCCTCATGACCCACCTGCATCATGACCTACCTGCATCATGACCTACCTGCATCATGACCTACCTGCATCATGACCCACCTGCATCATGACCTACCTGCATCATGACCCACCTGCATCATGACCTACCTGCATCATGACCCACCTGCCTCATGACCCACCTGCATCATGACCTACCTGCCTCATGATCCACCTGCATCATGACCCACCTGCATCATGACCTACCTGCATCATGACCCACCTGCATCATGACCCACCTGCATCATGACCCACCTGCATCATGACCTACCTGCATCATGACCTACCTGCATCATGACCTACCTGCATCATGACCTACCTGCATCATGACCTACCTGCATCATGACCCACCTGCATCATGACCTACCTGCATCATGACCTACCTGCATCATGACCTACCTGCATCATGACCTACCTGCATCATGACCTACCTGCATCATGACCCACCTGCATCATGACCCACCTGCATCATGGCCCACCTGCATCATGACCTACCTGCATCATTACCCGCCTGCCCCATGACTCACCTGCATCATTACCCACCTGCATCATGACCTACCTGCATCATGACCTAACTGCATCATGACCTACCTGCATCATTACCCGCCTGCCCCATGACTCACCTGCCTCATGACCCGCCTGCCCCATGACCCGCCTGCCTCAAGACCAGCCTGCCTCATGACCCGCCTGCCCCATGACTCACTTGCCTCATGACCCACCTGCCTCATGATCGACTGACCATTAAAAAACTTAGTCAGCCTTGGCGACATGAAGCGTGTGTATTACTTGCTCTGTTGCTCTATTACCTAATTATATCTGACTTGCCTCATCAATCTGTGCTTAATGATCTTCTGTTATTGACCTTGTGGTTTTGCAGTCGAGTGAGTCTCCAATCAGACCATCCTCGGGGCAATATTTTGCATATTTCTCGTTATTTCCAGATAATTATTTCCTGGAAGCATTATCAACGAAACCTTCGCTGTATGTATAGATTAAGTAGGATTTCCTCGTGTGGTACCATCTGGCAGCTGCCAGAAGTAAACATTAATTGGGAATTATATTTAGCGACTGATTTCATTTGGTAACTAGTAAAAAGAAAAAATACCCAGACGTTCTCTATCGAAAAATAATGATGATTTTCACCGGGTATGCCCTATGTCAAAATCTGTTCATCAAAGGTTTCAAAATCTAGTAGTTAATCTTTTATCAATAATAGTTTGCAATATGTAGACAGCTTCTGAGCAACAAATAATGTCTCTTTCAATATACAGTAGTAGAAACTAAATGTAATAAAAATGATATAATAACAATAATAATCTAATATTCAACCAGGACCACGAATATGGGTCAAGAAAAGCAATGCGACAAATAGTCCTGTAAAAATAAACCAGTTGCTAGTAATACAAGCCATTGTATACAGCTGTTTATGAAACATGAACATGCATATATTTACATGCATCTCACACTAATAGCCTGGCTTGACAAAAAAAAAGACGAACGTGTACAAAATCCAATACATCAGATAAACGTGCTGAAATCACTTCATCTCCAAAATTTGCCATCAAATGCACCTCTGGGAAAAGAAGGTAACTTTCTGTTTGTTATGTGGATAGATATAAGGACCTGAGGGAGAGCCAAACTGGTAATGATCGGTAGAAAAAGCAGTGTGCAAATGGGAAAGACACCGTTATCTAAATAGCCCGCGAGAAAATGCACATTATAGGGAACGCCTTTTAAGATGGAGCTGAGATGCATCCATTTCCTGTCTGAATTGATCATTTACATCAGTAACCTACGTAATAGTGACGTCAAATACAGGTTAAAAGCCCCAACTGCATAATACTTTACTCTTAAAATGTGAACCATGAGTGAAAATATCCGGGATTTTGTTTTACCCAGTATCCGTCTTCCAAAAGAATTATTACATGCTATTCTCTCTCGTGAAAACAAACATTGATTAAGAAATTAATGAAATTATTAAACGAAGACAATTATCAAACATTATATAGAAATCGAGCTCATAGTTTATTGTGTTGAAATACAATGACATGATTGCAGGGGTGGGAATCGAACCTTGGACATCCAAATTGCAGAAATTTCTTACTATATACCTATTTGGGTTCAGCAAGGGTTATTGCACACTCCGTGTAAACATGACAATCTGCAATACTGATGACATATACAGAGTTATCAACGAGCCTGCATCTTGCTGTACATCCACGTCAAGATGTCTAACATCCATCAATTGGCGCTGACACTTAGCAACGCTGAGTGAAATTAGGCTCCTTGATGAAATGTAAAACATCCAGAGATGGAGTCAATGTCTAGACGATGTCGTGATTATTCAAGAACACAGTCACTACAAGAAGACTTCCTCATTCAGAGAGTGATACACGCTTGCATCTTTATCAAGACCTCATCTTAAATGCATCAATTACTACATAAGTATACTGGGAAGGGCACTAAGATGCTGAAGGGTTTAAGAATGGTTAATGAAGCTTCTTTTGTATTAAACGTATACTCAGTTTGTCTCTTGACTAGAACCAGGAGTTAATGACGCACATATTGTAGGCTATTGCTGAACGAATGCTCCTCTGTGTAGCACACTGCCCCCACGGTAGTATCGTTTACGTTTACATCAAAGGTGGATTAGTTTTTATGAAAATGGCGTGATTAGAAGCCATAGATTGTCAAGCTATTTTAATCAAAAATCAAATCTTTTAATGAATCTTATTCAAATTTTCTGATTTATATCACGTAACGGAAAATGACACCCATAAAAACCGAGACACTATAAATACACGTAAAACTAGAAGCTCGTTTCTACCCCATTTCAGAGGCAGCCATACCTCAATATTGTTTCCTCGAAGGACCAAATTTCCATACATCTTGCCTCGCACGGTGTACGTAACAACATTTGGTGCCGAAAGAAAGTTTATATGTTCGCCTGCAGGCATTTTGAGGATATTGAATTATCTGAATTTGTAGGTATTTTTTAGTACAAAAATTGTTGGAAAAACATTCCTTGGCGTAAATTGCTGGAGGTGATCCTACGATCCTGGATTAGCATTTGATTTGATTGACAGTCCTCTAATCGGATTATGTATCCTTAGAAACATTACACCAGGCGGTATGCCCTGATTCCACACTGCAATACGCCGTTATCATGTTATTATTGGTAATCTATCTAGTACTAACTCCTTCCACTTGTTCTAGGAAACTACATAATCTTAAGATAAATCTCACGATGTTGTACCCTAGAGATAAAAGGCACAGTATACTCTACAACCTCATCGGTACCAGGAATTATTGTATAGATCCTACTGATTTCAACTCTTAATGATATCTAGTCCCATTACTATCTAGTTCAAGTCGAAATGATATAGTATTCAATGATTATTCATCCCCAAGGTAACGTGTATTATTTACATAATATTTATTTTATTTTAAATATAATTATTCTTAACCTTTAATACCATTACATTGAGAGTCACAGTTGAAATACAAGAACATTATACCTGCCTGCAGCAGTAGTGCATTACATTCAACTACAATGTACTACATAGTGCATGGCATCATGCATCCTGCATTCAGGTTATTGCATCCCGTTGAAATGTATACTGCGTCTTACTGCAGCACACTGCAGCCGTTTGCAGGGCAAACCATGCATCCTGCTGCAGATTACTACATCCTCCCGCACTGCAAAGCACCCGAGTGTGGGATATTACATCGCCCTGCAGTGTAGTACATCTATTTCAATTCCCCTATACATTGAGCATACAATCCTATACTACATGCAAACAAATTGTTCATCTCAAAAATGCATTTTTTTTTTCTACAATTGGTGCAGGGTTCAAGAAATTCGAGAATGTACTAGTTCTCTGTACATTCCTCTCAGTTCAGTCGCAATTCGATTTAATGATTTTGTAGTCACATAAAAGCCGCGGAAATGGGGCTTCTCTGGCTTCCAATTTCATTACTTTTTAGATTCCAGTGAACTTTGGTTGATATTTGCGGCGTAGTTTGCTGTTTGAACGTCCACTGTACATTCTGACCAACAGTCAGTTTCTTTAGACAAGTGAACGTCAACATGGTAAAAGGTCACCTGAGGATGACGGCATCTTTACCGCATGTTATTTGGGCTGTGTAACTCCGAGCTGTTTCTATAAAGCCCACAGTGAGAGCTGCTTGCCATCACAGTCCAACTGCTGGACTTCGTTTGATATAATTATTCAGGCAAGTTGCTTGTATTGCCTCTGTATAAACATTCTACAAGGTAATGTAACCAAATATTGCCTCATACTGTCACCCAGGCAATCTGATGGCTCTACCTGTCGGTACTTCACTCAAAAATCCTGAATTCTGCCCAATTTAAATCAATAATCTTCATTTACGGTCACCGTGTTTATATTAAGTCGCTGCTGATGGTTTACCGGCAACTTACGTCATGATGACGTATGTCACTGACGTTCAAGTTGTAATGTTCGTGTCGTTGCTAAATTTGCAGTTGGAAGTAATTATACAATGGATGAAACTGAGCAATGAATGAAATCGTCTATTGCTTTAAATAATCAACTATAGTGTGATTTTGTGGTTTTCTTTTCTCACAAGATGCTTTCACCAGGACGAATTTCACACACAAAAAATCCTCAGGTAACGACTGTAATTTTCCATAATACATGTAGTAATGTTCGGTGATATAGTATTCATTCGTTAATGGACCAAATCTCGACGCTGTTTATAATCTGCTTTGTTACAGGAAGGATGTTGTATGAGTACATTATTATATCGGGATGATTTACAATCCCTCACGGCTTACCTTCACCATGAATAGCCTTCAATCTATTCGGAGTACATTATTACAATAAAGTAAATTTCCTTCAACAATATGATTGTCTGAAATGCAATTCAAGTCCAAGTTTACTCATTGAAAGAGACAAGATGTACAACAATGAACAATAATACTCCACGGAGTCGTTTAATTTCAAGGTCATTATCCTGACAGTCTCAGCAGTTATAACAATCGATGCATGGGATGTTCTATAGCCTCCAGCAATATATAAACATCTTCGCTATTGAGAATCAACATTTCCTGCCTGATGTCTGCATCTTGGGTATATAATTATAATACCTCTGTCATCTATTTGATTCCTTCTCAGATGAAGCCATATCCCCTTGAGATGATTCTCAAGACAGACAGGAAACATTAAGAACAAAACTGTGTCTTCTATCTCCAGCGAATCAATGTACGTTCTGAGGGTCGGTGCTTGTACGTATACCTTGAGGATAGGGCGTACTAAGTAGAATTACAAGATTACTATTCTAGTTTACGATCCCTTGAGGAATCGTAAGTAGAATTACAAGACTACGTTTCCAGTTTACGATCCCTTGAGGAATCGTTAGTAGAATTACAAGACTACGTTTCCAGTTTACGATCCCTTGAGGAATCGTAAGTAATTCTCCTTGACGGGAAGAGCTTACTGCTCTGCCAAGGAATCTCAATTCTGACATCATCATTCAATCATGATCTAGTTTCTAACTTCCATAAAATGTTATTGAGCGATGGGTTTATTTCATTATTCCAATGAACATTGCACATTTCTTGAATCATAATCCCTACGGGTTGTAATTAGTGCCGACAATAGCACGAGTCATAAGACGCGACGCAACACAACACGACATTATAACATGGCACAACACAAAACGACAACTAAAAGGACAGTGCAGTGTCAGTCACAGTATTGGTTTGCGGCACAGCAGCTACGACACGAAACGACGCGTCACTGGAAGACTATCAGCTTTAGAACTGTTTCAGCCCAAATTTTTTGTCCCTTACAAAAAATGCCTGTCGTAACTCCGTGTGAATGTTATTCCAAGCAAACAAAGTCAGTTTACAAGACAGAGACAATGAGCGTCAGGAGACATTGTGGTCGGTAGTTTTGCTCTTTCAGGGAAGAATTTCTAGTCTAATTAATTTGTGTACTATTAAATTGTCCCTTGGTCATTCGATATGGGCACAAATTTGACAGACCATGAAATAAAACGCTGGACTTTAATGATCCATAGACACAGAAGCACACTATGACGGGAAATATGGAAGATACTTCAGGACAGATATGAAATAAACCAGATCGATCACACCACAGGGACAACTAGAAAGTACAGAGGGAGAAATACGGAACATTATCGAGTGGAAAACCTGCCCATGGTGTAATTCATATAGCTCAAGTTGATTCTTGTCTGAAACTTGAAATACCGTCAGTTACAGGACACCTTTTATTTCCAGTGGCGGCAAAATGTAATAAAAAGCTCTAAGCAAAGGATACCAGTAGGGGTGACATTAACCGCATGCTTGCATGTACTCAACTTGTGAACGATAGATTGAAATGACTACTCATTCATTCTTTAAATGATTTCCATGGTGACCTGATCACGCGCAAGTGTTTTACTTTTACTTCAGTATATGCACTCTACCATGCATGTGAAATTAGGAAGCAGCCAAAAGAAGTCATTAAAGGTAGTATCATACTTTGGTAGCATACTGAATCAGACATCTTCACAGATTTACCTATAACTTACAGGGTATAAAGATGCTGATGGTAGAAACATACCGTTAAAATGTTTCTGCCTGAAATGCTGTATCTATCCAGAAAAGTGTAAAACCAGTGACCTTTTCAAGATAAAAAATAAAAGAGAAAGGAGTTTTTTAATACTGTGGCCGTTTTTCACTGTTTTTTTTCAAAAGGTGGGCACCGTATATTGGACTGACATTTTAACAGATGACTGTCACTTCCTCTTCCTTGATATTTTTGCCCATGAATCTGTATTTCTTTGACAAAAACGTATGATATTACCTTTAAAGCCACTGTGTGTGTATTTTCAGATGTGTACCCGAACCTATATTATTCAGCAAAACTTGTTTGATTTGTTCATCTTGTTCACAATAATTTCATGTATGCAAATTTTTTAACTTGCAAAAGAAACAAGATTTATTATGAGCTCTAACTGCCAATAGAGGGCGTCAATAGCATTACAGAGAGTTTTCTGGAAACAAAAAAGGAAAAGAAAGAGGGTCAGAAGATGATTATTAACTGAAAAGATTTGAGGCTTTGCATGGTGACTGTGGATTGGTTTGCGGAAACACCATAGGTATATGAATCGTTTGTTACTTTTACACTTCTTATTTCGTTCGCACTTCTCGTAAGGTCTCAACGTTTCAACAAGCCTGCTCTATTCATCATCAGGAGACCCAGAGCACTGAGAAACGTTGAGACCTTACGAGAAGTGCGAACGAAATAAAAGTACGAACGATTCTTACATGGTTTTTCCGCAAACCGATCCACATAAGACGATTATTAAGAATAACCCGCGAGCTTTCATCAATTAATTGTCACCTGATTATTTTAACATCAGATTGGGACGCTGTACTGAATTAATAACTATGATTGGAGCCTATATAGTTATTCATTCCAATAGTCTTAATACTGACTAACATTTGACAATGGTAAAGACACCGGCTCACCAGTGAAATCCTTCATACAGTATTTCTACGTACGAGCCTGACTTGCGATGTGAAATTAATGAACCTCTGGAAACCGTCTCTTTAGACATGGATCCTTGACGAGACAAGTATACTGCCGGAAATTGAGACGAGGCACTTGAAGAATGAACCATCTTCACAGGAGTAATTACAGACGACAATCACGTCCTAATGTCTCCTGTTTCTGAAATTAGTTACAATTATCGGAAACGGCTTTTCCGTGATTTATTATTTTTCCCCGAACTCCTGCTTGTATTGGCTTATCTACGGATTGGATGTCTGTGCGCCAACCCCCCCCCCCCCCCCTCCCCCGGGCCCCCTCCAGCCATGCAACCCCCTCCCCCTTCCACACCGGTGTAGTTGAAGTTACGCCCCTTCCTTTTGCCCGAGGTCGAATCTTGCTCAGCAAAATGGGAGTGGAAAATGAAGACTGTGACTCGAAAGAAAAAAAAACAGAATCAATGCTGATCAGTTCAACCAGACATAATTCAGTTTTAATTTGAATGGTGATTTTTTTTTTTTTTTTTTAATTCGCTATAATGCAAACAATTCAAGTTGATGAAAAAGCAGTGCCACTTTCCTAGTCCAAAAGCTATTTAGATCTCAGATCAGGGATCGCATTCTTCCACTTTTTTTCAAATCGCAAAAAAAAAATCACAACGAAACAAACAAAACAGAGAACAGAGAAAATAAACTGAAACAAGCAAAGCAACACGTACCGCCGTTTCGGTTCAGTACAAACATAAAGCTAGGCTGCCTTAAAGATTATATCATACTTTGGTTTGTATCAAAGAAATACAGATGCATGGGCATAAATATTAAGACAGATACAGTAACAGTCATCTGTGGAAATTTCAGTCCCATACGGTGCTCACTTTTTGAGAAAACAGTATTTCTTAAGTCTTTTATTTTTGATCTTTTAAAAGATATTTTCGGTCGTTGTTTTACTCTTTTCTGGATAAATACAGCATTTCAGGCAGAAAAATTTTAACAGTATGTTTCTACCACCACCATCTTAAATCTGTGAATTTTCTGTTTTTCGGCTTCTTACCAAAGTATGATATTATTACCTTAGCTTTAAAATCTGGGTGCACAATTAATTGTTAACGCCCTCTATTGGTGGATTTCAGTAATTACCTGGTACCCTGTCTTTATTGTGCGTAATCGTTATTCGGATACCGATTACCAGCACAACGTGACACTCGAACAACAGAATCTGAATTGGCGCGGAAACGTGGGAATTTGCGCGAATAAAACGCAATATTTTTCTGGTTAAAAATTGCTGTACAATCGCAAGGAATATGGCAGATAAAGAACAGGGTATGTATAGAAATTAATATTAAATGTCAAGACATAAAAACAAACTGCAGGCTACAGAAATTCTCACGATATCAGCGTTGTTGTCTGCGGTGTGTAACCCTACAGTACACTTTATGACCATGTGTGCCCAATAGCCGGACACGTTTGATCTGTGTGCAGAATGAATGTATTGTTAGCCTAGTACTTAGACTGTTTATTACGAAAGTTCATTCTATATTAATATTTACTTGAACAAGCTCATATCGCAGCCACTTGTTCTGTAAAGTGCGGCTTTGGATTCATTTAGACATCCATTCCAATTTCCAATGGCAATATGGCAATGGCATGCTTTAAAAATTATCAATTCAAATGTCGATCGTGCACGTGGACGGTGCGTTGATATGATCATTCATACCATGCATACCGTCTGTAATTTATAGGCCCCTATTCTGCTATTAAATAGAAGCATAAATGTATATTTCAAGGTGTTATTCTTATCATCTGATCATGGAGGTAGTGTTGTTATTAAGAATGTTTCATCTGTGTTAATAAAATCATGGCAGTTTGCCGGCACCGCCATTCTTCTTGCAAACGCTATTTTGGTTTGCCGTCCCTTACTCTGATTGGCCAATTTGCGTTGTGTCATGCTGGCAGGGACATACCCTATTGATCTATGTTAATAATGGAGATCAATGGACAATGCTCCAGCAAAATAATGTTTAGAGAAATAAGGCTGGCATGACATATCAAATAATTGGCCAATCAGTGAATCAGAAGAATGACGGTTCTGACAAAATATAGGGGATTGTGGCTTGACGGGTCCTAAAACTATAAAGGAAAGGAAACTTCTTTTTGAAAAGTAACTTACCTACATATACTTTGTTGGTCTTCTCCTCTATATTACCAAGGTTAATTTTTTGGAAAGAGGGCAGGGCTTTGATTTTTGAGGGAAATTATGGGGTAAAAACGGTAACCAAGATTGTAACATTTCACCGCCGCACGGACGGCCGCACACGAGAAAAGTCTGGTTTCCACTCTGACATTTTGAGGACTCTTGATCTGTTGGGTCTGGGCACTAGACTAACCAGACCAGACAAAATGGCCTCACGCGATCAGACGGTCTGTTTTAAAGTTTACAAGAAGCGCGTAAGAAAATTGAATTTTAACCCTGAAAAGGCTGAAATGTTTAACAAATTTCTTCAGTTAGGCTTTTAAGGACCCAGGAACATTTGCTGAAAGTCAAAAGTATCATTTTTGAGGAGTAGAAGTTAGTTCAGAGCCAAAAAAATCAATGTGTTTTGGGATCCCGTCAACCCACAATCGCCAAAATATACACTTCCTAAAATTATTCATATTATGGTTACCTGCTCTCTTCACTGGTTTGCCTAATCTCTATCAGGGCTGCATACTCCGTGCTGTTTGTGTGCTGCACACATGAAAAAATGACTTATTTTATTTGTTTATTTTTGGTTCTGAAACTTTGTGCGCCTTGAAACTTTTGTATAAGGCGCTATAGAAATATTGTTTATTATTATTATTATTATTATTCTGTTTCTTTTAGTCATGCAAGAACCCTTTGATGATGCTGTGGAGGAAAGAGTCATCAACGAGGAATACAAAATATGGAAGAAGAACACACCATTCCTTTATGACCTGGTCATGACCCATGCACTGGAATGGCCTAGTCTAACCTCTCAGTGGTTACCAGATGTCAAAAGGTTAGTCAAGTTCAATCCATCTATTTTGGATGGGTTTACCACGACACATACTTATGTTTTAAGAACTATCATCAACCCTGACCACATTGCAATCAGCAGGGGTTGATTTCACGAAGCCATACGATCAGTAGAACTTAGTGCCCCTTGGCAAGGAGTGATTGCCTTTTTGAAGAATGAAGTTCCTGCCCTGCTGTAAGAATGTCGTAACCAAGCTCAAGTCCAAGCCAACTCGGATTTATGTCTCGGAAGAATTCAAGGCCCTTAAAGGATTAGTTATGTGAAAGTATTAGGATAAATTCACTGACACCGTGACAGCCAAAAGACTCTGTAAAAACTAAACAGGAATAATATTTGAATGTAAAATGATTTGTTTGTTTTTGACATTTACAGACCTGAAGGCAAAGATTACTCCGTTCATCGCCTGGTACTTGGCACACACACGTAAGTCAGTCATCCTTACAAACTCAAAGTAGCATTTCTCTTGTAACCACACATTGAGTTTGTTCCTACCATAGTCTGGTTGGAAACTTGTGATATTTTGAATTTCTACAAATTACAAGTAGAGTGTATCATAAGTAAATTAAATTATGTTTCAGCTAGAGCGTGTATAGTGCATCACTAAGAAATGGCTGTATTGTATGATTTGATCTTTTTTGTTGTTGTGATTTTAACAGTTTTGAGTTTTGATTTTGATTTGATTAGATCTGACGAGCAGAATCATCTTGTGATTGCTAGCGTGCAGCTTCCCAATGATGATGCTCAGTTTGATGCATCTCATTATGACAGTGAAAAAGGAGGTGAGACTTATAACAATATACCCACAGACAATAGGGATTGTGCCTTTAACATAGCTTTGGTGCCCCAGATCATTGCCTCGGTGCCCCTGGCCATTGCCTTGATGCCCCTAGTTATTGCCTTGATGCCCCTTGTCATTGCCTTGATGCCCCTGGTCATTGCCTTGATGCCCCTTGTCATTGCCTTGATGCCCCTGGTCATTGCCTTGGTTCCCCTGGTCACTGCCTTGCTGCCCCTGGTCACTGCCTTGCTGCCCCTGGTCACTGCCTTGGTGCCCCTGGCCATTGCCTTGGTGCCCCTGGTCATTGCCTTGATGCCCCTGGTCATTGCCTTGGTGCCCCTGATCATTGCCTCAGTGCCCCTGGTCATTGCCTTGATGCCCCTGGTCATTGCCTTGGTGCCCCTGGTCATTGCTTTGGTGTCCCTGGTCATTGCCTTGGTGCCCCTTGCTTGTGTTTTGGACCTCTTGGCCATTGGCCATTGTTCAGTCCCCCTTGTCTCTGCCTTGTAGCTTTGGATGATTGCTTTGTGTTTCATTGTCTTGTACCCTTCATGTGCTTCCATAGGAATTTTCTTTTTTCTTTCAGAAATATTTATTTAAATCAAATTAAGGAAGCGGACCCTTGTTGAGCCATGGTACAGGGATGGGATGATTGAGGAATATTGTCAATTGTGTCTAATAATCCTCTTGTGAATGTATTCTTGCAGAATTTGGCGGCTTTGGTTCAGTGAGTGGCAAGATTGAGATTGATATTAAAATCAACCATGAAGGTGAAGTGAATCGAGCTCGTTATATGCCACAGAATGCCACGATAATTGCTACTAAGACACCATCTAGTGATGTATTGGTCTTTGATTACACAAAGCATCCATCAAAACCAGGTAAGCTTAGATGTTATAAGAGCTCTCATTTATTCTGAAGACTGTAAAATCTTTCATATTAACCCCCAAACCTCATTGAAGGGTGAACACAGAAAAATTGACTAGAGCGGGATTCGAACCGGCGACCTCCTGAATTCGCGTGCAGGTGCTCTACCAACTGAGCTATCCAGCCCTACATTGGTGGTGTCCCCAATAGTCAATTATCTTTGTTCGTATGGCAGTCAGAAGCCATGAAACCACGCACACACTGCTATATCCTCCTATATCCAGACCCGTTACATTATCTTGTGTTATGTAACTTTAAAGAGCACATTTCTGTACTCCTTGGCAGCAGTATTGGTTAATATGAGATTGCTGACCAATTTAGTTCGATGAGTTCATAGAGTATTTCATGAAGGCTTCTGGGGAGGAGTGCTGGACTTTGACTGGTTCATGAAGTTGTTTTAATAGCCAAAATGCCCATGAAGTTAGATCTTTGAGCAAATTGTTGTGTGAATATTGTGTAAAATAATTATTTCTTGGTAGATTTTCTTATAAGAATAAGAAACACAGATAATATTCCAACATTCAATGTTAACCTCTTCCGTTTGTGATTTCCTGAAGATCCGAGCGGCGAGTGCAACCCTGACCTGAGATTGAGAGGACATCAGAAAGAAGGTTATGGTTTATCCTGGAATCCCAACGTTGGAGGCAACCTGCTCAGTGCATCAGATGACCATGTAAGTTAAGACATTAACCTCTTGAACATGAAGTTTATTATACCTGGATTTACAGTGATGATGGTGTCTTTCCTTGCTGATAAGCATGCCTATAGTCATTAGTTTCTGGAGAGGGGTCTCATGTAGGATGTGAGGGATTGTGAGCCAAATCCTGGATGCACAGGCCCTACCACAAACATTATAAGCAAGGTTTCTGTGCTTCTAGGATCTTGTTTATGCCCAGTCCTTCACATCTTGCTTCTGTCATGTAAGATGTTTGTTGGGGGTGACGCCATATATAAACACTTTTGTGAACAAGTGTGTCTCTGAGATTGAGAGAAGCTCGTAAACTTTATGCTTTAGGCAGTGTGTGCTTTAGCTGTGGTCAGGATACTGACAAATCTTATTTGCTTTCATGGTTGCCTCTCAGATGACCATGTAAGTACAACCTTCAATTTGCCTCATCAAGAATGACCCTTGATATATCTGATTTACAGCAATCTTGATTTGACCAGTAACTTTTCTTGATTTGTCAGACAATTTGCCTGTGGGACATCAACGGAGCTAACAAGGATGTGAGAGTTGTGGAAGCTAAGACGATTTTCACCGGTCACTCTGCAGTGGTTGAAGACGTCTCATGGCATCTCCTACATGAGAGTCTCTTTGGCTCAGTTGCTGATGATCAGAAACTCATGATGTAAGAATCTTTCTCTTCCTCTGCATGTCAAGAAATAAACTCCAAGCCTTGAATTTAACGGAGGCCATGGCCTTTGTTGCCCTGGTTCTTGGCATTTGTGCCCCCTTCAAATGTTTCCATAGACATTATGATTTTCTAATGGAAGTGCTCCTTGCAATGGAAAAGTGGCCTTGCCCTTTTCAGAACCAAATTCAAGGCATGAAACTCTAGACCTTGCTTCTGTGTGTGTTTGGCTACTGCTTATGAATGCAATTAGTTTACTAGAAAATAAATTTTTGCAAACAGTTTTCATATGCACTTATTTCAGGATGAGCACATGAAATTGACAAAGAAACAGAACTTATTGGATTCGATTCACCCCGCTGACCCCAGCTAGCTCGGTGGCCTAGCGGTATGGCATCTGCACTAGTAAGCAGGAGGTCGTGGGTTCGAATCCCACCTGAGCCAGCATGTAATTTTTTCACGTGCTCTCACAAGCACTGAGTATAAATTGCTCATCCATGTCGGTGAAGCGCTAGTCTAATTTGTGTATTATCTATTTCCCGACTCAAAATCATTTAATATTCATGAAACAGAAGTTAAACTAACGTGATTCAGAGACAAACAGATCATTAACGAAGATCGAAACGTCGGGCCCTCGTAACTCCAAGCAAATTATTGACCCCTGGGGCAGTTTCTAAGGTGAAACAATTGAAGTATAATTATAGTGGAACGGCACTATAATGAACACCGCTATACCAAACATCATTTTTGTGTACAATACATACTGAATATGTTTCTTTAATTCACTATAACGAATGACCACTATAACAGACAATATCTGTGCATCCCACCATGTTCGTTATAGCGGCGTTCTGGTTCCACTATAAATAGTTTTGGGTGTAGGATCACAAACCGTTAGAGAATTAAAAGTAAATATTCTGTCACTGTCAGTTGAGAAGCAATAATAATGAATGTTATATTTGTTTGTTTGTATTTATCAGCTGGGATACAAGAGTCAGCGTGACATCCAAGGCTAGTCATGCTGTAGAAGCACACACAGCTGAGGTCAACTGTCTGTCATTCAATCCATACAGTGAATTCATCCTTGCAACAGGGTCAGCAGACAAGGTTAGGCTTCAATATGACACCAAATATTCCCTTGAAGGGCATGTATAACGTTAGTAAAGAAAATGTGAGCTCAATCAGACATCTGAGTCCCAGGAAAATTGCAAAAACCAGACTCAATTTTTTCTTATAAGCATAAAAAGATCAAAAATGTGTTTGGTTTTACTCTTACTGGATTTTTACTGGATATTTATTTAAAATAAACCATTTCAGATGGAAATATTTTAACAATATGTTTCTACCAGCATCATCTTCATACCCTGAAAGTAATTCTAAAATCTGTGAACATTTCTGTTTGAGTTTGTTACCAATGTGGTACATGCCCTTTAAAACACAACATTTTTCAAAATTTGCATTTGATATTTATTACTTTGAGATGATGAAATTCCAAAATTAAAAGGAACTGCAAAGTGATGACAATTTTTTCCCAGCAGTCTAGTTTCAGCAGTGATTTTTACCTAAACTTTCCATAGAATGGCTCCTAATAAGATATTTATTCCTTTATTTTGTCAGACTGTTGCATTGTGGGATCTCCGTAATTTGAAACTCAAGCTTCACTCATTTGAGTCACATCGAGATGAGATATTTCAGGTTCAATGGTCGCCCCACAATGAGACTATCTTGGCTTCTAGTGGTACAGACAGACGTCTTAATGTATGGGATCTCAGGTATGTATGAGATATGCAGAGTGTCTGCCAATAGGACAGAATGAGTATGATGGATCTTTGAAGTTCATCTGACCAGCCAAAAACTTAGCCAATTAATAATATTTATTGAACTTTTATTTATTTAAAACAAATGCACATACATGTAACTCAATATTATACATACTCCAAAAATCTAAGGGATGCCATTTTTGATTCTATATTTCGTTCTTTATTCAGAACATTTTTAGGAACATATTTTCTGAAGATGTTCTGAATAAAGAACAAAATATAGAATCAAAAATGGCTTCCCTTAGTCTTTTTGGAGTATGTATAATATTGAGTTATCTGAATATTATCAGTGGATCACTATCTGGTTAAATGCAAATAATCTTAGCAACAAATATGGAAGTGAAAATATCTGCATTGTTTGGCATTAAGAACCGTCTACTTATCGGCTGGAGAATTAATCTCATTGAAGAGCAGAGTATACTGTTTGTAATGTCGAGCCCTCTGGGTCTTACAGAACCGTGCTTGTCCACACAAGAGTATAATATTACATGGTGCAAACCTTTCTCCTTGTTGCTATCTCCATTTTGCAAACCTTGAAATCTTATCCAAGCGATAAAACCAAGGATTGAGAAGATAGAAATAGCAGACATAAATACTTGGGCCCTTTTCCAAACCTCGGCTCCGGCTCAGGCTCTGGCTCCAGCTCCATTTCTTGAAACCATTATAAAATAAAGGTTATCAAAATTGAATCTTTTGGCTAAGGCTTGGAAGTACAAACTCTAATTTGAACAAGAAAACAGAGCTTCAGCTTCAATGAAAAGCCACAACCTATATTTTCAGCATATGGATGACAGCGCCGAAGACGGGACGGAGCCGAGGTTTGGAATAGGCCCTTGAATAACAGGGAATGATTCATATTGTTGTGAGTGGTATTCTAAGATGGTCTTACTGGAAAGCATCTGGTTTTATTTATCAGTAAAATTGGTGAAGAACAGTCACCAGAAGATGCAGAGGATGGACCAGGAGAGCTTCTCTTCATCCACGGCGGACACACGGCCAAAATCTCTGACTTCTCTTGGAACCCCAATGAACCCTGGGTAATCTGCTCGGTATCTGAGGATAATATCATGCAAGTGTGGCAGATGGTGAGTATTAGATTGAATTTGTATCGTTTTGTTCCAGGGAAGCAATCTTTGCTGGGATAACTTCTCCCAGGCTCATACCTTACCAGACAGTTTGCAGCTTATCAATTCTAGGCATTCTATTTAACATATGTTTCTAAGGGACGTTATTAAAAATGTTATTTATTTGACTGGTTTCCCTTGTGCATGCTGTGCAGTTTGGGACCAGGTATGGTACAGCCATTTGACCAATAACGTTTAATATCATGTCCACCATTGTCTCTATTGTCTTGTTCTTGTCTTTCATACTCCTTCAGTTGCTCGCATTTTGCGATACTCGTCTATTAATTTACCTCAATTAACAAGTGGTCAATTTCACCAAACTCATTGTAACTTAGTATCAATCGTAGGAGTTATGATGCATTGAAGCTCTACATAGGTTACGCATCAATTAAAGGGCTTATAGGATCAACCCCAGGGGCCAATTTCAATAACGTTTTAAGATATCGCTAAAGCCCAAATCCATCGCTAAATGGAAAAGTAGTGATCGATTTTCCATATAGTGATGGATTTGGGCTAGTGCTGTGCTTTTTATTCGGATATAGAGTAACCCACACGGATTAAACGTTTCCGTTTACTAATTTGCCAAAAGGATTAACTGAAACCAACGCCAAAAAAATATGGACTCACCGTGGCTCACGATTGGCTCACGCAAAAAAAATTTACAGTCAGTTATTTTGTCCATTTCGCCAAGTAGAAACACACTGTTCATATTTTTAAATCTAAAAAACATCGTAAAATTACTATAAAAATAAACCTTCTGAGTGCGATTGGTATAATGTACAACTACAACTTACAAGCATGGTTTTTCATTTAGCAAGGCACCCTTCCGCCTACGGAAAAACATCATACACAATGAATTGCAAAATACCCCTGTGTCAGGATACCAAACCCCATCGGTTTACGCTACAGACTGCACTACGTGTACTGGGTGTATGTATGTGACTATGTGTATGGGACAAGACAGGTTTGCGCTTTCTGTCTACACTTTCCTTCGCTTCATAACATGGGATGAAGCGATTTCTCGACTCATATATGGTTATTAATATTAGAGTAGAAGAAAAGCCTTGCTACAAGTTTCCCCCAAAGGCACAAGTTTTCAACAACTTCGTTCGTGAAGGACTATAAACTCCCATGCCGTACGTGTAAACAGAGTGTAAACTTCACGCACGTGAACTCAATGGACCTGCAGAAATACAGACTACGTGGGTTTTTATCTGTCACATGTATTGAGAATTTCGTTAAAATCCCATTGCATTATATGCAGCGTACCGCGTGTGCCGAGTGCTTTTTATGGTCAAATTCTCCTTACGTCTAACTCTTGACACTGCCGTTGTTAGACCGCGTCTAAAATACTTGGCTGCGGCTTGATGTTACACACAAGTCTATGGTGGTAGCGGCTACAGCCACTTCTCATGATTTGCATGCGACTTTGATCGGAGCTGAATGAGCGAAGTTTTACCGTGCGTAAAGAACTATGGGGCGATTTCATGTACATCGTACGCGTAGAACTTCACTGGCCAGTGAACCAATATGGCGTATTAATGGCGTAATTAACGTAATTCTATCACGAAACTAATAATAAATTGGAAGTCATAAGCATATTGTTTTTATATTTTAAGGGCTTTTATTCATAATTATGTGGGTCGGACAATTTGTCCGTGCATATTTGATTTTGTTCGGACAAACAGGCACAAAAATATGGCCCGTCTATTTTCTTCACAAACACGCACGTAGATTGAGAGTTGAGACCAGAAACTAATGTACATTATAGCCTACAGTGGAATTTATAGCGGCACCGCAACGATCGTTATACCATGCTGTACAGGACTCCCACATGGCATATTATGGATACGCTCATCATGCATGTGGCACCATGTGCGTTCATTCTTCATACAATGCTCACAACATTGCGCGTAATAAGAAATTTTCTGGTAGGCAGACAATTCCCATTGTGGTCGCGTCAATACTGTCTGTCAACACAGCGCTTTTATTCAGGCACTATTCTTCAACACTGACCACACACGACAGCCTGCTAGCACTGTTTATTTAAAAGGCGATTAAATCGTATAACACGGATCCGAATTTTTTTTGCTTCCGGAAACGAATTACAAATTACCCGATTTTGCACAGCACTAATTTGAGCTTAGCGATGATCGCAAAGCGTTAGTGAAATTGACCCCAGGCCTGGCTTGAACATGACGTCTCATCTTTTGCAATATCTTTGCTTGGCCTCAGTTCATCTCAAGCAGGCACAATACATAATTAATGAAAAGACTCTCAGTAATATGTCTACAGCTATCAAAGATCTATTGATGGTATTAAATTGGTGTAAAATTGCTGATTACCATATTTTTGTTTTGACCACGTACAGGCCGAGAATATCTACAATGATGAAGACCCGGACACCCCCGCCTCAGAATTGGAACCGGTAACGTCACAGTGAAGTTTCCTTGCTTCCAATGGCATGTAATGTCAATTCCATTCATGTTTAAGGGGCTTTTTTATATATTGATGGTGAGAGTTATAGACTGCTTTTGTGTATTTAAACACTAAAATGTACATCACGAAAAGATGAAATTTTCTAGTTAGATGAATATTCCTCGTACTGAGGTATAAGACTTGGCTAAAAACATAAATGTACATAAATTCAACTTCCAGGAAAGTCTTGCAAATTTAAGCAAGCTTACCAGTGCTGGGGTCGATTTCACAAAGCCCTACGATCAATCATAACTCAAGTTACGGAGGATAACCTATCGTAGGGGGCCTATCCTACATAGGGCTGTAATGCATCGATAATTCCTACGCCTACGGTTGATAGGTAATTACGATGAGTTTGGTGAAATCCACGACTTGACATTATAAGGGTTGGTACAGATCTACCAAAAATATTTGATGAAAATATGTCCCAAAAGCGTCTTCAGATGTTTTTGTGTTAGGTTTGTTGACATTTTTAAAAGAAGGATTTTGTCGAAAATTTAAGTTTTGACATTTGACTCGATATAACTGAAACCTTCTCACAAATACCAGTACCTTACTGACTGAGGTCATTTTATATGTACATCAATTACAAGTATGAAATAGTGAATACGGAAAAACAGTATGAATAACATGAACCTGACACATAATGCACTTGCATTAAGCAAACCTTGCACATGCTGTTCTGTGCCTACAAAGCTTTTTGGATCATTGTGCCTATTTTTTGTTTAATCTTCACAATTCCGCATCACATAATTCAGAGGGTTTTTCCACAAGGAAAGTAAAGTTGTTGTTTTTAAATATTGATATAAGGCTAAAGTAGAGGGATCTTCAAAAGCCGATCAGGAAACAGAAACAATTCTGGTGATGTAATTTCGTTGTTAGTCTCTTTGTATTTGCATTTGAATTTAATCTGTAATAAAAAAAAAGAAACGAAAAGAAGAATTTTCATTTTTCCTGATGGTTATTTAAAGTTCTGTATCATAAGCAATTGAGCCAAAAATGCCACTTTTCATGTAAAATTCATTAAAAATGCATAACAATCATTCCAACATGTCTATCATTCTTCAGGAAACATTTCTGATGCATTTTAGAAAAGGTCTAATTTTGGTCCAAAATTGAAAAAATGGCAAGGGGTACCCCTTGTCATTTTATCAATTTTTGGTTACATTTTTAAATTTTGGATTTGGTTTCAACTTGTTGCAGAGACACATAGGAGTCCAAAGAAGTCACTCACAAACTTCCAGTGCCAAGAAATAGCTGTTTCAGAAAACATGACGTTATATTTCGGCATAATTGAGCCAAAAATGCCACTTTTCACCCCAAAATTCACCTGCATTATGAAGGAAATACTCTAAAAAAAAAATCATTCCAACATGTCTATCATTCTTCAGGACACATTTCTGACGCATTTTAGAAAAGGTCAAATTTTGGCCAAAAATTGAAAAAATGGCAAGGGGTACCCCTTGTCATTTTAGCAATTTTTGGTCAAATTTTCAAATTTTGGATTTGGTTTAAACTTGTTGCAGAGACACATAGGAGTCCAAAGAAGTCACTCAGTGCCAAGAAGTAGCTGTTTCAGAAAATATGACGTTATATTTCGGCATAATTGAGCCAAAAATGCCACTTTTCACCCCAAAATTCACCTGTATTATGAAGGAAATACTTTTAAAAACCATAACAATCATTCCAACATGTCTATCATTCTTCAGGACACATTTCTGACGCATTTTAGAAAAAGTCAAATTTCGGCCAAAAATTGACAAAATGGCAAGGGGTACCCCTTGTCATTTTATCAATTTTTGGTCAAATTTTCAAATTTTTGATTTGGTTTAAACTTGTTGCAGAGTCACATAGAAGTCCAAAGAAGTCACTCACAAACTTCCAGTGCCAAGAAATAGCTGTTTCATAAAATATGACGTTATATTTCGGCATAATTGAGCCAAAAATGCCACTTTTCACCCAAGAATTCACCTGCATTATGAAGGAAATACTTTTAAAAACCATAACAATCATTCCAACATGTCTATCATTCTTCAGAACACATTTTAGAAAAGGTATAATTTTGGCAAAAAATGTAAACAAATGGCTTGCATTTTTGTCATTTTTTGGCCAAAATTTCCAAATTTTGGATTTGGGTTTAAACTTGCTGTAGAGGTATCTAGGAGGGCAGAGAAGTCACTCTGTATCATAAGCAATTGAGCCAAAAATGCCACTTTTCATGTAAAATTCATTTAAAATGCATAACAATCATTCCAACATGTCTATCATTCTTCAGGAAACATTTCTGATGCATTTTAGAAAAGGTCTAATTTTGGTCCAAAATTGAAAAAATGGCAAGGGGTACCCCTTGTCATTTTATCAATTTTTGGTTACATTTTTAAATTTTGGATTTGGTTTCAACTTGTTGCAGAGACACATAGGAGTCCAAAGAAGTCACTCACAAACTTCCAGTGCCAAGAAATAGCTGTTTCAGAAAACATGACGTTATATTTCGGCATAATTGAGCCAAAAATTTAACTTTTCACCCCAAAATTCACCTGCATTATGAAGGAAATACTTTTAAAAAAAATCATTCCAACATGTCTATCATTCTTCAGGACACATTTCTGACGCATTTTAGAAAAGGTCCAATTTTGGCCAAAAATTGAAAAAATGGCAAGGGGTACCCCTTGTCATTTTAGCAATTTTTGGTCAAATTTTCAAATTTTGGATTTGGTTTAAACTTGTTGCAGAGACACATAGGAGTCCAAAGAAGTCACTCAGTGCCAAGAAGTAGCTGTTTCAGAAAATATGACGTTATATTTCGGCATAATTGAGCTAAAAATGCCACTTTTCACCCCAAAATTCACCTTTATTATGAAGGAAATACTTTTAAAAACCATAACAATCATTCCAACATGTCTATCATTCTTCAGGACACATTTCTGACGCATTTTAGAAAAAGTCAAATTTCGGCCAAAAATTGAAAAAATGGCAAGGGGTACCCCTTGTCATTTTATCAATTTTTGGTCAAATTTTCAGATTTTTGATTTGGTTTAAACTTGTTGCAGAGTCACATAGAAGTCCAAAGAAGTCACTCACAAACTTCCAGTGCCAAGAAATAGCTGTTTCAGAAAACATGACGTTATATTTCGGCATAATTGAGCCAATAATGCCATTTTTCACCCAAGAATTCACCTGCATTATGAAGGAAATACTTTTAAAAACCATAACAATCATTCCAACATGTCTATCATTCTTCAGGACACATTTTAGAAAAGGTATAATTTTGGCAAAAAATGTAAACAAATGGCTTGCATTTTTGTCATTTTTTGGCCAAAATTTCCAAATTTTGGATTTGGGTTTAAACTTCCTGTAGAGGTATCTAGGAGGGCAGAGAAGTCACTCACAAACTGAATGATGAATAAAATGACAAAATAAACAAACAAAATCATATTTTAGTTGAGTATTTCATAACTGGTATATTTGATGTTAGCATGCCACAGGCTTTACATCTTACGACCATTATAATGCATCAATCAAATAAGCTTAGGAAATAAGGGCAATATTCTTCCTAAAGTAATAAGAGAATCAAATCTCTTTTGTTTTTGTTGTTTTTAGATACAGACTGTTCAATAAAGTGTCTGCTTTTTTGTTTTGTGGTTTTTGTTTAGGATACAGTTATTGAAATTTATTATTATACATATACAATATTGCAAATTTACAAGTATACACAACAGGATGGGCACCATTATGTTTGTTATACATACATGTCACCAGACTATGGGTGTTTACGAAACGGAGGCTTAGGCTCAGGCTCAGACTCAGGCTCAGGCTCAGGCTCTGACATTCATGCTGAAAATATAGGCTGTGGTTTTTCACTGAAGCTGAAACTCTGTTTTCCTTTTCAAACCAGAGAATTTACTTCTGAACCGCAGCCAAAAGTCTCTATTTTGATACCAGTTATTTCAGAATGGATTCACAAAATGTAGCCGGAGCCTGAGATGGAGCCTGAGCCTCCATTTCGTAAACGCTGTATGATTGTTCAACCATATTATCATATGATTATTGACATTTAAGGGTTCATGTCTGAAACAAGTGGAATATCAAAGGATGTATACATGATTACTTCCCATCACAATGTTCATTAAACACCTCCAGTTTGTATCTCATTTCCTTCAATAACTGGAGATATCATACATTCCAAGTAAACTTCAATAATACTAATAAGGTACCTCTCATTATAACATTTAATGGTTAAAACAAAAGCACAAAGGGTCTGCAACCAGACTGTAACATAATATCATATAATCACAATGCTCATTATTCCGTTCTCCAGTTTAATGAGCATTTTTTTTTTTACCGGAATTACTCCAGTTTTATATATATATTTATATATATTTCACATAACTCTTGACTTCCCATGCACTGGCCTCACTACAAATTCCGACCCCAACGTTACAATTTTGTTCTTTTAAATCCTTAAATTTTAATCAATTACCAAGCCTTACTCTTGAATATTAATGAGTTACAACAACTAAATAAGAACGTACCTGATTAGCTTAATTACTTAAATATCATCAGTTCTCTGAATTAAACAGACACATTTCAGTTTTAAATTAATGTCAAGTGTACTTTTATAAGTTTCATTGATTAGAGTCTTTGCATGCAGTCCTGTATTCCATCAATTAACGTTAGTTCTTGAGTCATTCATATCGTATTATAAGCAGTAAAGTCACAGTGACTGAAGTACTAGAATTAGCAGCAACATTCATACAAATGAGAAGCAAACTCTGCAAATAATCATCAACCAAATTTCAATTACATTCATGATATGTTGTTCGGTGTTTAAGGTGAGTAAATGACTGAAATGGTTTAGATTCCTAAGTAATGACCTCAGGGGCCTATTTCACTAACGCTTTGCGATCATCACTAAGGCCTAAATCCATCGCTAAACAGAAAATCGATTGCTACTTTGCGTGCTTATTTTCCGTTTAGCTATGGATTTGGGCTTAGCGATGAGTCAGTGAAATCGGCCCCTGACCTCTGACATGAGATGTCACACCAACAAAAGAACAATCTTATTTGTTTGTTTTTTGTTTTTTTAATTCTTGATAACCAAGAGACAGAGAATGCTCTGCATTTTCTCAATAATTAGCTCCACCATGGGGTAATATTCACTCCTACACAATGTCAGTCTCATGATAGTACAGGTGCAGTATGGAGAAATTATTCAACAGGCGACAAAAACACTCAACAAAGACACAGACCTCATTCCATCCAGTTCCTCAGACTTATTTCACAAGAAACAATCCAAACAGGAAACAATGGATCATGTACAATGACCATGAAATTCAGCACAAATTAAAAAAAAAACCTCCACTCTCAACAGACGTGTGTAAACAAAAGATTCAGTCCAAAGAACGGAAAACCTAGTGAAAGAAGGATACATTTCATAAACTCCAGTGTGAAGTCTTCTAACTTCAGCAACCTCATCCTAGCACACAAAAAGTTGACATTAAAAATCCCGTCCTAAGGACGTTGATCTGTTTCATAGAGCTACCATCAACTGTTTCTATAATCCTCATCAACTCCATACCACAATCAATTACAATTGCAACCGTTATTTATGTAGCACATCAACTCCCAGTGCATGTTATGCAGGTTGGCTCCAGACACCACTATACTAGACAGTCCAACAAATGAGACACAGAGTTATCTAGTCCATTAATATTGACATGTAATCTTGCCTCACATAGACAACCTGCTGAGTGCTATACACTGATAAAGTGTAGCATTCTGTAGTGCCATCATAACTTGAACCACATATCACAATAACCAAACAGAACCAGAACCAGGATCATACCTAACATAAATGACAAGAATGGTATCACCTGCAGATGACCTTTACATGGCCTAGACTGTACCTGTAATCTGGCATCACACTATGATAAGAAAGCAAACAGGTGTCATCAACCTGTTCAACAATCCTGTTATCTCATCAATATTTCCTGAATTGTTTCAGATTTCAACACCCGATGCCACAAGCCATATGCCATATACACCAATCTGGGGGCACGACCATGGAGGTAGGAAACATCCACCATTACTGCAGTGTCCCCGCCCGTATTATGTCCAGCAACAAAAGAATTTAAGTCCACCACACTCTATACTGCAGGGTGTATGTCCCCTAATCATGGGATGTGCACCCTGCAATTATGGAATGCGGCGGAGCATAAATTCTTTAGTTGCCAGACAAAATACAGGCGGGAACACTGCAGTAATGCGGGTGTTTCCTACCTCCATGTTCTCGCCGTTTGATCGGTGTATAAGCTTTTTCCCAAGCTCATTGTACTTCTAAAAGTTCCTCACTTCCATTTCAGGAAGACTTTGCATGTATTCAGGTCAAACATAAACACATGTATATTCAGAGAAAGCTCAGCCTTGCTTTCATATAAAATCAGCCTCCCAACAAAACTTAACGTAATCTTCAATTTGAGAGAAACATTTGCACAACTCTTTTGAAAGCTTAGCAAAGATTTGGTTACTATCGGCTAAAATATAAACCATGTGGAGAAAAACAAATTCAGTATCAACAATTTAATATATTCAAATAAAGAAATCCAACAGAAATAGGGTGGGATTTTTATCAATTAACTTAGTTTGCCTGATGTGAATTTTTCAAATTTCATCTGACGTTTCACAGCTACATATCAGTAAAATAAATGCACAGAAACCTATCCTCATCAGTCAAGTGCACATACTCAATATAAATCCTGGCATAAAACGCTTAAAGAGGATCTTCAACACTCAACAAACCTCGCTTTATTTGTTAGAACTATAATTATTAAATTACTTGACATGAGAAAAGAAATCACATTACGGAGCCTTTTCTTTTAATGAAAAGGCTCCGTAATGTAACGTCACAAAATCACACAGATGTTTCTGCTGCCCCCATTGACGAAATTCAGACAGTTTCAATTTCGGGTTGAGCATGTTGAAAGAAATATCATCAAAAAGACTCTTTCTGTGTTCAGTGTGAGATAAATATTGTTTTCTCATGTCAAGTAATTTAATGATTATAGTAAGTTCTAACAAATAAAGCGAGGTTTGTTGAGTGTTGAACATCCTCTTTAAGCTTCAACAAGAAAGTCTTGATATCTCTGCTTAGCTGCGCAGTGAATTCACTTCATGTATGCAGCAACAATAATAATCAAGTCAATCACAGAAAGATAATTGCATGAAATCAAATCGCCAATTAATTATTAAAAATGAAAAAAGTAAAAGAAATGCATGCTTACAAGCTGAAAGCCCTAAGTGGTAACGGCAAATGGTCGTAGCTTCTTAAGATCAATCTCTAAGGATAATCGATCCTCTGTGATCTGGCTGAGTTCTTGTTGTAATTCGCTGTTGTGTCTGGACAGCTTTGTATTCTCTTCTTTAGCTCGTCTTATTGCAGCTTGGATGGACTTCCTATCACATAGCATCAGACTGTAAGAAAGTAAACACACCATGGCATATTATTACAATCATTAGTAGCTAAGACCTTATTACCTAAGGCCTGTTTGTTTCAGGCACGAGATCAGTGATCCTGCTGATCCGGATCCCATTTTAGCGTATCCTGCATGGGATGTGGATGTGTAAGATCTCTGATCACGTGCTGAAACAAACAGGCCCCTATTCATATTGGTTGAAAGCCTGTCAAATCAGTGACGTTGAATTACTATGACAACATGATGTATCAATGTACAAACAAGTCCAAAAGTAGTCCTAGGGTCTCAACACAGAGGTATTTTTACAGGACACACACTTCAAATGCACAAAAGACATGTCTCTGACTGTGTCCTAATACATTTTTCTTCTTGAATATTTCCTTGAATGATCAGCTGTAAATTGCAGTGTGTGACATGATTCTTGGACTAGTACATATCTGGCTGCATCTTAGTGAAGGATGGAATTTCTTCATCTGTCCATATTCCCTTCTGTAGCCCTACAAATCCTAATCAATCCTGATCAATCCTGATCAATCCTAATCAATCCTGATCAATCCTGATCAATCCTGATCAATCCTGATCAATTCTGATCAATCCTAATCAATCATAGACTGATCACTTTTGATCAATCCCGATCAATCCTGACCAATCCTGGGCAATCCTGGGCAATCCTAATCAATCCTGATCAATCATACGCTGATCAATCCTGATCTATCCTGGTCAGTCCTGGACAATGCTGATCAATCCTGATCAATCCTAATCAATCCTGATCAATCCTAATCAATCATAATCAATCCTGCTACTCACTCTGACGTGACTCTGACTGGTTCTGGAGCCGATGTATGTCGCTTCCTGTCATTAGCAAACTGGGATCTCTTCTCATCAGCAGCTTGGAGCATGTCCGTTGATTTATATCTCTCTTTATTCAGCATAGGAGAAGTGACATTCTGAAGGACAAAGAGATATGCAGAGAATTATCAATCACATGAGTGCATTATTCATTATATGAATCCAGCACGATCTAGATTATACACCTGTCATTGAGATGGTTTGACACCTGCTAGTTATCTGTATACTCTACTTACAAGGTCTGTGTATTAAAGTGCCTTGGTCAATCATAGAGGCATGAGTGAATGAAATACAAGCACTGGACAGTTTTTTTGTTATTATGATTGATATTGATGATACTCAAGATTACTCAAATCACATGTAAGACTAAAGACATCTATCAGTAAGGCAAAGATGGTAAAGAAAATCATCAGTGCAGAAAAAAAGAAGGAGAATACTCTAAATAAATATGAAACACATAGCATATGTTGACATGTAGGGACATGACACCTTCATTGTTTCTCCTATGAGGCTCACATACTTACCCCTTTGGGTGTCTTGGTGGGCGTGTCCTCATCTCCTTGTGAATGTCTAGGAGGGGGCGGTGGTGGAGGCGGAGACGTACCAGGGGAAACTTCATCCTGATCATAAAAATCAACGTCAGTATCATCAACAACTCCTTCAATATGTACTACCTAACTAACATCAAAGTTGAGAGTGTCAACAGGCTTAAAGGTGCTCACTTTCTAGCACAAGGGAAACAGACTGAATTTTGTTTAAGTCATTGAAAGGTGAAAAAAAGAAAAATATAGTGATTCCCCATGTACTGTCTGAGGTTGCAACATTGCTGCGAGTATCGATAACATGATCCCTGGGATATAGCAGTATGTGCATGGTTTCATGGCTTCTAACTGCCAAACAAACAAATGTAAACATAATTGATTATTAGGGACACCACGAATGTATGGCTGGATAGCTCAGTTGGTAGAGTGCCAGTATGGTATTAAAGGCATTGCATACGTTTGGTAATGACCCTGAAAATTTATGGCAATAAAAACTTACTTGGTGAGAAGTACAGCTGCTTTGGATAGTATAATGCATATTGAGAAACGTTCAATTCGAAGTACCGCGGTTATGGAAAAATATGTCACTTTTTATCTCCAAAAATTATGAATCTGAGAAGCGTTATGGCCGTAACGCTTCTCAGCTATTGACTAACTGTTATCTGGCGTGAAGTAACCGCTCTAGTTTGTCGCCAAAATCTCACAAACTCTACCACCTTTTGAATTGAAACTTTCACAGGTTAGTTTTATGGTATATATATACAATTTTATTGGTTTGAAACAAACAATAGGCTCAAATTACCAAACGTATGCAATCCCTTTAAGGAGGTCACCGGTTCCAATCCCGCTCCAGTCAATTTTTCTTTGTTGACCTTTCAATAACTATTTAGCAGTTTTAAAACACATAGTCACTTGACAATTGTATGCCAATATCTCACTGAATTTAAGAAAATCACCAAGGTTTGTACTCTATGCTTTCACTCTTATATTAGTCTTCGGCTTTGGTACCCGTTGAATAGAACAAATGTTTTGGTGACATGTGATCAAGATCCTCCAATCAGATGACAGGGGTTTATGCCAGCATGGTATAATACGAAAATAGCAGCCAGGCACTTACCATTGGTAAATAATCACCATGACCCGTTGCCTTCAATAGCTCCTTATCACTTGATGCCATGGTCTGAAACTGACTGAAATCAGCAAAGTCTGTCTGATCTTGTGATTCTTCCTCCCCTGCTGAGGATGAGTAACTATTCCTATTACTTGATGCTGATGAGGAACATGTTGGCTCGCTGGAATGTGAGCTGAGTTGAGTAGAGGGTCTTGGTGGTATGGTAGGCCGAGGTGGAATCATCTGTCTCTCTGTAGAAGGACAAGAAATCAAAAACCAATAACATCAATCACAATCATATCCAAGCTAAGGTTGCATCCGAATCTGTTGTCTAAAGCTAGGTCTAGGTCTTCTCTCCATAAAATACGTGGAGACAACAAGACAATAGACCTAGCCATAGCTCTGGCTGCATCCGAATCTGTTGTCTAGAGCTAGGTCTAGGTCTACGCTCCATTGGAAATACGTGGAGACACCGACCTAGCCGTATCTCTTGATGCCCGTTTCGGACACGGCCTTAGTTCTAGATCTTAGATGACCGTTCAGAGTACGAGGTGATAATGCTTTAATATTCAATCCTCGTTCACAATGAGAGTACAACAGTTATCGACACAAGAATCCTACAAATACCAATCAGACACCACAAGGACACCTACCTTGACTGCCATTTCAGCTGCTATTCAATATTTACAAACATGATTTCAACAAAGATGCAAAATGGCAGCACTGAGGTAGGTTACCATATTTGAATCTTGAAGAATTCCCCAATTTATCTGAGGCTTTTATGCTGCAAATGAATAAAATTCAAACACACTGTGCATCAAACATGACCAGAATAAGGAGGGAAAAAAAGTATAAGTTAGTACTCTGAGGGTGTTAGTGGAGATTAAGCGGCACACTCTTACCCGGAGCTGAGATTAGCTGATTACGATCTAGAGACATAGATCGTGGGTAGATACCATTATACCTTGGGGGTAAGGCAGGGGGAAGCATCTCCGCATCCCCAGGGGTGGGGGCCTGCCCCTGGGGTTCCGTTGTATATTCTGTCAAGGCTGTTTGCCTTGATATGGGAACCGGTATGCGTTGCTGCAAGGTGGCTCCTGAGTATGATCTGAACAGGTGGAAATGATTGAAGGGTCAAAGGTCAGGAAAAAAGGTCATGAGGTCAAGAAGGAGGGTCAGAGAAGGGTGCAATAAGAAAGTGAATGTGTCTCTACAATGCTACACACTATAAAACTACTTTGGCTAACTATTGACCAACTACAGGCAGCTTGGTGCGTATGTGCTGTTTGGAGGAAGGTCTGTGATCCAGAATGTACTGTTCATGATTTAGTCAAATTATAAGGAGAAAACACAGTCTTTTACAACCACCAGACTTTTTCTGAGTATTTTCTGAATTCTTGTCAAAACCGATACATCATAAATAACCCGTAATTACTCAGTAACAATCAACTGGATGATTACTGTGGTTTTATTTATTTCCAAAGCTCATGATCTTTGAGAATACAAGAAAGTCGTCATCTTCAAGACAATTATCACCAAAGAACTTGGCAAAATCAGAAACAGTTTAAGCTTTGAAATGGATCTAAGACATGTTTGATGGATATTAAAAGCTGAAAGAAGCCACAGCAAATAGCTAACTAGACTAGACATGACCCACTGCACACAACAAATAACAAAGCTAATAGCCACTATACTGTTCACATACTGACAATGGGCTGTTCTATCTAACGGGAAATGGGGTTAGGATAATATTGATAATACCAATAAATATGCACAACCCGCATTAACTGCCTCATTTTACTTAGCCTCTAGTTCCGCACTGTAAATAAGAGAAGTACTGTATTGATTATACCTATTAGATCAATATCATCTATGCATCAGGCTAAATTGACTACAAATTTATGTAAACTGGACAAAGAGTAATGAGATGCAGAATAAACAGAGAAAGGAACTGAGGTACAAACACAAAAGACAATGAGACATAATAAATAAACAAAAATAGATCAAGAAAACCCAGAGAACTAAGAGACAGTGAGTAACAAATGGAAACTCTATGGAATAAACAGAGAAAGGGAAACAGCAAAAGAACTGAGGAAAGAACATAAAAGACAATGAGACATAATAAAGGAACAGACAAAAATAGATCATAAAACCCAGAGAAGTGAACAAGATACAAGGACAAGCCTAAAGACAGACAAATAGTAAGAAACTGGGACTAACAAAGGGAAACAGTGTGAAATACACAGAGAAAAGAGAACAGCAAAGAAACTGAGGCATAAACTGACAAACACAAAAAGAACAGAAAGAAACCCAGATAAATGAACAAGATACTGAACAAGGACAATCAAAAAGACAGACAGACAAACAGTGAGACTAACAAAGGGAAACAGTGTGAAATAAACAGGAACAAATAAACAAACCTACAAACAGACAGACATACAAGCATACAATAGACACTAATAGTGGATATATGTAGTTGAGCCATGTCAGAATGAGACATTTTGGACTAAACAATCTTGAATTGGAAGGAACAGTCAGCCAAGACCATCATGAGTTAAATTGTAGCAGTCATAATGGTAGACTGCACGGATGACTGTGATGATTCATGGTTACCAGGGAAGGCAATATTTATACATGAATGTAAGGCTGCATCCGAATCTGTTGTCTAGAGCTAGGTCTAGGTCTTGGCTCCATTGGAAATACGTGGAGACACCAAGACAATAGACCTAGCCGTGGCTCTAAAAGCCCGTTTCAGACACAGCCTGAGTCTGGGTGCATTCTGACTTCAAGTAAATAACACATCATATTCCAGCCTCATAACGACCAATAATGCCCAATTCTAACATGGTCCACTATTCTGAATTGGGTAAAGGAATGAAGACAGCCCCAGTACCTGGAGCGTGAACGAGGCAGGTAGTTTATACGACCATCAGGGCCCTCCATAGGGACACCAATCATGCCACGTTCTGAAATAAACACAGCTAACATTAACCACTTTTATGTCACAAAACATGCAGGTGATGTTAATATTTATAACGTGCAGATGATGACTAAAGGGATAACAATGTGATTATGTTAATCAATGATAACAATGGAAACCATGACGATATATCAGGTTTACTTCAATTACATCACAATCTACTGTACAGGTGTGTAGTGTAGAATAGTCTGGTGCCTTCAAGATTGCAGTATCTGCATGATAAAAGTGTTGTGCACTGTAGGCGCCAGACAAGGAATCAGGTTGTGAGCTACTCTATGAATATGCATCAGATATCCCCCAAACCAGGGGCCAATTTTGCCACCCTGCTTAGCACAAACATTTGCTAACCATGACAATTCTAATGTCCATGTGTTATGTATCACTTGTGATTGTTCTTTGGCTGTTGTTCACTGACCATGAATATCAGATGGAATTTGGTAGTTTGTTTTGGGGGCAAGACATTTTTGTGCTTAGCAAATAGCAGCACCATGAAATTGGCCCCAGCAGACTAATGCTTATTATTAGTCAATGATCAGAAAGGGAATGATCATAAAATATGATCATAAGCCTGATAGCTTGTATGTCTGTAGAAACTTACTAAGTCCACATACTAAGTGTCATACGTCAATAGCCAAAGTGTGCCAACAGGTTCATGAACATGCTGTCCAACATATGACTCATTTTGATAGAGCAGGCCACATCCTGTATTCAGCACAGCGAATTTCATAACTTGTATTAAAAGATAAAGGTGAGATGATGTTTAAATGGAATCAACAAGTTATTAATTAGGAACCATACAAAATGCATGGATTTACAATGAAAAAAATATCAAAATTAATTACTCATGGATTAGAAACAAAAGATCTGAATTATCAAAGGAGAATAAATAAATAAATAAATAAATAATGCTTTATAATTACCAAACAAAATGTTGATAGCAGAAATTAACAAAATATGCAATGAGCCAGGTACAGTGGAATGCACAGCCACACGCTGTAACGTATACGCCGGGATGCACACTCAGAAATTGTCTGTTATAGTGGTTGTCCGTTACAGTGAACAATGTTCAGCAGGCTGATACATTGTACATAAGAAATGGGAGCCAAGGATGATGTTCGGTACAGCCAAATGTTCGGTATAGCAGTGTTCGTTATAGTGGCGTTCCATTGTACAATAACCTATAAAGCAGTTGCATAATGTCGTGCATACTGGCCAGACTGTATCATCACATTTCATTCATAAATTATTAGGAAATTTGCTGCAAACTGATTTGAGTCCCTCAAAGTTAAAATGTGACTGGGCACTGGCTCTGTAAAAAGGGGTATTATGTCGCAGATTGGAAAAAATGAGTTTTATATATAGCTAGATATGCCTGTTCATAAGCTTTCATTTGGTGTTTGTTAGACCCCTGTAGCATTATATTTGCAGACTTTTTAAATGTGTTGAAACTTAGTGTTACTTTCAACTTGTTTTGGCACGAAGTGTCTGGAGTCTGGACCTTTTTCATTCAGCTTTGTATGGTTACCTGATTAGCATTTCAGCAAGCTGCTGGCAAAATTAAAGTGAGTCGGAATGGTAACAGATGAAAATAAAAGCAAATGTGAAAAAAATGACATCACTTACCTTACAAATGCTGTACATTGGACTTCTCATATGATTCACTTTCATATGAAATCATATGATTCACAAGTTTTTTTTATAACACCTCACATTTATAAATAGATTCTGACTTTTGATTGGAAGAGAGTGTGTCACATGATAACTTCACGTTAATGCCAAACAAGATTAAAATAGGCAGTAAGAGTACTACGCGCATAGCAACTTAAGGTCTAGCCCATAGCAACCTTCAAGCTGTATGGTACCCAGCCTTCTATTGTCAATCTGTGCAGAGTCTACATGTGTGAGGTGTTATAAAACAAAAACTAACTACTGTACATTTAATTAATGGGAGACTCTTGAGAACCAGTCTTCAAGTCAACAGCGCATGCACGCGCATGCACAACAGCGCACGTGCAAAACAACGTGCGCATGCGCTGTTGACTTGAAGACCGGTTCTCAAAAGTCTCCCATTATTTAAAACCTAGCAGACCTCTATGTCACAAAGAGTGTAACTTTACTTTCCCAAGGTTTTTGTCAGGAAACAAACTGCTTCAAGGTTCATAGTTCAGGGTGACAGACTAAAGCAGCTTCAATGCAACTCTCGTACTACCAGTCAATCATTTCAATAAACTTAAGCTGAATAATTCATCCCATGTATGGGTACTAAATCAATTTCAACTGCATCAAATGTTGCAGCTTATTCACATTAGAATAATAAACCGGATCAAACTGGATAAGTCCGGTCCAATTCAGTTGACTGCAGTCTCATTCCTGTTATAAATATTACATCTGTCTGGAGTCAACTGGTTTATTCCAGTTTGATCCAGTTCTACATCCATGGCAGTAAGTATGAAATCACAATTTGAACTAGCTTACCTTTGTCAATTAATTATACTGTTATGTTACAAGAATTATATAATTAACATGTTAAAAGTGAAAACTGAAAGCAATAAAAGCATAAATAAAAAGCTTTATAATGAACCCAGGGGAAAAAAACAAACAATCTAGAACCAAAAAAAATGCAAAATTGAAAACAAAACTATTTGAAGGCTAACGTAATGAGTCATAATTATTTCCAACATAACCCAGAAAATAAACACATTTTATGTTGAATATTAAATGATTTTGGTTGGGAAATAGATAATATGCAAATTAGGCTTGCCCTTCACCGACGTGGATGAGCACTGTATACTTAGTGCTTGTGAGAGCATGTGAGCAAGCATGTGATTATTTCTCACGTGCTCTCACAAGCACTGAGTATACAGTGCTCATCCACGTCCGTGAAGGTCAAGCCTAATTTGCATATTACATTTTATATTGTCATTTCCCATCAAAAAGACCAGAGAATTTGACAAGCTGACCAGTTTGATCAGATAACTGGATGACCAACTGACTGAAAGAATAGATGCCCGGTCAACCAGACCAGCTGACCAATTTGATCATATAACAGGATGATGACCAACTGACTAAAAGACCAGATGACCGGTAACCATACCAGCTGACCAATTTGATCATATAACAGGATGATGACCAACTGACTAAAAGACCAGATGACCGGTAACCATACCAGCTGACCAGATTGATCAGATGACTGGATGACCCATCGACTGAATGACCAGATGACCGGTCAACCAGACCAGCTGACCAAACAATCAGACCAGCTGACCAGTTTGATCAAACTGGATGACCCATTGACTGAATGGCCAGATGACCGGTCAGCCAGACCAGCTGACCAAACAATCAGACCAGCTGACCAGTTTGATCAAACTGGATGACCCATTGACTGAATGGCCAGATGACCAGTCAGCCAGACCAGCTGACCAGTCAACCAGACCAGCTGACCAGATTGATCATGCAACTGGATGACCCATTGACTGAATGGCCAGCTGACCAGTCAACCAGACCAGCTGACCAGTTTGATCATATAACTGGATGACCCACTAACTGAATGACCAGATGACAGCTCAACCAGACTTTTTGACGGAAATAACAAGACAACAAGATAACAAGAAGAAAGTTTCTTACCCAAACTATCGCCTCTTCTAGTCCTTTCTACAGGTGGCGGTGGGGCAATCTTGGCAAGCATTTCTCGTTCTCCAATAGTAGATGCACGTTTCTTAATCGTCGAAGATGAGTCATCTTTATCTTCTTCATTATCTTCATCAGTCAGTCCTTCGGCTCGTAGAGGATCTAAGACAACAACAGAGTCTTTGATTATATGCAAATTAGGCTTGCTCTTCACCGACTTGGATGAGCACTGTACACTCAGTGCTTGTGAGTGCAGGTGAAAAAAAATCACATGCTGCCTCAGGTGGGATTCAAACCCACGACCTCCTGCTTACTAGTGCAGATGCCATACCGTTAGGCCACCAAGCTAGCTAGGGTCAGCGGGGTGAATCAAATCCAATAATTTGATTCGCTTCACCCCGCTGACCCCAGCTAGCTCGGTGGCCTAGCGGTATGGCATCTGCACTAGTAAGCAGGAGGTTGTCGATTTGTATCCCGCCTGAGCCAGCATGTGATTTTTTCACGTGCGCGGTGCACTCACAAGCACTGAGTTATACAGTGCTCATACAAGTCGGTGAAGGGCAAGCCTCATTTGCTTATTATCTATCTCCCAACCAAAAATTATTTAATATTCAGAGTCTTTAGTTAGGAATCGATTAATGGATAATACATTACTCACCCCGATTCTGAATCACTTAACTCATTTCCTCTTTCTACCATTTTATCCAAGTTAGGAGGGTCTGACGTTTCAATTCTAGCAGGATTTATTTAAGTTTAAATATATGACATACCTGAATGTGTCCTGGGTCTTGTTCCAGCCTCCTCTGCTATTGTTACAGTCTTCCCATCTGGTTTCACATGCAGAGCAATAGGCTGGAAGATCTTGGCTTCCTAACACACACACATCAAATGAAAAAAAATACATCAATGTTTATAAATCTGTACAAACTTTTAAAGTTTTAATTTATCAAACAATCGTAACTAAGAAGTGACAGGAAAATCTCACATCCTAGCTGTGACATTTCCAAAATCTTAAATGATAAGATGAGCAAGAGCTGGAATCAATAATACCGTGCTAACACGATGCAATTGAATTTCACAACGATATCGGCCAGCAAAAAATGACCAGCACTGCCAGTTTTCATACAGCATATTAGCATTCAATGAGCACAACAAAGGTTTGCTTTGCAAAATAAGGTAACCAACCAAAAAGCAATGCGAGATACTTCACGCCCGACTGGTACTCTGCTGATGGTCATTTAGCAAACGTATCAACTGCATAAATTTGAAGCTAAACACCCAAAATATCCGACAGGAATAATCTTCTGCATCTCATTCATGTAATAATCTCAGTTTGTCTAAAGTGTGACTTTCCATGCATCATTGCGTTACCATGCCAATCATCGTGTTTTCAATAACTAACGTCATGTGATTGAACTTACTGGGTCTGGTGAGATGGATGCAAAGTCAAAGTTAGCAGGAGATTGCGACGATGGGGAGGGAGGAGGAGGGAATGGAGAGTCCGTAAATGTCGCCCAATTCTGCAAAACACGTAAGGTATTCTTGTGCTTAGTTTATACAAAAAAACACAAACGTTTCATCATCATGCAGGAAAAGAAATTCAAAAGAAATTTTTCAATAAAAGTAATAAAATGCTGCAAACTGCTCATCAGTCAAAAAATGAGCTGAAATTTATCAAATGCTTGGAGTTAGGAGGGCCTGACGCATTTCGACCCAAGCAGGATCTAAGCCTTTTTAGCCTTTGATAAAGATCCTCCTAGGATAGAAATGCGTCAGGCCCTCCTAACTCCAAGCAAAGGAAATTTTTGCTAGACTTGGGACCAGTTCATATTTCCTGCCAATTGCGATACGAAACAAAATATGAAACAAATACAGGTACAAAGCTCAAAGCAAATAGTTTGCAACAAATTTATCACAGCATATTTCTGCTTCACATCACAATTTGCAGGAAAATAAACGAGCCATCACAAGTCCAAAAAGAATTGAATTCACAACACATATATCAGATGCATAATATGGGAGTTTCACATTGTATTGCAAATGAATATTGTCTCCCATGGAACATCTTGAAATTTACTGCAATGAACTGTCAAGCATCAAGATGCGGGTGCATAGTCTAAGTATACTTGTGATTCTTCTAAGTGAAATTAAGTGCAACTCATCACAATAAAATCACATGAAAGTTGACCTTGTTCTCATGGAAATCCCTTGATTTTGATTGACAACTGATAAGCTGATCATATGCTAAAGCCATAGACTTTGTAATAAGATTCCACCTGTCATACACTTCAAGAAGAACACAGATATATATAACACTGGAAAAGACACTCACCTCATCCGTTTTCTTAGAAGGGGTGGGTGGAGTCACACTTCTAGCGGGCGTGGCTTGATGTGGCTGAGACACTATGGAGATAAAGGTTGGCACTAAATACAGAGCAAACATGAAGAAACACAGTCCTTACATTAATGACTTTGACAAAATGAATTAAAAAAATAAAAATTTCTTTCTTGCTCTGGGCACAATTTCATGGAATCCGTTACCGTTAGCAAAAGTTCTTCGCTTACATTAGCTGACTTTTAACGGTTAACGGTTAGCATATTTCACGGGAGTGTTTTCTTTTGGGTAACGGCAAGCAAGGTGCGTTAGCAGAAAATAATCACGGTTACCCTAGATATTTTTTGCTAACCGAAAGTCTTGCTTATGGATTCCATGAAATAGATTTCACGCGTAGCAGCGTCCGTAAGCACAAAAATAAGCTGTAACAGATTCCATGAAATTGGGCCCAGGCCTGTGTGACTTGTTGCCTAATGAATTATTCAAATATGCAAATGAGCTTACCTTCCTCCTGTTTGGGTCCAAGAACAGGAATAAGACAAGCAGGCAACTGGTCTGGTAAATCTACTTTATGTTTCCTAGCAACCACAAGATGCATTGCTGTACAGAATTCCTCTAATGACAAAGTGCCGTCTTTATTGACGTCAGAGAGTTGCCTGTAAAATGTTTCAAAAATCAAACAAATTTATGTAAATCTTTACAGATCAGTACAAGGTCTTCACCAATTTATGACAATTCTTGAAATTCCCTGAATTTTTTCCTGAAGTCATTAATCATGTTATGATAACAAAAATGTCTTAAGCTACAAGAGTACAGGTACATGCCACGCCCTCCATACATTTATTCATGGGTGTGGCATCTGGTATTTTCAGGGGAGGGGGTCAGTGTTCTACGGATGACCATGAAGGGGGACCATGAAGGATGACCGATGTACAACTCACCATATCTTGGACAGCTCAGCTGTTGGCAATTTAGACTTTTCAAAGAATTCCTTGGAGTCAGCACCTGTAAGCCAAACATTGAGTCCAATCAGTCCATCTCCATCAATACAGATTGTTAGAATATATGAATTCAGGGGTCGATTTCACTAACGCTTGGCGATCATCGCTAAAGCCCAAATCCATTGCTAAACGAAAAATTGATCGCAACTTTGCTTAACAAATTTTTGTTTAGCGATGGATTTGGCAATAAGCAATGATCGCAAAGTATTAGTAAAATCGGCTCCGGAACAAATACAACAAATACCTGCACAAAATATTTCATTATGGTTACCTGCTTTTGCCATATTTTGGGGTACGGTGAAAATAATCTTGCGTACAATATTACACTTTCATAATAAATACTGTAGCATTTTCTGTTTGTTGTTCTTTGTCAAGCAACAAATTATATTAAAAAATTACTTGCATATTCAATAAAAAATGGCCTTTGTCCGAATTTCAGCATTCTGTAAATTCACAAAAAAATCCCTCTTTCAGTCAAATTTCTTCTACGTCTTCATCTTACTTTTTGCAATTTTAGGGCAGCAAGATCAAACAATACATGAACCTACCAGATAAGAGTCCATTGGGATCTGATTGCAGAGTCTTGAATTGTTTGGTGTAATACGATCTCTGCTCAGGAGTAATCAACCAAACATCCTCATTCCCATCAGTTGATGACCGGCTACCATGGGAACCAGATCCATCATGGCTTTCAGGAAACTTAGCCCAAGATGTATCCAGGGTATTATTGAAAGAATTATCCAAGGATTGTGATGGCTGGGATGGCTTGGCTTGATGCAAATCTCCTTCAAATAAAACAGATCATTCAATACATTATACACATACCTGTCATATAAAGCAGAACATAATACTATACATGAACTGTACATCAATTATGAAAGATAAGAATGACACACACCTGTTCTGTCTCTTTCAAATGCAGCCCAACCATCATCAGCTGATGGTCCAAACACAGCGATGCTACCATGTTTATCCAGCACAGGACGATGCTCCCTGGGACTGAGTGGAGATGGTAAACTTTTGTGTCTCTCAATGCCAACGGGATGTTGTGGAGTAGAGGTAACAGGAGAGGAGGTGTCATGAGGAGATGAAGGAGGGGTTGAGGCAGCAATCTGAGGATGAAATAAAAGGTGTAATATAGCAATCACTCAGTAAAGTTACATGTACAAACTGATGATGAAATAAGACAGGTGTAAGAATCACTCAGTAGAGCTACACTCCTAAGGTGAAATAACAACAGGTGTAAGAATCACTCAGACGACCTACAATTTGATGACGCAACAGGTGTAATATAGCACTCACTCAGTGGAGCTACAATTTGAAGATGCAACAACAGGTGTAATATAGCAATCACACTGTAAAGCTACATGTACAAACTGATAATGAAAACAGGTGCATTGTAAGAATCATGTATGAATCACATACATAACATGTAATCACTTACATATACTCAACAAGTGTAACTTGTAATTGATCTATTGGAATGAATAAGCAATAACCCTGTGATGATTTTGAAGTGCAGTGTGCATAACAGAAGTGCATATATAAGTTCAAACTTGAATCAATTATCACTTAAAATATACCTAGATATGAATGGGCACTTTACAATATAGGCATGGAATGTAAATGCATGTAATACTCACATTAGCAGGTGCATTTGTCATTCGAGTTGGAGACATAGCTGGTATGGGATCAACTTGAGGATAACCTACTCGTGGACTGGACATTGGGACAGGACCAATATTCCTATGAAATCAAACATTTCAGAGAAACAGTAACAAGCTACCTCTTAATTATAGTAGATGCTGGATAACTCAGTCTTGAGAACTAGAGATAAACTCACAGCATGTAGATCAGCTGAATTTCACACAGCAAGTCTAGTAAATTCTCATGTTGATTTATAAGACAACAATTTTTGGAAGACAATTTCATCCTTTGCATACAAAAAAGCAATGAACATCAATAGGGTTTGGCCTAAAAAAAATATGTTATGTTGGCATAACCCGACCGACCCTGGATTTTTTTTTTCCAATTCCAAGGGAAGAAATTTAATGATTAAAATCTATATAAATTAGTGATAAATACATTTGAAACTTTGAAATAAAAGCGATCGAACATGCAGTGGATTGCGCAAGCCCTATATAACATGTACAGTGAAAAAAAAATAAGACGGTACCTACCTACCCTATTTTGGGGGGCCCGTTACACCAACATTACATTTTATAAGACCTTATCATGAATGACATTATTACAACATCGGACAATAAGACTTAAAACCAAGGCAGTTAGCCCTGGGAAATGACAGGGTGTACATATCATCATTATCATTGTTGGTATAAGAATTGTTAGAATAATCAAGGATCCTCTTACCAGTCAGTCTGAGGTTGTTTACCAGACAAAGCAAAGCCACGATCAGCGACATTATCTATAAAAGCTGGATTCACAAACTCCATCTGTCCAGGATCATCTAGGAACAAAAACCCAAGAAGTCAAAAATATTATTCATTCAAAGAAAAGTATACATACTTATTACATATAAATACGTCCTCTCTCAATGTTTTGGTTGAAAGAACTTCAGTAAAAAGTGTTACACAAAATGTGAAGTCTAATGTTAACTCCAAACTCTGTATAATAATGGGAGCATTAAATGCACAATTATGTATAACAGACATTGAAAGTTAACACAAAAATCTACCGCCGGGAATAATCTAATTTCAATCCCATCTGATCAGTGAATAAAAAGACTTTCCACTCACAATCTCGTAAAGGTCATCCAGTACACAAGGCAATTCCCCCCTAAGGCTCTTTATTGCCGCCATCTATAGTAGACACCCTATAACCTTACTACATGAACAATGTGGATAGATGTTGCTGCAGTAAGCTTGCTCTGTCAGCTCTGGTTTACCAAGAGTTCATATTTAAGGTAGGCATTTGAGGTACAAGTGGATTTATTTACCTGGATCTTTTGATGAGGATGCTGCAGTTCTTGTGCTCGCTCCAAATGTTGGCAATGGCACCTCAATACCTTCAAGTAAACAAGAACATTTGACAAAAGACATTTAAACGGCACTGCCAACTGTGCATCAAGTTTAACCAATTAAACCATTCTAAGAACCAGAAATACCTGAATGCACAGATTTAAGAGAACCTGAAGTTTGATCCTAGTAGGATCTTTCTTTGTTAAGCCTTAGAAATGAAGACATTGATTTTTAGAATGGGAGCTTTAAGGGGTACGAGACAAAGTAGTCTTTAATTTTGTTCTCCACATTCCTGATATCAAGAACAACAAACATGATGATCCTGAGAATTTCACTTGATTCGAAGGAGGTTGTATTTGGATCACAACATAACATGTAAGCTTCTTCACAGAACAGGATCCCAAGCAATTTTAATTATATAAGGACCTCACATCCCTCATTTCAATCGTCTCCTGATGATGACTAGAGCAGAGTAGTCGAAACGTTGAGACCTTACAAGAAGTGCGAACGATATAGAAGTGCGAAAGTGTGAACGATTCTTACATGGTGTTTCGGCAAACCGATCCACATAACATGTATGCTTACCCTGTGCTATCATTTCCTTAGATGCAGGTAGTGGTATAGCATTCTGAGCCATTGCTATGAGCTTCAGTGCAATGTAAAACTGACTGCGTCCAAAGTGACCCAGTCGATTGGCTCCACAGATTTCTGTTATCTGTCACAAAGTACAATAAAACAAAGTAAAATTCCAGCTTTCACGCTGTAACGTGTAACAATGTAACAAAATATTTGTCCCCTGGTGTATGCAATGCCCATGTAGGTGTAGGCCTACCACTCCATACATTCCATCAAGTGTAAAATGTACACGTAAAAACATGTAACAAAATGGCAGTGTACAATGTATATTTTGTCGGCACCGGCAATCGTCCTACAAATGCTATTTTGCTGTTCCCATACATTGCAGTATTAGAACGTACCTCCGGCAAAATAACCTTTAGAGAAAGAAGGCCGACATGGCCAACGAGAAGAATGCATTACGGTGCCGGCAAAATAAACACTTCCTAACAAAATATATTGGCTCAGTACAAGAAACAAATTTGATTGATTATTTATTGTTTATTACATTTAATGTCACCAGGGTAGCCTCAACAGTTGTTATGAAACTGTAACATGGAGGCCGGCCGAGAGTTATATTTGAATAATATTGGCCAGCAAAGAAAATATGAATCATAAAAGAGAACGTGTAAGTTGTATTTGTAACAAACAAAATTGTAAAACTAAAATCAAGCATAAATATACGAATGGCGATACTCACGGGACAAGACAATACCACGGCATTAGTGTCTTTTATGCCACCCATATTATTTTCAGTATTTATTTGGGTAAGAAACTGGGTTTTTTTTCACTGAATTATTGCCGAAATATGTTAATTTAAAGGTTGGAAAGAATTCCACTGATGACCATTATGGAAAAAGGATTAAATCCTCCAAGAGTTAACTTATTGGATACAAATTATGATGAACTTCAATCTCAGGTGTGGAAAACTTGGGAAGCATATCTGAAAAGTGAGTTTTACAGGGTTTTTTACCTACAAATTGTACACTTCCAATATAGCGGCAGCCATCTTGCTAAAAACGCCCTCTGTTGGTTCCATAGAGTTGTGCACAAATTATGGTCATCAGTGGAATTCTTTCCTAAAGGTTTACAGGACCCATGAATAAATTTGCTTTAAGTTTAACTTAAGATGTCAAATCTCATTTTGGAACAGAAGAAGCTAAATAAAAATTAAAATACTGAAAATAATATGGGTGGCGAAAAAAGACACTAACCACAATACCACAACCACCACTTGTATTTAGTCACTTAATATTATCCTGACGAGTTATTTACGAACCTGATGTAAGATTTCCGGGGTCAAACTGGACAGCAGGAAGAGTTCCTGTGCTTGCACCATCTTAACACGGCCCGTGTTCTCATTATCCAATGCACTAAACACAGACGAATAATATTGCTGTTCCGTGGGGCTCAAAAATGATCCATCCATGGCTAAAACCATCCAGTTTCATTGCTCAGATAACTGATAATTTGTTCAGTGGTTACCCTGGGTGCGATAGAAAACAATGAGGACGGAATTAAACGCCGAATTCTACCTCCGATTCTATTACTTTCCTCCACACAAAATCCAGCACTTTACTGGGCTGCCATCTTGGAATGATGACGTCACATATCCAATCTGCACTGTGTCATGTACCCTGACTCCAACTGCTTGTTTGGTGTGGAAACAAAAAGTTTTTCCAAGGCCCAGTCTAGATTTCTCCTCATCATATGAAGTTTAGCGACATGGACAAAGTAATGGGAAAAATCATTATCATAATTATTGACAATTCAGCAAAAAAACATGTAAAGGAAAATTATTGGGTTAAAGTTGACTCAACCTAAGACTAGAATTTTTCTTGTTAGATGTACCACGTGTGATATGTGGTTAGGTGAAGACTTGCAGAGATAAAATTAATGTGAACCTCGGGTGAGGGCCTACCCACGGCTTGGTCGTATTTAGGGTGTGGCAGGGGCGGGGCGCAGTCGGGATTAATGGTGAAATTGTCGTCCTGGTCTTTTGAGGTCTGAACAGAACAATTTCTATTTCAAATTTGATTTATTTGCCTTCTTAGTTTTGTTACTTGTCGTTTCGAGTCATTGTTGTGGTAGATGTAGAGCGGTGTAGACCATATCTTTTTTGGGGGGGGGGGGGGGGGGGTGGGTGTCAAGCATTAATTGTCACTTCCACAAAAAACTTAAAGAGGATCTTCAACACTCAACATGTTGAGAGAAAAATCATCAAAAAGACTCTCTTCTCTTTCTGTGTTCAGTGTGAGAATTTTTTTTTTTTCATGTCAACCCGCAAGCTACCCCAAAATTGAAACTGTCAGAATTTCGTCAATGCAAATCTGTGTGGTTTCGTGACGTCACATTACGGAGCCTATTCATTAGAATGATGAATAGAAATGATAATTTTGGCCACTGACAGAAGCAGAAGAAAAGTACAATAATGATGACTGTATACCGTCTGCAAGTCTAGTATACTGCCTCGATTGAGACTGCATGATATCCGGACCACTGTTTAGATTTGCAGGATCTTTGTGAGGCATTGTTATGGTAACTGGTTATCCAGTATGAAGATTGACAGTGAGGCATTGCTATGGCAACAATTTGTAAGGATAAATAACGACATCAATCAAATCCGGGTATTTGTTTTCAGTGACAGCTTTATTAGACGATGATAAATGTGAGCTATAAGACTTCTAAATAATTCATAAGTGTTCATTTTGAAGCATATGCATGATGGGCGGAGCTAACTAGGCCCTCCCACACTACGCTGATTTCTAATATCGCTTTGCACATGATATGTATGTACATGTACGTCGGCTTCTTGGCATGCGTTCCTCAATTTTTTTTCGCACACCGTAAAGCCACCAGATAATTTCAGCTTCCCTTTTCAATTCTGGGTCGTTTGAAAGTAGCATTGGTCTTTATTAAAGGCATGGTACAGAATTGGTAAGACAAAATACACTTCAAGATCACAGATTCACATAAAACTTATACAAAGTATAATGGTGATGATAGGGGAAAACATCCCATGAAATGTTTTTGTCTGAAATTCCATATTCGTTGAGAAATAAATTAAACTATTTTCCGATTGGAATAAATCACTTCGAAGCGTTTTATTCATTCGTTGAAATGTGTAAGCGGGTTTTTCACTATTTTCTCGTGACCCAGCTGGCTGATTGACCTCAAACTTCTACAGGTTTGTCAGTTATATGCCGGTGATGGATTACATAATGTGATTTGAATTCACTGTCAGCAACGGTTTTGTCGCAAAAACCAGTCCTGTACCATCCCTTTAAGGGGGGATTCGATAATTATCTATGTTTTTTATCCAATGACGTCACTTTATTCTGTTTATCAAGATTTCGATGTTTAAACGTTACGATTTTCACCCATCCATCAAACCACTCCTATTATTACAAACAGACCATCAATGGTGGTCTGCATACAGTCACATGAAACCATGAAGAATTATGAAAATAATCCTATAGTGAAAGCGCTCGTTCAATGAAGAAAGTATAGTTAATTAAGCTAAATGTTATCATGTGTGCCTTATACAAATCATAGAATCCTTAAAAATGATTACTAATTAATATCTCACAATTCAAAATACGTTCACCTAAAATTCACAAAAGCACATGATAGCAATGCACCTTCATTACTTAGACTGAGTTTTAAAGAAAGTGCTTACGGTAATTATATTTAACGGGTACAGTTGATAATCCACTTTACCTTATGCCTCCATGCCTTCAGTATAAACCTTTTAAAGGTAATATCATACTTTGGTTTTTGTCAAAGAAATGCAGATTCATGGGCACAATAATATTATCAAGACAGGTCGATACAGTAACACTAACAGTCATTTGTGAAAATTTCAGTCCCATATACGGTGCCCACTTTTGGAGGAAACAGTAAAAACGGCCACATAATTTCTTAAGTCTTTTCTCTTTTATTTTTGATCTTTTAAAAGATCAAAACGATTTTCGGTCGTTGTCTTACTAATTTCTGGATAAATACACCATTTCAGGCAGAAAAATGTTAAAGGTATGTTTCTGCCACTACCATCTTCATACCCTGTAAGTTTTACATAAATCTGTGAACATTTCTCTTTTGGTTTCTTACCAAAGTATGATACTACCTTTAAATGAAAATAATAATCATTTTTATTATGAATTAGTCTTAGTAGTCTTCTTTTCAAGGATCATTTGTTATCCCAATACTAGTCTTACATCGTGATTTCATCCACCATTTGCATATCATTTGTTTTAGATTGTAACGGAAACGGCTGTTTAAACCACATGCTATCCATGGGCCGAGAAACATGCAAATACTAGGTGAAATAACTAACATATCCTGCGCCATGTTGATAAAGGCAGTGTTTTCGACGAACCAGTTCAGTTCTCTGGCGAGGAAAGTCACATACACACAGGCAAGAAACGGCAGGTTAATTATGATTAAAACCACGAAGATTTTTATGACGTTGACTTTAGCTCGTTCGTATACTGCGCCGTGTACCACACCCTTTGTCTTGGCGGTCTTGTGAAGCTTATGAAAAATCAGCAAGTTTAAGAAGAGTGCAGCAATTGTTGGTGGTGTCGTGATGATGAATAAATACATAAGTCCGATGACTTGGATCCAAGTTTCAGCTGAGTAATGTCTGCATACACCAACCTCTTCATCTAAGTATTCTGTGAAGGCATTATAAGATCCAAGAAGCAATCCCACAATCCATATCGAAATAATCCCACGTTGCGATTGGCGTCTCTGAAATTTTGTACGATGCCAAATGGGATGAACGGTTGCTAGGTAACGTTCGAATGTGCAGAATACGACACTACATATGCAGATAGTGTACATGCTCCAAACTAGGAATCTGGATAACCATAATTTGCACAGAATTGTAGATGCAATAGTTGGTTGGAGATTAATAGGACTCGGTGCTAGGAGATTAATCATGTGCAAGATGGCCGAACAAACGTGGGCGAATGTAACATTGAATTGTACCATGATAGAGGGATGTGATATACCAGGTTTCTTCGACAGGAACAGTAAGCAGGCCAATGTCTGTCCAGCAGCAGATCCCAAATCAAGCAACAGGCAAACACCAAGAAACAATGGCCTATTGTAAAGACTAAAGATATAGGCCAGATTGAAATCTCGATGAAACAATGATTCAGCAAATGATGTATTTACCATTTCCTCCATACTGCATACTGTGCTTGCAATCAGTGCATGCTCTGTGTCGAATTGATCAGAGCTATATGGTCCTCCAATGCAAGGATGCGAGGCTTTTTATATACGAGACCTAGTTTGGATGATAATCAACCCTGATTGGCAGTGAGGTACTGTAAATTGATGGCATTATTTATTCAGCGCTACATCCCTCATGTGCAGTAGGTTTAATTACAGCGGCACTGAAACCTATGGGGACGTATTGCAATATTAAGTATACCCATCAAAGGAAAGGCTGTTAATTCTGTTGCCATTAGTGAAGACTGTAATGCACTGTTCAATTCGCCGTAAAAATTAATGCTTAATGAACAAAACCACTCAGTCATAAGGAATAATTATGCTTCCCTGCACCAAATAAATGTAAACTATATATATTTCCAGAGAATGTTCTTATTATTAATAGCTTTTTTATTACTATACCTTAAATTTCAACGTGTTTCTGAACACCTGTTTATGGGTTTTATTTCTTTTAAAAGCTAAAAGGCAACCATCTATCCCTTAAGTTACTTCTAAATAAATAGTTAATGAATACATACTTATTTGGATTGAATATGCAAAAATATAGAACAAACCAAATTTGGGAAGATAAAATAACAATGAAACGATTAGGCCTATACACCGTAACCTGTATCCTACCTCTGTAACCATGGCAACACTGACCCAGGGTATTAAAAAAGAATTCCAAGAAGAGGAGAAAATGCACCGCGGACGTTTGACAAAATAAATTGCTGATAATAATCAGCGCTGTTCCCGTTCCCCAGAGTAATTACAACTAGGTCGTTAAATAATCAGGTTCATCATTCTTCATTACATGTATCAATGTTCAGCGCTGCATGCAGCCCAGATTATTCCTAGCTGCCTGCCAATTATTAAGCCGACTCTCCATTTTGAAAGAAAGGCATCCTTGCTAATTTAAATGTGACAAGAATTCAATAACAAATTGGTAAAACATGAAAAGTAGACCCATGATTTTCTTATATTTTTATAAGTATTTCCAAACTGGTACTGACACGGGAACATTGATCAGTGTCTGAGGGGGACTTAATGAAAACTTAAAAGCCGTGATCCCTGAAGCCGAGCACCTCGCATAATAATATTGACCAATAGAGGGCGCTATGTACAATTGAAATAGCAGTACGGAACTTCAACTTCAACTCAAGTTGTTCATGTTGTGTGAGTTAATAATGGAGAGAAGTTTCTTGGAAACTGCATCAGACAGTTTTCGGCTGGGTAAATTTGCTGCTTGTAAGTCGATCTTAGAGAGTGCACCAGAAGATTCATGGAGAGAATCAGCCATGACACGATGGTTGATGGACAATAATCTTGTCGTCTGCTCTTTCAAGGTTTGCCATTGTTATTACGTAATACGTGACTATTGCCACGTGCTTTTGAAAGACACACAAACAACTTTGTAAACAAACCAGATAAAGATGACATTTTTTTCACGGATGAGTGACAATAATGGACTCTTCCTCTGTGCAGTGACTGGGACATCGGTTACAACTACATTAGGGGGTTTTACGTCACCCATATTATCTTCAGTGACAGTATTTATTTAATTTCTACTACTAGGCTGGGCCCTATATTAAAATGAGATTTTAAAAGCAAATATTCATGGGTCCTGTAAATCCTAAAATGAACACATTTCGGCGATATTTCAGTGAAGAAAAAGAAAGTTCCTTAACCCAATACTGAAAATGATATGGGTGGCGTAAAAGACACTAAATGCCTACATGAGCTGAGTCTGATTGGGTGGGGTTTATTTACCGTTTATGACCACAAGGTGCACGTTCCGACTTTAAACGGTTATAAACGTTTTAACCATGTAATAACACATCTGAATGAGGTGTATATTTCTTGTACTTTTACTTTTAGGAGAAACAGTTAGAAGCTGGTGGTGTGTCCGATATACTGGATATGGTCCACAGACTGCAGACAACATTGAAGATGATGCAAGGTGATTATAAAGATTACACAGATATCCAACTCAAGTTGAGAGGGTTAATTCAGAAGTACAATACCTTGTAGTTGCAGTCCCCATTGTGGAATCCCCCCGGCCCCCAAGCTAGTTCATTTTCAATCAAGAGTTTACAATTGTTTCTACGCCCTAAATGTGACAAAGGAAATATCTAATGGTTCCCCTTCCCGTCTTCATGTCCCACTGTCCAACACACTTCCACACTGTCCCTCCTGCATCTCCCAGCTTAATATTGTAACAATGTATCTAGTCATTCTATACTTCTAAGCATAGCAGACTTTCATACATTAAGACGGAATAAAATATTTGGTAGGACCATTATATAAAGGTACAGTAGAATTCACTGGAGTGATATACCCATACCGTTTTCCCTGAAGGTTTGCCGCCATCCTTGAAGAATCTTCCATCAGAGATGACAGTCTCCTTCAATGTATCAGCTCTGCTCCTTCACAGAATCACCTCAAAGGAACCAGATCAAACCAGTTCAAACCAGACTCATCTTGATTCAACTGGTGTGGATCAGATAATGCAGATATTTAGCACAAGCTTAAAGAGAGGTACAAGTAATTAAATTCACTGTGGAAATTTTTTTGTAAAAAATTGCTCCACAGCTTTACATACATCAAACAAAATTTCTGTAGCAAACAAAAGTAAACAAATTGTAATCATCTTTTTGTCATTTTTTCTTCAGTTTTGTCTGCTCTAGGTTTATTGGAATCTGGGAAAGCTGATTTGAAGAAATTACTGAGTAAAATGACTGGAATTGCTCAATTTGGTAAGTTGATTCCCTATGAAGACCCCTCTTCGTGTCATTAGGGGGTCCTACATTTATTGTAAAAACTGCTCAATTTTCATTCCTCCTCTCTTCCTTGTTTTCATAGTACCTGCAGGGATCGTTTCACGAGTGTCGCTGTATTGCTGTTTACTTGGTTTATATCACATGACCACCAAGCAGTATACACAGGCTCAGGAGATCTTAGACACAGCTTTGAAGATTCAGACCAGTAAGACCGCAGACGGCCAGAGATTTGTAAGTCCAGAAACCATGACAACTCTAAAAGAGAGAAGAAAAAAAAGTTTAGAAAAAAACACAAAGGATTTGAAGAGTTGCAGTTTAAACCTAATCCTTGACGGCTGAATGAAATGATTAATGGAATAGATATGATGTGAAATAATGACACTCTGTTGCTCTTTGTAGTATGAAATTCAAGACATTCTGTTGAAACAGGCAGAATATTATAGTCATCAGGTGTCATTCTCATGATGTAACTGATCTTCTAGCGTGTAATATCTTTTCCCTGCTTCTCATACAGATCTCCTCACAAGCTTTGATTATGGACCTTCAAGCCGGCAACTTTGCAGTTGACTTAAACCGTCTCCAAGATGAAAGTGAGTTGCGTGAACCATTTAATTAAGAGAAGCTGAAACAGGTGTTCATATGGAATACGTCTGCAATGACACATAACATTCCAAACCAGTAGCGTGACCAGTCTCAAAGAGATTTACTTTTGATCCTACTCCTTATCTAGTCTTTCCACAATGCGAACTCTCAAGACTTATTTCATATTTGTTTAGACCTATCGTTACTGTTTTTAACCTGTATTTTACTCTGTTAGATGAAATTAAACTTTCATTATTAGTCAGTGATGACCCAATGGAAAAGAGTCCCCAGTATGATTATATTTGGGGATCACAATGAACCCTGTTATAACTCTAAATACCATGCAAGCTCTCTATATAAGCTCTACTTTTCAAACCTTGGTACTCTTGTTTATATTCCATCAAAGGTTCCATTGATGTTGGAAGTCTTGCTCGATTCTTATTGGCCGCCTGTTGTTTTCAAACCAACCAATGGAATGCCAGCCTGGATCACATTCAGACCAATCAGCTCACACTACCAGATTCCCTCAACTTAACTTTGAAATTTATCCAAGGTAAGATATTGGTATCTTTGCTCTATGTCATTTCATACGTTTCAGTTTGTAGGTGGATTTTTAAATGGTTCCCTGATGATTTGGAACCCCAACCTTTCATATGAAATATTATTAACTCATCACCATATAGATCGTCATAAATTATTTCCGTTCATTCATACTATTTTGTCTGATATTTTTCTCGTTGTGTTTAGGATGTTGTCTGTATGAGACAGGAAACTTCAAATCTGCATTGGAGCATCTGACACTACTGACAACGAGCACTGATTGTGACATCAAACTTAAAGTGAAAACACTCAATCTTATTGGCTGTTGCTTAGCAACAATTGTAAGTCCGTAGATTCTGTTTATTCACATGGATCTGAATTTCAGTAATTAAGTTTTATACAATATCATTTGAAAATTTGTAAAACCCTGGTATAAAATCAGTTGAAATAAAAATGCATTTTTTCAACTTTTCTTTATAGAACAAATCTTACACAGCAATACAGACATTCCAAGAAGCATTGAAGATGGACTTCAGTTATCTCTGCCCGCTGTACAATATTTCTCTTGTCTACCGACGTTTGAAATTACCAGAGGCTGAAATTGAAGCATTAACTCTTATCATTCAAGTAAGTCAAGTCATTAGTAAGTAACAGTCTGCAGCTGACAGAATAAAACCAAAAACTGACTTTGTTCAGTAAGGAATGGTTATATAGCCAAATAAAAACTTACTTAATAATAAATGTCACTGCAACATGGAAGGATTTGTATATGTGTTTTTGTTATTTGGTGAGCAAAGTCTTAAAAGGACATTCGATCTTCAGTTGTCTAAACATTTCAATTTGTAATGATTCCAGTGCTAATTTGAAGCTCATTTCCAAAATTCATCAAAAGCGTCTTGGGACTGTCTTTAAGAGCAGCATTTTGCTTCGTTTAATTTAACGTCGCCTCTCATGTGATGTTGTCTTGTATTCAGGCTCTGAGAGAGAGGAACACAGCGTCAGATTGTCCATCAGAGCCAGATGATATGATCATTGGATCATTACATTCATCGTCTACAGAGAAACATGACAGCGGCTATGACATATATGAACACAGTCACAGCAGTTTGTTTGTTACTTACATCTTGGCTCAAAGATTATGGGAACTTGGAAGGTATTATAATATTCATAAATCATTTCTTTTTTCCAAAATGGTAACCCTTCTCAGAATGAGTAGTTCAAGCATTTCAAAAAATGATGTAAGGCATTCTCAAATCAAATGAAATGAAACATTATGAAATCAAAATGTTAGAAAATGCTTTAAATTTTTAAGTGATTGAGGTCTTTGAGTATTTGTGCTGTTGTATTCAGTCCGATAATGACACAGTTTACAGGATAATGCACTTGTCATGGTTTATTTGAGCAAGAAACTCAATTTCAGCTCTGAAACCTCTCATCTCCAGGAGCAACAAATCGTTTCTTGTTAGAGTGTACAGTAAGAGTTTAAAGAAAAATATGTTCTTATTTCTCCACAGATATGACAAATCTGCAGAGGAATACAGAGGACTTCTTCAAACCATTGAAGATGACGTGTTATTACCTGAGGTACGTAGAGTTTATACATTACTGTGAATGTACAGAGTGACAATCTTGAGGGGTTCCCCCATTAGAAGGACCCTACTAATTAGCAAAGCTCCCTCTGGAGGAGCTCTTTCTATTCTACTTAACTTGGTTTTCAGTTCTTATGAGGAGAAAACCTGAATCTGTATAAAAATCCAACTTGTGATTGGGTAATTGTCTCTTTTGAAGGGCTCTGGCTTATGGTTCCATTTGAAGAAGTTAACAAAGCTTGTGGACTCTTTGGGAATGATATTATGATTAAGAAAGATTTGAGGCTTTGCATGGTGACAATTGGTATGTGGATCGGTTTGCGGAAACACCATGTAAGATTCTATTTTGTTTGCATTTCTCTTAAGGTCTCAACGTTTTGACTAGCCTGCTCTGATCATCATCAGGAGACCTATATATTATGATTTCTTACAAACACAATGGGCTAATGTATATATCTAGGTCCATCTACACCTTGTCATTTACTGATAATAACCATTATTGTCATATCTTCAATACCTAGTGCAAAGCTTTCAGGGGACTACCGTCCATTCCAGAGATCTATCTACAATCAGCTCTCTCATCCTATGATGCCAAAGACTTAGAACATACACTCCAAATCAGTAATAAAATCATAACCAAAATGGATCCCAGGAAAACAGACAAGTCCAGACAAGATAAACTGTGCTCCAGGATTGCAAAGGAGGATGCGTTGCCAAGCACCAGTTACCATAGAAACCTATCAGGACACCAGGATGCACCTGTTCCTTCGTGTAGTACACTGGCTCCTCTCAGTCAAACAATCACTAGTCCCTACAAAGACAGAAAACTCTCAGCCCGTCTGTCACAGTGTCTGAAGTCAACATCTTTAAGGAGCTACTCAGGAGAGAATGGTGATGTACAAGGGACTGATTCAAGACTACTCATTGCTACCGCCCTCTTATTGAAATCCAACTGCTTGCTCAAGAGAGGTGAATACCCCAATGCCTTGAACATTACCAATGAACTACTTATGTATCTATCTGGGGTAAGCAGGACTGATGCAGATGAGGTTGGAATGTCCACCAAAGGGGCGGAGTCAGATGAGCAAGAGGAGGAGGAATCGAGAAGGAGAAAAAGGAGAAAAGTGGATCTGACATTAGGTAAGAGTGTCAATGTCAATTTCTCGAGGTTTGAAAGTATGGTTGTCGACCATGAAGGCACAGTCAGTGTGGTATGGGTGGTCAGGATGGATGGAGTTGTAAGGCTCCACAACAGCCGTGGAGATCTGTGGAGCCGGATAGACAGCAAACTCCAGCTTGGACTTCTCGTAGTTCTTGGTTTTGTTCGTTGTAGAAGACTGATTTACATAAAGAGATTGTCACCATTTATTTGATCATTTCTGTGTAGATAGTGGAGACACCACTCTTCATACCAACGGACAGAGCACTGAACAGTCCATACGTAGAGGTCTACTGGAGATAAAAGCCAAAGCTTACAACAATAAAGCCATGATCCTGAATAAACAAATGAAGACATCTGAGGCACTACACATGCTACTTCTTGGCACCCAGTGTAAACCAGGTAACAACAGGTGGATCCAGGACGTTTAAATCTAGGAGGAAGGTTTTAAGTTCGTAATAAATTATTCCATGGAAAGAGGAAGAAACATACATGCTTATGTCTTAGGATATTAAATTCAAACCAATGTTTGTAGGGACTGCAATGAGACAAGGTTGATTTCAGAAATGCGACGAAATAAGAAGTGCGAAAGTTCGAACGAACATATGCTGTTTCTGCAAACTGATCCACATAAGTTTGATTTCCTATATGAAGTGAAATCATCATGCTGCCATCTTAAAGACAAAACAATGATGAAACGATGAAAGACACACTGTGCCTACAATGAGCCAATGAGTTTACTTTTACATCTGGCCAAACAGCTGAGGGCATTTTACTCATGATGACATCATGATGACATCATAATGACATCATGAGCATAATTAAGCTGTATTATGAGATGTACCAAGTTATTTCTAGGTAAAAGTTTAAAAACAGCTTCATCATGAAATATCCATCTTTTACCTTTCTTAACTTTGGATCTTCTTGTTTTCATACACAGATGACATAGATGTTCTGTACAACTATGCACTTGTATTGGCCAAGATGAAAAGAAAGAATGAGGCTAGAGAGACAATGCAAAAGCTGCTGGTATTGGAGACTAGTCTGAAGAACTCACCATTATCAGAATTACTTTCACAGGAGTGACAAGATAAATAGCTCTAAATGAAGTCATTAATATAGTATTGCCAATGTTACAAGATGCATATCTGATTTCGTTATTCATAATCATGGAATTTGATCCTTTATAAGTAAGGTTCACAGTGCCAATTAACAAGACAGAGAGCGTTCATATGAGGGAATGATGCTGGGTATGTTTATCTAGGTAGGTTTTTTTTGAACCACTGAAAAAAGAAATGTTTTTCTTCACAATAAAAACGGCCAAATGGAACAGTTCGCCAACATTTCAATCTAATTATAAATAGAAATTCCCATCAATGCTCAGAATGTAGGAATAGTTATTCATAGCATCTCTTTGTCAGGATTCAGTTTCAGATAGATCAAGTGTCATTATAAATAAATTAAGTGTTTGTTTTTTGCAGTTAAAAGGTACAGTGTTTACAGTGATTTCATTTTTGAGTTAACTCAAGGGGTTATTTCTAACCTTGGTTTAATAATCTATCGTAACAGTACAGAGAGCTAGGGTGTATTGGTAATCTGTTCAGAAGATTGCATCTTGCAGAGATACATCAAGAAAAACATCCTGAGCTTCCTGTACAGTGTGTTTTTACAACAGATCCATGTTATGATACTCTGCTCCAATGGTAAAAACAATACACCATAGTCCTATGACACAGCATTAAAGGGACAAGCTTGAGTATGGGTGCATTCGTTTAGCTAACATGGGTCAGCCCTTACTGGGAATGGTCGTGTTTTACTGCACAAAACAAGCGAGAGAATGGGGGCGAGGTTGACTGGTGTCGACCCGGGGGAGCTAAACGAATGCACCCTAAATTGCAATGAAAGAATATACATAGTCAGATATTGTGTTTCAGTCAAAGCTGGATACAGCTCCTAGCAAAATCATTGTCATCTGCATGGAGCTCTATGGTAGGCCCCTACTTCTCCCTGTAATTGTCAGTTACTCTGCTGTTGGATGAGATGAATAAATAAATAAAATAATTATTTGAGCATAGAGCTACAAACAAATTTGAGTTTCAAGTGGCGGGAAACAACAACCATACTACGCCCAGCCTCTTCCTCTTCATATTGACTTACATTGTTGAATTGTTATCATTGGAGGAAATAACAGATCAAATGTACCTTACTGTGTTACCACATGCAATCAACTGTATTCAGTATACATGTAAAGATAGAAATGATAAATAAAGCATTATGGAAACTTGAATTAGTGATTTCAAACTTGTTATGTTTTGTTCTGTTTCTGTGTGGTTATATTGATTAACTTATGGGGAATAAAGGGGAGCATAATTTGTTTCATAGACTTCTTTGTTTTAAAACTTGAATGCAAAAGATTTATTTCGATTGGGAGTCTTAAAGTAGAAAACAAGTTGGAATATTTATTCCAGTTCCCAAAGCTGCCATCATAAATTATAGAGTGACCAACCATGTCACCGAGAATTCCAAAGTGGAACTTGACAGTCAAAGTATCATCTATTTCCTCTTGTCCAAAATAAACGAAACCAACAATTATGATAAATTAATAACTATATTTAGTCTTGTTTATGAATAATTGCGTGACAAATGGGTGTAAAAGTCACTGCTGCAAAAAGACTAGTCGCATATCAGTTGGCCGACTTGTGGGTTGACGGTTGTGCTATTCATCTCAAGGGGTGGATTTGGAATCAAGTTATTTTTGTTACAAAATTTATGTTCACAATATGTGCAAAAAAGGACAAATAACATATACTCGTAAATGCATCATAATTATATTAATATAAATTGAATGTAAATTTACTTATGTAAATGGATTTATAAAAGATTTTGATTATTTGATTGTATTGTGAATTTACAAAGATCCCCATTGTAGAATGGACGAGTCTTTTTTTGGCCTGGGCGAGGTCTACATTATTTTATGATAAGTAATGTGTATACAATACGACGTGCCAACGCGCTACGCCCGCCATATTATGCCATACATTGTACATTATACGGAACTCGTGTGGAGAATACTACAGGTGCGATCAGAAATTACCTTGTAAATCCTAGGACAATCCAACTGGTGCTAGGGGAAAAATAGACCTGAAAAATGGCAGACGACAGTAATCACGAGGAGCAGAATATTAATGATGTTGCTGAGGAAGACTTGCCCACGCCAATGTCACCCGATATGAACGATCAAGATCAGGGAGGAGAGCAAGAATTACCGGAATCAGAAAGTGCGGACACGGTAGAAGCAGACAGCACCGACGCCCCAGCGGGGGATGGGGGCGATGCTGCCCCACAACCCACTGACGATGCCACGGTCATCAAAGAATTAAAACCAGAAGATCAGATGAGATTATATGTGTGGGTGAGTATGTAGGAAGACACTCTGAACTTATTTTAGTCTATGCGTTTATGGAAATTATGCAGAAATAACTGCAGACACTTTTTATTTAGTTTTGTTAGCTTGCCCACTATCCGGACATAAGCCTTATCGCAAATACCGCCTGGTTGATTTTGGACAATAGTCGAAAAGCACTGTGGGAAGGGAAAAGGTACAAAATATGCCCCTTTTTCCTTCCCATGGTGCCTTCCACCATTGTCCAAAATCAACCAGGCGGTATTTGCGATAAGGCTTATAAGTTTACAATTTGAACTTGAGAATGGGTGTCAAAAAGACAAATTTCAATTGTATAACTGGGCCTATTATTTGAAGTATGGGAAGTATGTACTAAAGCAAGAGTCTCTGTACCTGCAATTTTGCTAAGTTAGTAAGTAGGCCCCTAAAATCTTTCCGATCATAATGGGTTTGATAATTTAATTCTGTTTTTTCAACCTTCAACTTAAAATGCACAGTCCACATTTCTGAACCATTTCTCATTTATTATTTTAACACCTATATAATAAACTACAAGTATGGGAAAACTTGGTTTTACTTGAAATAAAACAAAAATATTCTATGTGCATTTTTTTATAAATTAATTTGTAAGTAAATTTCATTTATCTAGGTAACAACGTCAGTAATATTTCATGTATTTACTATAGTATTAGTGACTCCATTATTCTTGTCTTTGAGTCGTGTTGTCTAAATGGTCAACTTGTCTTGATTCAAGCCCAATGAACCACTTGTCCATTTCCCCTGCCACGATATGTACATGTAGTCATTATAACAAAATGCTTTATTTCACTTTTCAGTGACTGAAACACGACCCGTGTGGAGGGTTTTGATTTACATGTATCTTATTCTATAAGTATAACAAGCAGTACAGCAAGACAAATTGCACAGATAACCTCCATTTAAAACATGCTTGCCAATAAAACTTACTTTGAAGCGAACTCCTTGAAAGGAATAATTAATCAGGTTCTGAGAAATGTTTTTAATTTTGTAAAAGGATCACGGCAACTTCCTAATTAATGTGTTTGTGGGAACTGTGTAAAGTGGACATCATCTGAAATTCTTTCCCTCCGAAGTCTGACAATAATTGAGTTATTAATTAACCTAGTTGTAGTCAGTGTTCAAGATATGCCTGTTTTTAAAAATCATTGAAAAGTGAACAAAAAAAAATTGACTGGAGCGGGATTTGAACCGACGACCTGAATACCGTACAGGCGATCTACCAACTGAGCCATCCAGCCCTATGTTGGTTGTGACCCCAATAATAGTCAATTATCTTTGTTTGTTTGGCAGTCAGCAGCCATGAAACCACGCACACACCGCCATACCCCGGGGATCATTTCATCGATACACGCAGCAATGCTGCAACCTGGGAACGCTGCATGGGGAATCACTCAAAGAGGATACGGCTTTTTAATTAATAAAATCATCAAAGAAACACAAGGGAAACTGACTGAATTTTAAAGTCATTGATGTTTTTAAAACGATGTCTTTCGATCTTCTTAAACCACCAGGCTGGAGATGACATGAGATGCCTTGGTGATGATGTCCATTGCCAACAAATCTACATGATTCTTGCACTCAAGAGTGAAATCAACAAAATGGCCAAGTTTCAAGTTATTACGGAAAACATCAACATCAAAAAGTCACAAGAGTTTGACAAATTAGCAGGTACAGTATACATGATACAGTCAGTCTATGTTACAGCCTTGATGAGCTAATTAATGCAATTTTTTAACCTCCATCTCAGCATGGTGTGTATTGTTTTAAACCTGATGACCTTCATTGACCTGAGTTCATATGTCACAGTTCTAGCACCAGGGAGACTCAGTTGAGAAGCTAAAACCTTGAGAAGCTAAAACCAAAACAAACTGTACATACCTCCTTGTGACACAGTGCAGTACAGAGACCAAATTCATAGGCACAAAAATTTGCTTAGCACAAAAATGTCTTGCCCAATAAAACAAACCACCGTTTGCCAAAGAACAATCACAAGTGATACACAACACATGGAAATTTGGTTGTTAACCCTGTTTTTATTAAGATGGAAATGTCATGATACTTAGCAAATTGTTGTGCTAAGAAGTGCTATGAAATTGGCCCCAGGTGTATATAATGGGAAATGTGCTGTCTCATATTTTGCGAGTCATATTGAGCAGACACAATGATATCCCTTGCCAATAAACCTTGTAATATTCAGACACTGGCAATTAATTTATGGTCAGACGTCTGATTGATCTCACAAGGTTACACTTCTGCCTGGGGCTCTGTGAGTACATAAGATACAAGGCATAATTTATATCACTTGGCATCATATACCAACAATACTTCCCTACACTGTATGATGTCATTGCCCAACCCTGATTAGCATTCAGTACACACAGCATGTTACAGTTCTGTATTAAAACACAGATAATACACTACTACATGTAGTTTATATTTGTCTGACAATAACTGGAAACACAGGTGCTCCTACGCCTCCTAGTTATTTTCAATTCACATTCTAATTTGAAAATATTGCACGGATGTGATTTGTTCAGGAAAATGTAAGGTTTTTTGGCCTCAATTTTCCTGTACAAAAGTATAGGAAATGTATGATTTTCAGTTTTTTGGGGCTATGTTTTCATGTTTTTTTTTAATGCACGTACAGTCACAGCCCTGATAAGACCTATCTATTAATTTAGCTCATTACAATAACACCACTGCTCTACTCTTGTTTTTTTTCCTTACAAATCTCACTTGTTTTGTAGCTACATTGAATATTCATATTTGTTGTCATCTTTACAGTGAATAAACTGCCCTGTCTGGTGGATCCTGTTGGTGATCGTGTTATCTCAGATGTGCAGACTATTGTGGATTACTTAGAACAGGTCTTCAAGGAACCATGTCTCGTACCTAAGAAGAAGAGTTTGTCACAAGTTGGAATTGATCTCTACAGGAAGTTCACAGGGTACGTCAAGATAGACACAAGAACCAGTCTCAGAAAAATGGCGTGTACATGTACATGTAGAATAAATGTGTACAAACCTCTTTCAGAAGTTAAAATCTTTTTATCTCAGTTTATTTTTATTATTTCATTTTCATTGGATTCATTGGCAAGATGCCTGCCTGAATATTAAATGACTGGTCATGCTAAACCACATACCTAGTACTGATTGTCATGTGACAGTTTAGGCAGTGACAGTCATTTCAATGACTTGACTTATTAAAATAAGCCTCTTTGGCTAGAAACCAAAATTCCAGACTTTGGCGCTAAAAATGTTAGTATAAAATTTTCCCAACTGCCTGTGCAGGATACGAATTTCTGATTACTGGAGTAGTCAAGGGGTACCATTTAAATTATTTGTCTGGGTGGCGGACTGGTCCCCTAAGATTGTATATCTGCACCTGTTCTAAAAATAAGTGTTTTTCTTCTCTCCACATTTGTCAATCTCCTTTCCTTTCAAATTCGTTCTCTTCCAAAATGTTCCTCGGTTAAGTAACCTACATGCCCTTTGTTCAATTCTATTTTGTTTTGGTCAGGTTTTTGAAAAACACAAATCCTCACAAGGAAGAAGAGATGAAGAACGCCCTGAATCGAGAGTTAGAGAAGCTGAACCGAGCTCTGGTAGAAAGCTCAGGAAAGTTCCTTGATGGAGATCATTTGTCACAACCAGACCTGCGACTTCTGCCAAGACTTCATCACGTCATTGTGGCTGGTAAAATGTTCAAGGTATGATTAATAATAATAATAATAATGGACACTTATAATGTTCTGGTATCCGCCAAGCATGAAGCTTATGGCGTAAATCATTATCCCTGATCATCGGGCTATAATTTACATTCCTGAAACCATCTCAACTCCCTGGGGAGTATACAGCCCTGGCTGCCGTATTCAGCACACAGAGGCTAATCAAACCACAAAGCCATCTCTACCCTCGCAGGTACCCATTTACACCTGGGTGAAGAGGAGCAATATGTGACAAAGCGTCTTGCCCAAGGACGCAAGCACTATTAACCCATGGCTGGATTGGAACCCACAATCTGTAGATTGACCACAAGACTTTGAGTTCAACACACCAGACCACTAGGCTACAGCACCCCACATTACGGGTTGTAGGATTGGCTTACAAGAAGGGTTTCACTTTGCCTTAGGCATCACATACATGTATTGCTAGTATGAATTACTTCCTGGATTAGAGAGATGTCGCCATGCTACACACTCATTGTAAAGATAAACTGACCTTTAGACTAAAGATTGCCGAAGCATACAGGATGGAATATTGAGTTTTTACTTCTAGTTCTTCCAGATCCACCTCTCGCATAAGAATTATTCCCACTGTAGACCTGAATATAGTCTCTATATTCCACCACACAAACCCTTACATCCAATCGACCACACACATCAAAGGAATGCTGGCTTCTGAGCCATGTACAAGCACTATACCCTGCCTATGAATGGGAGACTTTTGAGAACCGGTCTTGAAGTCAACAGCGCACGCGCAAGCAATTGTGAACATACCGGTACGCGCGTTGTTCTGCGCCTGCGCTGTTGTGCGTGCGCTGTTGACTTGAAGACCGGTTCTCCAAAGTCTCTCATTGTACAGCCTATGTCCAGGCTTTCCTTGATGTCAGTTTGGGGTGTTTATTTTTATTTAACTTCCTTCGACCTGACCAGAACACAGAATTGACAGAAGTGCTAGTGTCCAAGAATTTGTATTATCTGTGTTGCAAAAACGAACAAAGATAATTGACTATTGGGGACACAACCAATGTAAGGCTGGATAAGCTCAGTTGGTAGAGTGCCTGTACGGTGTCAGATCGCTGGTTCGAATTCTGCTCAAGTTAATTTTCCTTTTGTTCACTTTTCAATGACTTTGCAGTTTGTTGTTAGAAGAAACTGTGCAATAAACCTGATTGTCAAGTAAAGACCATACACCATGAATGTACACCTTTGAATTTTTTTTTTGATACTTATATATTGGCTTTCTTTGTCTGCAGGGCTATGAGATCCCAGATGATGAGGGGAAATACGGCAAATTGAAGGCATACCTGGACAACTGGCATCAGGAAGAAGTGTTCCAAGAAACCAAGTATTCTGACAAAGATTTGGAATTTGGCTGGTACAAGACAAGAGGACTGGATCGTATGTACATCAAGTCAAAAGGAGGTTATCGACTCAAGTAACTATGGCAACTTCAGGCAAGATATCTGTCCATTTGTTTTTGTTTTTTGTTGTTTTAGGGTTTTTCTTGTACATTATAAATTAATACACTACGAGTTCCAAATTTTATTACAAGGAAATGTTACTACCTGACACTTGGATGAAGACTGTGAACGTTGTCCAGAATTTTGATATATTTCTGAAATTGTTGGGTTGTGTAGCTGTCTGACTCTGTTCAGGAGAATGCTGATAATTGTTGACTAACTTTCTAAAAGAAAATTATTTTGGGGCCAAAACTCTGATTCTTAATAATGACAAGTGATCTCAAACATGTTCAGGATTAGGTGATGATGTTAATTAACTTCTGCAAATCTTCCCCATTGATAATGACTTTTGATTCTATCCAATCTTACCCTGAAATAAGAATCAGTTTATTTAAAAATCTTATTTAGAATATGGTTTCACTGATCAGATTTTAGTAATCACATTGAAAGTAAATCACGGCGGAAGAATTTAAACTAATATTTGCACTGGAAATGACAATCTTCCATAATGTATGGAGTCCCACCTTCACGTAATGCTTTGTTTCAAATGAGATAGCAAAAGACCAGACTAGTTTACTTTCTACTTTGTTCTCTGCACTGATGATATCCCTGTAAGTGAAATGTCAGAAAAGGTTTACATTTAGAGATCAGCGTCATTAATCTATGCATGTGGATAAAAAGGTTAACTAATTCAAGGTGTAGAATTTGAGGTGAGAAATTTAAATAAAACCGAGGTCAAGTTCCTTGTTTCTTGATATCATGCATTCATTTACTATTTCCTCTCCTTGTAAGAAACACATGATAGCATTCAGCAAAATAAGTAAATGCACAAATAAACGCATTCACCCTAAAAATATAAGTTTGTAACTTTCACTAGACTAGTTTGTCCTGCCTTATATTCACTCTTTGAATAAACTAACTAAATTGTGCTTTTGACTTGACTGAGTAGAATGCATTTGACACAACATTTTGGTTTGAACTTTTAAAGACCTTTTTAAGATGAGCAACAAGCACTCTGTTTAAAGGTGAAATAGGGTTTAGTGCTACCATGTTGGACTGTGGTGGGTATGAAAGGTGATTGGAAAACTCAACAGTAATATAGAAATTCAAACATACACATCATGTACATCATTTATCTGTCTGCTATTTGGACCAGAATGTTTGATCTGTGGTGCCTTATGAAATTAACAAGAGATTGTTTCAGCTCTGTTTTAGATTCATGCATTTTATGATGTTCATGGATTTTTTCTATCTAACTTCCCTCTCCTCCAGAAATAATATCAGTTTAGATAAAATCAAGACTTAACAATGAAATTGCATGTGTACGTAGTTTAATACCCTTATCCATGCTAATATTTAGTAGTAGTCTTTTTGTAAAATCTAAATTCTCTTTTAAAAGCCATCCATAGACCTCATTTGGTCCAGATGGAGGCAGCCATCGTTGGTAACATTACATACTACAGGCCACTCTCTTACAAAAGACCATTCTATTAACTCAATCTGTTTTTTGGTCCAGATGGAGGCAGCCATAGTTGGGGCTATCTCATACCAATGTCATGTACATGTATACATGTAGGCCATCTTCTATACATACTATATGTCCAGCCATGATTGGTCCAGATGGAGGCTGCCATGTCATGGACCACCACGTACAGTACATGTTACCAGCCAACAGTACAGTGCATATTACCACCCTTTCTAGATCTTGGGTCGATTTCACCAAGCTCATTATAACTTACTATCAATAACGCTCCGCACTAATGACGTCACAAAATCCCCGGATGTCAGACAAACTTTGACTCACACACGTAGTGTACATGTACACGCGTTTGTATGGTTGCAATGTTTGTCTGAGATCCGGTGCTATTTTCAGACCAAGTGCGGAGCGCTATTGTATGACTTGTGATGAATTGCAGCCCTACATAAGATACCATGGGTTATCCTTCATAACTCGAGTTATGTCGATCATAGGGCTTCGTGAAATCAACCCTAGGTCTGGTTGCAAAGGTTAATATTAAACTGAACTCCCGATCATTGAAGGAAATAAAGTCCAAGAACAAGAGCTTGAAGACATTATTATTCCTATTCCAAGATGCTTACATGTACTGACTGGTGGGCTGATACAAGCCTTGAATTTAACGGAGGCCACGGAGGCCATGGCCTTCGTTGCCCTGGTTCTTGGCCTTCGTGCCCCCTTCAAATGTTTCCATAGACATTATGATTTTCCACTGGAAGTGCCCCTTGCAATGGAAAAGTGGCCTTGCCCCTTTCAGAACCAAATTCAAGACCTGCTGTTAGAAGCTTTTTCAAAAGGTTTTTAAAATCTTTTCTTTTTTTCTTCACTATCTGACAATGCTCAAAATTCTGTTTTTAACATTAGAAGTGATTTTGTGTAGAATGATTAATAGCGTATTATTTAGCTTTTCAATATATTCACATTGTGATATCAGCTTCACTGGCTGCCATTGGTACATGTACTTCACAAATAACATTTTTATGTTACCACCTTAATGTAAATGAATCAGTTAAATGTTGATTAGTATTCAATAGATGTTTATTTCACAATAATTTGTAGTTTACATGTAGCAATATGTATCACATATGGCTTTATTGGTTTAAATTGTGCTGAGTATTCTTAAACATTTTGTGTTACAAAGAAAAAAAAATAATAGTATTTTTTATGATGCATGTATGATAAAAGACTGAATTATTTTGGACAATAATGCTGGAAAAGTTACATGCATCTTGTTTATTTTACCCACAACTGGGAGAAAAACTAGGGGTCTTGTACTTTTTAAACAACTGTATTTTTCTGATCATTTCTTTTAATTTTTGTTGCAGTCATTTCAGCTAAAGCTTGGCTAATGGGAAATTAAGGGCGGAACAAAAACATAGTAATCAAACATTTGTTTCTATGTTCCTATTTCCTGTTATGATGTTGCAGCTTAATATACTTGTACGCATTCATTTTATATATATAAACAAAAACATTACTCTGAACTTATGTCAAATTGCTTTGAAAATTGAAACTAAAAAGAAATAAATAAATCCCAAGTTATCTCAAATTCTACAGATTGGACTGTTTATCTGTTTTGTAGTTATTTTCATGTATGTCGTTCATTAGTTTGTTTCCTTGTAACATGTTTTCTGAAGTCTGCCGGACACAGTGAAATCTAACTACTGTACTTCCCTATAGAGGATTGAATTAGACTTACTGCATAATGCCAATATTGATAATTGATAATTCACTGTAGGCTGCAAGTTAGTATATAACATAACAAGGATCTGCAGTTTACAAAGCTCATAATACTATGTGCCCATACTCGGATGTTATAGTCACTAAGCCAGGGTATTAATAATGCTCTATAAGTTATTAGAATTGATAGTACACATGGTAACGACACGAATTCACAGCTTATAGACAGGAGACAGGACATGGAGAGACCATGCTAATCAGTCATCACAGGATTAAACTTAAATCAGTCAGGAGTTCAACGAGTAGGTCTACATAATCATGGCTGCAATCACCTGCCTTTTCATTTTGCGAAATTTTTAACCCAGTGAATATTTTGAAGTCTCTTCCTGTTGTGATTGATGTTTGATGTATATAAATGCCAAAAATGTGCAGCACGTTATAAACTCAATTTTACCTCGCTGAGGTGATTTTCCTCTTTATGGTAATATCTAATAGTATTTGATCTTGAAAAAGACATAGAGGACAAAAATTGTCTCTCTTGTTCCCACAAGATTCATATACATGTACAGTGTATTGGACTTAATGAAATACTTTTGCTTTTGTTATGCATATCAGTGTAGATGACAACATATGTACACCCACATTTCTGTTGAACCTATACAAGCCACATAGAATGATTATGAATAGGTTTTGTGTACATATGAATCATCACATCCTTGACAAAAGCAACCTGTACTGAGGTCAACACACTCTTGTCTAAAAATAGATCTTTCTTTAGGGGAAGGTTGGTCCAGTTTAATTTTGTAAATGAAAGGAATAAAATGAAGACATCCAATCAGAGTTTGTAATTGATTCTTTCGTTTTTGGCTACCTACTGGTTAGGTTAAAAAGTGCATAAAAAGTTACACCAAAACAGGAGGAAATAAGGCAAAACAGAGAACAAAATAAACTAGGATTGATTGTGCTGGTATTGTGTTTTCATATATCATAATCATGGGTTATGAACTTATGATTAATTTTTAAGTCTGATGTAGCAAGTTAATTATCAGCTCAAATGGTTGATAATATTAAGAAAGTATAGCAAGCATATTAAAGCCATATTTTGGGGATGCTGGTACTTTCTGCCAGCATTGGAATTGATTTTTCTTATTGACCTATTTTCATTTCCCCAAAAGACTACTGCCACAATATAAGTTTACTCTAAACATGCTAAAAGACCTATTTAACAGCTTAATTAGATATTAACTGTTACTGTAAATTCCTAGTGATCTAGATTGTACCAAAAATACAACTTTTCAATCAATGAGAGTTTTATACGATCATATGTATGTGTCACTGAATGCTTCATTAATCCCAGCAAACTATTACATCTCAATCAGCAACAATTTAGATTTGTTTTTATAACTAAAAGAACTTTTACAATTACAGTGTATTTATGTGCCACAATGTGCAGCTCAAAAGTTGATAAGATTCTGCATTTTTCTCTAAACTGAATGGAATTTTGTAGAAAGATACAGCAATTCCAGAGCCTATGGTACTACATGTACATGTAGAACCTTGTACACACAGGAAAGAGAAATCGGACACAAGGTAACTATTTCAGTAAATAAACAGAGCAGTCATGACAATGGGACTTGATCTGTGACTGATACTAATGGTATATGATTCACAATGTACTCCTTGAATTGTATTGGTTGTTTTTACAGAGATCAAGTTTCACATTCTGTTATTTCAATCAGGTTTCCTACCTCCATGATTGAATGCACTTCCAGCATACTGTAGCCTACATAACTGCAGTAACATGTTCTTTTTTGTTTCCTTCAATATCAAATATATTATATGTAGTTTATTTCCCTGTACAGAATTTGATGTAGGCATTGAAGCATGTACAAGTAGGGTAGTTTCAATCACAGGTGATTTTTGTATAGAAAGTTTTACAGGTTTCTGTTCAACTGATAAACAGATTAACAGAAGTAAGGGAATATATTCCTTTGTTGTCAAGGTGACACTAAATTTTGAACAGGAAACGGGAAATATGCATTTCAAGATATTTCCATCATGACATTGCAGCAATGAATGAAAGCAATCATTCTAATGTTGACAGTTGGATACTGCCCATTGCTCTTATATGCATCATTTGCACACTGAACCAAACTACAACTGAATTCCAAGATAATTGAGCAATAATTTTAACTTTCCTCGGAGTAATTTTTTCCTTGATTGTTTTCTTGATAATATAGATAAACAAACAGGAAGAAGTCGAGAAGTACTGTATGTCAATTTTTTTTCTTATTAGATTTTCAAATATGCGCAGACATTTCCAATTAGCTGTGATCGAACCTCTTGAGGTAGGAGGCAGTGGAATCCATTGCAATTGCACTGTACATGATTGAACATGAAGTGCATTATTTGTTCTCATAAAACATTAGCAATGACAGGTGTAAAATGACATAGGAGCAAAAAAAGTAGCGCCCTGCCACAACAGTAGACTAAACACTGAATAGATCTCATGTAATATACATGGGATGTGTGCAGGTAAGCATCAAATTGAAGGATAAAGTGGGAATTGGAGGTAGCATGCAGCTGCAAGAGATGTCCTTGAAGTCAATGGATATTGGAGTATTTAATTGATTGGAAATATTTTGTTCATCACATTTGAGTTCATAGAAGAGCATCATCATATGTAATAAGTTTGATGTGCACATACCATGATACGCAGTAATTTAAGATTGATTGCAATGCTTTCCACTACACCATGGAGGTACATAATATATTCCTCCATTTATATCAGCAAGCTTAAACTGTGTGTATTTTGGAAATTAAATCCTCACTCTAATTTTCCAACACTAAACACGCTGGCTCAGACACTTATCGGAAATGCCCTTGAAGTTAGAACCAATATTTGCATGACAATATGAACCTTGATCCTAGGGGGTGGGGTATCCAATACAAGGTGGAATTTGACCCAGAAACGCCTTTGAACATATTAACACAACATGGTATGCAGTTTAGAAATGTCAAACTAACACTAGTAAGGCACAGGTGCAATGATTTAATGTGCCTGATACAAATATGCAATGTTACCAACTCTCATTATGTTGCACATGAATGTGCCAACATTTCTGGTTATTCAATGAATCATTTCCTCATACTATAAAATATAAGACATTTATGTGTGAACAACAAGCCTATTAATCCCAATGTAGACCTCCCTGAATCTATTAGAGTTTGGACACAAAGCTATAGTGATATGGTTATCTCAGTTATAAAAATGTGTTTATAATCTCTGATGATGATGCCAAGATGACATCAGATAAATCCAATTGGACTTAAAGGAGTATAATATATGATTGGTAAAGGTCACAGAACAGCACTCACGCTTTGTCTGATCAAACATGTGCATGAAATTTGAGTTACAAGAAAATAGTGAAAAACCTACTCAATTTTTGTGATAAAAAATAAAGAATGGTTTTGATCTTACCCCGAGATCAAAACTGTTTTCGGTCTTTGTTTTACTAATTTCTGGGAAAATATACTATTTCAGTCGTGTATGGTATGTTTCTACCAGCACCATCTTCATATCTTGAAAGTTATACATAAATCTGTGAACATTTCTGTGTGGGTATTTTACCAATGCTGTATTAACCTTTAAAGCCTGTTAGTTTAAACAAGGTATGACATGTACACAGTACGCACACAATATCAAATCAACTACTATCAATCTCTCTTTAGTTTCATCAAATTCCTTTAATGTCTGGCAAACGCATCATATTCATTTTTACAGCAAGATATGATACAGTGTATTAGATGCCTGTGAGTTTTGACAGAACACTGTAAACTCATCTACATCCTTAGCCTAGGGCTCAAGGCTTATGTATTAAGCACACAGCGTTTAATAACATATCATCATATTGAATGTCAAGCTGATATGTCAAGATGTTAAAAATAAAGTCATTTGAGATGCTTGATGTGAACACGAAGGTAGTGTACACAGTCATCACTTAAATATTGAACTTTCATTTTCACAAACAAGCCTTCAGAAGCAAAGTTTATAAATACTTCTGATTTACTTTAATGTATTTACATATCTCCTTTGTTTAACTTTCTAGTTCATGTTCTTTTGTTTACTTAAGTGAGGTTCAGTTGTCCTTTGATAAATAATTTCCCATTTTTCAAAGTGCAGCAGCTACACGGAAGTTGCTACCAAATTATTTCCCACAAATAATGACTGACACACAAACTGAAGTGCCTATCCCTGGTGCAGTAAACTTCATTGTGTACTGGTTCATTTACTTTTTTTACACACCCACGGTGAATGAATGCAAATATGTTTGTATAAAGCAAGTGTCAAAGTAAGGTCAATCTGCACCAGGAAAATATGTCAAGTACAACTCAGGAAATGCCAGTGCTCATCAATGCATGGAGGAAGAAGGGAACCGTTGTACACAGAATATAACAGTTTTACTGTATAATAGAAATGCCACAACAAATAAGACATTCTCTTAAACTCGAAGGAATTGGAGTACATTGAAGCACATTAAGCCTTAATACTAGGGCAAAGACCATTACACTGTACAGGTGGAGCATTTATGATGTATGTTTTATTGAGATTTATCAATGGTCACCCATGCTGACCATAAATGGTCATCACTGAGACTTCTGATTTTACATGCAGGTATATGTATTACCAATAGCTCTCCAGGGTGGTGTTGAGTCTACACAAATACATGTACATTGATGTAAGGCTGTGCATACCCTTGAAGTTAGGGCCATGGCATACCAGTATACACACTGTGCACATGTTGAAGCCCTTATTGCAGAAATGACCTTATACAAGAGGTCAACATACTAGTCTTCAACACCAGTCACTCAATCAGATAAAGCATTTTCACAATGACTGAAAATGTCGCCCTCTGCAGTGTGTCAAAGATCAGTCAATGAAACCACATAGTTCCAGGGGCCTTTCTTAATGCTCGGCTCTGGCTCAGGCTCCGCCTCCATTTCGTGAATCTAAAATTACAGGTATCAAAATAGAGGCTTTTGGCTGCAGTTAGGAAGTAGATTCTCTGGATTGAAAAGGATAACAGGGGTGCATTTAAACAAAGATCTCCTGGGTCCTGCACCAACAGCTAGTCATGTCAGGACCAACAGACAGACTGTAACATAGATCAAGCACCAGCAGGCACTGAGTGACCAACAGACAGTCATGCCAGGACCAACAGACAAACTGTAACTTGATCAAGCTCCAGCAGGCACTGAGTGACCAACAGCCAGTCATGCCAGGACCAACAGACAGACTGTAACATTGATCAAGCTCCAGCAGGCACTGAGTGACCAACAGACAGTCATGCCAGGACCAACAGATAAACTGTAACTTGATCAAGCTCCAGCAGGCACTCGAGTGACCAACAGCCAGTCATGCCAGGACCAACAGACAGACTGTCACGTGGATCAAGCACCAGCAGGCACTCGAGTGACCAACAGCCAGCCATGCCAGGACCAACAGACAGACTGTCACGTGGATCAAGCACCAGCAGGCACTGAGAGACCAACAGACAGTCATGCCAGGACCAACAGACAGACTGTCACGTGGATCAAGCACCAGCAGGCACTGAGAGACCAACAGCTAGTCATGTCAGGACCAACAGACAGACTGTAACTTGATCAAGCACCAGCAGGCACTGAGTGATGGCATCTCAGGTGTCAACAGGCGCTGACTGAACTGGAAGCAGATTTGACCATAAACTCTGCTCTGCATCATTCATCAGCTGTCTACATAGATACTTCTTATACAAGCTCAATTACTTGCATCAAGACCCTTTCATTTATTGGACAGATTCGGAGATTCCTGAAGATTCAAATCCTGTCCAGTCATCTTCAGAGGCTGATCCGCTGACGCAGTTCGAATCCTGACAGCTTTTAACTTTGACTGTAACTCCAAAATCATCCTCCAGTTATTTAGCAGGATCTTCAAATGTCTGCTGGCATCACCTTGGTAATCAATGTCTCTTCACTGCTTTTTTAAAAAAGACAATAGCTTCATTTGTCTTTCTGCTTGAAGTACGAGGCTGTATCACAAAAACAAACAAACAAAAACACAACAATTAATCTCAAATTAATCTGCAATCTTGATTTTTCTACAAAGGTAATATAACCTCTGCTACTATGGATCTTGGTCAAGTTGGTCTTAGCGTCCCCGACCCTTAAATGATTCCACGACCATTAATTGGTTCTTGCAGCCTGTTGGAATGTCCCTTATAATAATAGTGTCCTAGCCCCTTTAAGAATCATAATACATGTACAAGACATAACATTATTCAATATTCCTAATATCCAACCTACCTAGTTTTTCCACAGCCTCTACGCATACACTGGCATACATGTTATCATTGTATGTACCAATTACTATGAGGGTTCCTGTCCTGACCAAAATAATTCCAAGTTTCTCCTGAAAATACAATCAAAATGACAGAAATGAATAACTGACTCCAGACTTTGAAGAAAGGATAAATTCTGATTTCAAACATAAGAACCTTGAAAATTATTATAAATGGTACAATTTCATGGATTTTTTTTTTTACAGGAAACATTACCAAATATTTCTGCTCAGCAAACAATACCTGCGAACAAGTCACTATCATGAAATTCTATTTGACTCAGAGGTGGTTACTTCAAATTTGTACGGTTTGCTGAAGTAACAACTGGCTGAATTGTGAGCTTTTCCTGCAAGAAGTTTGCCCCTGGTACAAGGTGCTTTGATTCTAAGACATTACAATGAATAAATACTGCTGTACTGACCGATTTAGCATAGATGGAACTCTTGTCAGCTCGTACACATTGATAGATACAATCATTGAAGTATAATCCTTTCTCTCTTGTTTCTGATGGATCCTTGAAAGCATCGATGAAACGCTGGATCTGATCAGTATTCAACTGCAAATAATCACAACATGAGTAAATTAATCACCGTTGATTATCAGAAGTAAATAATGTTGGCTTCTTGTTATTGCCAATTGTTAATAAAGAAGTCTCTCTAATGCTCTAGACTCTCTTAATGATTAAATACATAGATGGAAGTTCTGCGACAAGGATAACTTAAAATGTGACCGAGTTATATTCATTATCCCAGATGATTCTTGGGAAAAATCGGAAAATATGACCAGCAACCACATCCAATTATAACCAAAGCTCTAACAACCTCTTCATAACCCACTCAATGGACATTGGCACCTGTCCCTCATTACTACATGTAATCCATTATAAAACCTACTGCAATAAATCTTTGAGCATTAACATACATAAACACGTAACAGACTGTCCACTTACTGTAAATCCTGCTGAGCTAGCCCTCAATGATACATCTCTACGTCTAATGATGGCACAGTTCTCAACATGTCCAGTAGCAATCAATGCACCATGGAGTAGATTCTGTAGCTGGTTCATCTTGACTCGATCCTATAAACACAAACAAATCAATTATGAACGATTGAGGTTCAGCCCCACTAACTCGACCCTAATGGTTGGAAAGAGTTCTGCAAATGACCTCCATTTTTTGGCTGGTAAAGTGTAAGTCTGTTGTAAGTCAAGCACATTTCCAAATATTTCCTAGGAAAGTTTCGAATATTTCGCAGTCACAAACATTTTACGTTCATATGTTGGAAAAGACCTCAAAAAAAGTTTTAATTTATGTACATGTCTGGTAGAAAGCAGAGGCCATGCACAGAATTCTTTCCAAATATTACAGACGGTAGTTGACTAATAGTTACACATAATGATGTTTATATAACACCTTAGTAGATCCTTGTCATTTGATTGGAGGATTGTATGTCACGTGATATGTGATAAATAGACCAATTCATGGCTTACGTCACAACCGTTGAAATTTGTACCATCCACCGTGCATTTTTGGTGCCATCCGATTTGTACCATTGCACGCCAGGGACTCTAATACGTGATTGGTCAAGCGGCGTTCCATTTATTTGTCACTGCGTGCGTGCGTACGCGTTGGTGTGCAACGCGCGTTACTGTAATAAGAGCAATATAGTTTGCCAAGATTTTAAGCTTTTTTTGTCTCGCTAACTCTTAAAATGTTATCCTCCAATTAAAATCAAATGACAAAGATCTACTTAGATGTTATATAAAACAAATAATGAATGTTTCACATTCGTAGAATGGAAAAAATAATTTCATTCGGTGACAGATGTCTGTCACCTCATGAAATTATTTTTACCATTCCACTCATAAACATTCATTATTTGTATAATAATTAATCATACCTGGGCTGGTCTGTGTGGTATTTCGGGATCAATGTGATTAATCACAAGATTGACCAACTCCTCAATTTGGTCCAGTCTAATATAATCACCAATTTCAACCATAACGTGGCTAGTATGTCACTATTAATATACAGCAATGACTATCCAGTGATGACCAAACTGCAGTTCAGATCCTGTACACGCTGGTAATACCAATGTTGACAAACTGATGAAAGTTCATTTCAATATCCTCAGTGTGAATATTCCAGCTTCACATGTGTGCATGTTAAGTGCAGGACCTCTACACAACTGTACGTGATTCAGCATCAAAATGACTACCACAACCACTTGTACTGCACAATTCCATTTACAGTAGTGGCATACACAACTTCACAACCATAGCCAGCTTGGGCACGAGGTGTAGTACGTTATAATACAGACTGCAGACCTCAAACAGATAGCCCCAGTAAACACCTGTTGGTAGTCTGTAAATCAATCAATCAATCAGTCCAATGGTATTCAATACAGCAGATACACCTGCCTGCCTGTGTTGGTCAATGTGTGCAGTCTACCATGGATATCATACACCACATACACACACTCAGTCACATACAGAACTATTGAAAAATACTTTAGAAAATATGAAATAAAATAAATACATTTGTAAATTGCTCTTTTATTTTGATTATGTTTCTTTTAATAACTTGATAAGATTCTGCCAAATTCCTGTCATCAATATCAATGTTTTCACATGTCGTTTTGTTATTCAAATCTGTACATAAGGAAAGTAAACAAAGTCTCACATGGGGTGAACCAGGCTATGGACTTAGCAACAGTAACCAAGCGGCTGCTTAAAGCTGGCCACTGTGTATTGTGAAGGGCGCCATCTAGTGTTGCAATTTGGAAATGGCATAACTTTTTCTTAGCTTCAGAGTTACTAGATACTGAAGATAGGTGATCTGTGTGTAGTGGAATTCATGGTCAATCATTGTTAAATGTGCATAAATTACTACAAAATGACAGACAAAAGATTCCTTGAAGGTTGAAGCTTACTCTCATTCCTTGAAGCTTACTCTCTGAGATATCTATCACCATAAACTCATGAATAATTAAACTTAAACCTCTGAACACACTTCTAACAGGGATGTGAGTGGCCACACAAGAAAAAAAAATCTGAAAATACCAAGGAAAAACCTGAAATTTAAAAGTTCCTATACCTTCGTACCTAGAGCAGGTGTACAAAAAAAGCTGAAACTTTGAGATAAAATCTAAACAAACAAATTGGAATTCAGATTTAAATCTAAGTTTAAAATCTAATTAAGGTTAAAATTTTAGGCTAAAAGGTTAAAATCTAAGTTTCACATCCCTGTTCTAAACACTATTGAACACTTAAGGCCCATATAAAGTATTCAATAAAAGAATTTCAATCAGAAGAACAGTTCTTCAAGAATTGTTTGTCACGAAGTAATAGCAAAACTGAGATCAAGGTTTTCATTGTAATGGAACAGGCATTTGCACACAGGAATTATATAAAAATTATAGTACAACTTATGGAAAAATAAAGAAAACCTCAGGTTTCTGGCTTGTACAGTATGGTCATTTATACACATTACTTGTGACAAATATACAAAGTTGGGAAAGTAGAAAAATGCACCTGAAGTCCTGAACCTACATTTTGCCAAACCTCATTACTTCCTTTGTTATACCAAGTGCTGTATCAAATTACAAAAGAAACTTAGGCTTAATTATATCAGACCAAATTATTATAACAAATATTAATGTAGTTTGGTGCTATACAATAACTTCATGGAATAATTCTAGTCCTTCCTTGAAGTTGTAAAGCAACTTACCGGCAATGATGAGGATAGAATGTCAATCCTAGGTTTCCTGTCAGTCATAGTCTCAATATTTCAAGTCTCAAAATACAATAAACCAAATTATTATCAATCCTCTGTACAATGAGTGTACATATTCCTGAGAATCACCTTGATCCTTATAAATATCAAGAATGTATTGATGGGAATTCTGCAACACTATGTTGAAGTTGGTCAATAACAGCTGCTACAGTCCTGTACAATATACACCAATAGATGGTAAACCAGGGAACCACGGAAATTCCACAACTACCAGCTTCAAGGCAAGCTACGATATCAGATTCATCATCTCAACTCTCTCCAATGTGATCAACGAGGCCCTCAATTTTCACAGTTCAGCCGTCACATGAAACATTACCCACAACTCGGTGTGTACTACTCAGTGTAATATTCATGCCAAGTGGTCGCATGGGTTGTTTCCACACAAACAACAGCAAACTTTGAGCTCCTTAGGAGATGACACCATGAACACATTCTGTTAGTGGAGCTAGGAGAATCAACTCTCTCTATCAGCAGAAATCTATTCATGTATTCATGCAGTGAGGAATAATAAAGGAAAAGTATCTAGGACGTACAGGAAGTACAATATTTACAACAGCTTTACTCTGAATACCTCTATTCTCTACTGAACCCCAGTGGGCAGATGAGATTGAGCACAGCTTGGTAAATGGGTTTCAATTAACTGTGACAAGCTGATGTTTACAGATCACAGTGGCAATTACAAGCCAACAGCTATATTCAGTGAATCAGGTTATCAATAGAAACCACCCTCAAAGTTCACTCCAATTCTTCAAAGGCACCACAATCATGACAATTAAATCTCCCTCAACAAAAGAATCAATTACCCAAAAGCTTGTTTTATTTTCTAGAGCTGAATTTAAGTGTGAATTAAGAATCTTTACATGACAAGAACTTCATTTCAAGAAACTTAAACTTCATTCTAACCAACTTTATCTGACTCCAAAAAAATAACAGTAATTAAATGTTAAGTAACACTGATTTAGAAGTACTGGAACAAGACAATTCCAAAATTATTTTACAATTTGAAGACAAAAAGAGGTGTATGACAATTACCTCCTCAGTATTTCCTTTAAGATCCTCACTCTCTAAGAAGGAGACAAGAAGTGCAAGTGCCTTCATCCCTATATTCAGCTGAGATGATGTCAAAATTGAAGACATTATTACTCAAGTTCTTCCATAGGAAACCAAACCAAGAACAGAAATCAGATGCCACCTGGCCGACAATATCTTCCATCAACTGAGGCTACTTCATTTGTCTAAATACCAATTGAATCTGAAGTACAGAATTCCTTGGAGCTCTACTGTGGGTTCCGATGGGCAGCATTATCCAATTATAGGTCTTCGGTTTGAGAAGAGATCATTTCTAGACACTTGAAAAGTGAATCCTGAGGAGTGACATGTAACTACATGTACAAACCTCCAACAAGAACTCGTACTTCAACAATTCTGAGGTGTTTATCCCAGGAAATCCACTTGTGTGACTACTTACCCGAAACTTCTTCTAAGTGCCTACAAGTTAATGGGCTGATCATCAAACATAAGTTTCCAACCAACACAAAGCCATCCATACACACAAACTTCAGCAAACCCATTTTAACGACAAACATCAAGTGAGCTTGCAAACTTGGAAGGCTAAAACAAATGTTTGCCCAGAACCTCCACACACTGACATACCACGGCCAGCTTCACTTGTAAATAAGATGAGCAAATACTGGTTACATAATTAGCTACCAGTATAGTCCAGTAACTCTTGTTACTACCCAAGTACCACTGAGCCAGTACAACATGAAATCAGTGTATAGGCCTAATGAATAATTTGTACTCTTCTGTTAAAATTGTTTCAGTGTTTGTTCAAAAATAGGGCTAGTCTATTATGTCGGTCGGCAATACACAACTAATTGTACAAAATTGTGGGTAGCCGTGTCAGTCTATTGAAATGATAAAGAAAATTAAGGTAGCACTTAAAGACTAACTAGGAGAAAAACTACATTATAAGCTTATGTAGTTTTTCTTCTATTTAGTCTTTAAGTGATACCTTAGTTTTCTTTATCACAACTAATTGTGTAAGCACAATCAATGTAAGTAGTGCGTACACTCCAGCACATTGTGCCTTTTTTCACTCCAGCCGGCAGCCACATTGAAAACATTGTTTAGTGACAAAAAAGCCAGGATGTTCAGCCGAGAGAATAGGCAGTATCAAAAGTAGAAATATTTAATTTCAATTATTAATTTAATTAGGGCCTAGGGCCTACTAATTTAATAGGGGCCTAGCCTAGGGCGGCCCTAAATTGGTGTTACTTCCTACGTCAGCATAGTTCTACTTACTAGGCCACCTACACATCAATTATAAAAGTTCTGAAATAGCTTCTGGACCATGCAAAATGACTGGTGACCTCACCGGCTCAGCTGAGGTATCACCCTTCAGTAAAGTTCAGTAAAGTTTTAATAAAAATAAATAAGAACAAGAGAACTTCAGTTCAGGGAAGAGTTCACTTTTTAAATTTAGGCCTCAATTGTTTTGTGCAGTAAAACAAACCCCCTGTAATATTCATTTACATTTGTATCTATCACTATTGCTTAAAATTGGTGACATAATTATACTGACATAACAATACGTAAAACGTACCACACGAAACAAAAAGTTTTGAGAAATAACTCACCGACTCAGTAAAGCAGACGACACTCAACACAGTTCTCTTTTAAAATGGCGCTCTGGATGGGGTCAGAGGTCGTATCTATGACACTTATTAGACTCGCCCCAATGCTGCTGCTTATTCTGGTAAATTGAGTAGATGCACTAACATCACATAATTTCGCATTTCTTTGGTGAATACTCTATATGAAGCACAATATTTGTTCAATAAAAGCTAATTTCATTATTAATCGACAAGATGTTTATGTTATTTTAATAAAAATCTAAAAATAACGAAAACATCAATGACGGTGGCGCTAGTTTAGAATCGCCCAAACGAGCGCGTTTCGGTGCAGAATGGTGTGCATGTTACATGCACAAGTTGGGCGCTTTGGGCTACAACGAAGACTTGGCAACAAAGCTACACAAAGTAATCACATAGTAAACATGTCGGACGCTACGTAATGTTCGTGAGACTGGTCTACAACTTCGTCCACTTTAATGAAAACTTGTCAATGGTAAATTGAAGAAAGTAAGAGATGGCTACAAGAGAAAGAAGTCAGGGGATACGGGTTCATTCCCCAGGACTACACGAGGCTTTAGTGTCTGATTTTAAGCCAACGGAACGTGTCAGATCGTCGGTAAGTTTCCCCTTTTCAATTTCAGGCCTTTATTGACTTGCTACAGTGCAATACTGGAGCCTATCTACAGGGGTGCCAGTCAACTCGGTCCGTAACCAACTCGGTCCGAGTCAACTCGGTCCGTGACCAACTCGGTCCGAGGCCAACTCGGTCCGTGGCCAACTCGGTCCGTGGCCAACTCGGTCCGTGGCCAACTCGGTCCGAGGCCAACTCGGTCCGTGACCAACTCGGTCCGTGACCAACTCGGTCCGTGACCAACTCGGTCCGTGACCAACTCGGTCCCTATGGGAAAACGTACACAAACAAGAATCCATGCAGTTTGCTGCAGCAGTGTACAACATGTAGGCTATTTGCATTAATGTTTTTAATGTCATCATAACATAATATGTTTTGCTTGTGGCTGAAACCGTGAAGAAATAAATTATGTCTTATTATGTTGATACCATAATTATTTGATAAAATGGCACAATACAATTTTAATTAAAATATTAATTATATTAAATTAATATTAAATTACACACGAAGTCAAATGCCTTATGAAAATGTGCTTTTTATGTTTAGAATTAATAAATCAATTAATGAATAATAATGATGATTGTTTTGTGTTTTTGCTTTTTTAGCTTTGTTTTTATTAATCTGTGTATATACATATAACATAATTTAACATAAGATTTATAATTGGCAGGTGTTTGGGAAGGCACGTCTTTTGAAGACAGGGTTTTTTTTTCTTCTTTTTTTTTAACTTTTTGTCAGGCCCTGGGCAGCACCTGCCAATGTATTTTTCATTCTTTTAATGTTTTTAAGATAATAAATGAATAAATAAATAAATAGACCTAAATAAATAGTTTAATTCACGCAATTTGCGAGACTTCGTACTCGTTTTGCTGCAACAAAATTACCAGACGTTTTTGCGTGCATTTTCCCATTGGGACCGAGTTGGTCACGGACCGAGTTGGCCACGGACCGAGTTGGTTACGGACCGAGTTGGCCTCGGACCGAGTTGGTTACAGACCGAGATGGTCATGGACCGAGTTGGTTACGGACCGAGTTGGTCACGGACCGAGTTGACTCGGACCGAGTTGGTTACGGACCGAGTTGACCTGAAACCTACACAGTGATCAGTCCTCTCAACTTGTCATGCTCGTGTAGTCAATAGTCATGGTGTGTGGGACGGTAGTAATGGGGCCATGGGGGGGGGGTGTTAGTGGGTATTTTATTCTTCAGTAACACCTGTAACAGTTTAATTATTTTCTGCGCTGTGCAGGTTACTTACTTAAATAATTAGGCCTAAATGGTTGAATAATAATAAATAAATAGCCTATGCGAATTGACTTTGAGAGAAATGATCCAAAAACACAAAGCAAATGATTATGAAGTCGATAAAAATATTGCTAAGAAAACTTGCCAATGCCCATAATGCAATGACAAGTTAGATGGCAGATGGCGAGATGTTAATGCGAGTTTATCACTTTATTGCAACTGATTTTCCAAATTTTACCAATTGATGCATTACTTTCCCTGACCTAAATTTTAAAAACTGTTTGATTGCTTCTGGAAAATGTGCAAAAAATGTCCTTAGGGAGTTAAATCCATATAGGGGCGTTGAATAACGCACTAAGCCGCTATAAATACTTGATGCTACTTGCTAGCACTATATAGGTGAGGCTTTCCAGACTAGTGCTGGGATTTTTATTCGGATAGAGGTTTTAAAACCGACCCGGATTTATATCCGGTTACAAACTTTCAGTAACCGAAACTGAAAGGAAAAAAAGGGGACGAACCTTTGGCTCATGCTCAACAACCCCAAAACTGTAGAATTTCAGTCTGTTATTTTGCAGACACATTGTAAAAACACGCTTTTCACATTGTTCAGGCATGGAACTTTTCCTCGGATCAGCTGATTTCCTCTTTTTTCACTTCACTCTTATGCCATTGAAAAATGAAAAACACTGTGCAAAATCTGGTAAAGATAAGAGTTTCCTCTTTTTTTTAAGTCCAAGTTGCATGCCTGATTGTTACGAAGTGGCCCAAACAAAATGAGAACCAAATCCCAACAAATAAAATAATTTAAATTAATACACTCATGAAGGGGAGCACGCAATGAAATGTAAACCGGAATCAAGGTGTTATGGAGAGAGAAAATCAAGTAATTTAATCAGACTCAAAACAATCTCAAAATAATCAATCAGCACATCAATCTAAATCCATCAATACTTGTGAATAAACTTATAGTTCAAAGCAAAATGACAGTCTCGGAAATTAGGATGGGAGGTTCCTCCAGAGTCGGCGGCAAAGTTCCCAACAGAGCATGTCCGTGGAATTCGCGAATTGTTTGGAACGACCCAGGCGGTTGGCCAGGCCAGAAGGCGGGAGGTTTGGCCAGGGGATCTCTCAGGAAGACGGTCGGCAGCAAGTTCTTAGTCATGAAGTCGGGCCGGTTCCAGGGCCACTCGCAGGAACGGTCAGCGGCAAAGTTCTCGGTCGTGAGGACGGACCGGCTCTGACAACCGAAGAACAAGTTGGCGGGGACTGTGGCTAGGCCCATGACTAGGCGTCCATGAGATATTCGGACCATGATATGAGTCCCATGATTTGGCCATGGTCACTCGGCCGTGGATGAATGTGGTTGCGGGTACCGCGCGAAGAAAAGAGATTGATCAGCATTCATTGGATAATAGCGGGCCTAATTTACATATTACCGCTTCAACTACTTTTTCTTAACAACATACATGATGTAAAAGAAACATTGTGTCTTACAGGCCTAGCTACTTGATCTAAGGAATTACATCGTAAAAAGCATTCATTAAATCTGAAAGCGACGATCACATTGAAGAATCGTATACATGTACATAAATCGTGTTTGGGGAGGGATGGGGCTTCAACCAGTTGATAGGTAGAGCAAGCTTGCTAGTCTACAGTGTGACGTACAGTAGCCCTAACAATGCTAACTGTCATCAGGCGGTTTTCATCAGGGTCGGGGCAGTGTCCTTTCTCTCCTGTCCTTTTGTACAGATGACAGCGTCGGGCAACATCAGACAACATGGCAGTGCTTGTCTTGAGGTTTATAAAAGCAAACACTGGTTGGTAGCTGGTTGGTCCAGTGAGACATCTCAGTTCATGGATGACAGCGACAAGTTGAGTAGTGTCAGCTGAAGTTTCCCTTGAGGAAGAATCACGTTGCTTCCTTGTCAAAATGCTCAGCTAGTCTCGATTCCCAGGGATGGTTGTCCAGTTGGTCAGGATTTGTTAAGAATGGCATGAAGGCATCAAGCTGTGGAATGTTTGTCGAAGTTCCCTGTTCCTCCAGTAGTAGATGACAATATTCACCCAGCTATTGGCTTTTGTCATAAAGGTTATTAGGATTACCACATATCTAGAAACCGGGATGTTTTGCAAAAACAGAAAGAGCATGGCAACATAGGGTATCCAGGAGACACACAGAGCTCCTGATATGATGAAGACAGTCGTAGCTGACTTTGTGCTGATGCGTCGTGGAGCATTTGGTCCCCCTTTAGGGTTGCCAATTTGGTTCTGAGCAGCGATACGCCGTGCTTGATGCCTAGATACTTTGAGAATGTGCACGTACAGTCCCATGATTACAATGAGTGACAGCGTCAATGTACATGCTGATAAAGTTAAACTTAAGCTCGCGTTATTGCTTAAGCATGAAAGTGTCACTTCATAAATGGTGAACCTAGATAATATGCCAGAGACAATGACATAAAATATGAAAGTCACTGTCCATGTGAGACCAATGATGACCTTTGCCCTTTGTGATGTAATCAGACTTGGGTAGCGCAGTGAGTGGACGATAGCAATGTAGCGATCAATCGTTAACAATACCAGAGACAGTGTTGCCATCGTTCCAATTGTTTGGCAGAGTATTCCGTACATGATGCACAGGAATTCTCCCAGCAGCCATTTGCCACCAGATAGATTCACCGTCAAATTTGGAATCAGGCAGAAAATTCCATTGCAGAGATCAGCAGCCGTGAGTGAAGCCATGAACATTCTGGTCGTGTCTTGGATGCCGTTGGCACGGCGCAGAACAACCAGTCCAAGAAGATTGAGCAGGATAGTGGGAATGATGTTGAGGACGTATAATAGTGAATTGAGTTCGTAGAGGTAATTGTACCCCTCGGATCTCAACATCTGATTGCTCGTTCCATTATCTGTTGAATTCATCGTGCTGTCTGCTCGTCAGAGTTAGATCAAGTTGCCTGGTTGATGCAGATATCTTCCTTAAAATGGCTCTGTCCAGTGTCTGAGTAGAGATTGATTTCTGCAGTTATGATCGCTGCTTTTAAGGACCTGTCTGTCCTATGTCGCACTCAAGTTGGCTGGCAGTTTAAAGTCCCATTAGGACCGAGGCTATAAAGCCTTTTTGAATGATTCTTTTCATTTCTTTAATTAAAGGCTTTCAACCACTTTAGTATCATCATGTCTTGGATGCTACTGAGATTCAATGATAGCAATTATCTTGTTTGTGGATGGGATTGATGTCTCTTCCCTGAGGCTAACATTTTCTGGGTCGTTCACATGATAGCTATTAAGGGATCGATATTTCTCAGTAGCAGATGCAATTAATTAATTTATCGTTCTTAAAGTTTGGCAGATAATTCCATGGTGCAGTATTCACAGACATTTGAAAAATGCTTTCCCTGAGATAGATAAACTGTCAGATTTTGAATCTGGAAGCAAATAGGCCAGTTAGATGTTGCCAATTGGAAGACAGTTCCCAGGTTAGATTCTCAGGTTAGGTAAGATTAGAGCTTGGGAGAGCAGTGGGGCTTAACTTTCAGCAGTTGATAGGTGCAACAAGCTCTCTTGTCTATATTGTGACATGCAGCAGCCCTAACAATTTGGTCAACAGACGGTTGCAGAATATTCTGGGTAGTGTCCTTAGCTGTACTGTCTAGTGTACATCAAATGTTGTGTACTTGATCTAAATGCTTGATCGAAGGAATGACATCGTAAAAAGCATTCTGAAAGTGATGATCACATTGAAGAAGACATGTACATGAATCGCACACGTTGCACATGATTACATGAAGAAGGAGTATACAAAAATCGCACACGTTGCACGTGATTACATAGGTTAACCGTTAACCTGATTTTTTTTGCAATCAGCAACTATTCCAGACATAGTGACAAGTGCGTGAACGTGTATGTGTATAAAGCTTGATAGTGTCCATCATTGTCAATTAAATTGAGACATGTTATGTTATAAGTTATAACATAGCAACATCAGCCAAAGTGACACTAGAGTGGTACATGACCCCACTCACCACACGTTTGCATGGCCACGTTGCAATGTTTGTCTGAGGCTCGGTGCTATTTTTAGCGCAAGTGCCCAGTGCTATTAAACATGTTAAATTGAGACATGTTATGTTATAAGTTATAACATAGCAACATCAGCCAAAGTGACACTAGAGTGGTACATGACTCCACTTAGGATAAATATTAAACCAGGAACCTAGGTCAATCTACCTATTGATTGACAATCATTATAATGAAAGTACATGAGGATCGAAATTACTGGATGAAAATTAATTAATAATACATTGCTAAAGAATTCCTTCCATTCACTTTCCTTGGTCAATCATTTCTTTGGCATAATTATTGGTATCCATCCATTTTATTTCTTGTTGGATAACTGTCAATTTAAAGATTAAAATTTCCTTCATTTTGAATCGCCTGTTTATAATTATAGCCTGCCCTTTATGAAATGGAGGCTCAGGCTCCAGCTCTGACATCCATATGCTAAAAATATAGGTTGTGGCTTTTCATTGAAGCTGAAGCTCTGTTTTCCTTTTCAAACCAGAGAATCTACTTCAGAACCGCAGCCAAAAGCCTCTATTTTGATACCAGTTATTTCAGAATGGATTCACGAAATAGAACCGGAGCCTGAGCCTCCGTTTCGTAAACGCCCATAGAGTCATCTTGAATTAATTAAAAAAATTGATTACCGAAAGAACAGGACCTTAGGTTGTGAGTTTGCTTGTTATGTTTTTCTGATCTTTTTTTTTATGATGATTCTTTTTCTCTGATTTTAGCCTGGCAGACGAGACTCACAAAGGAAACCACCTGACACAAAAAGACCATGGTCAACACCAGCCAGCCGGTCAAGCATGACACTATCAGCTAATAGTAGTGGGTCATCACTTGACCAAAGCGTCAGGATTCAAAACTGGTTATGCCAGAAATCTATACGGGGAGTACAGGTAATAATACAAACAATTCTGTGGTATATACATGCAATTAAACCTAACCCTTGGATCATCAATTGCTATTTATCTATTTATAGGTGTCTTACATTATGTTCTTTTGCCCCATTTGTTTTTGACCAATCACAGTCGTGGTTTATGTCTGATACGCATTCACTGAAGTCTGTCAAATGTATGCGCGCGTACGTACGCGAGACAGGAACGTGCAGTGTGGCATTGGAGAGGAACACGCGTACATTGAACAGTTCATTGAACACGTGTTCATTGAACACGCGTACATTGAACAGTTCATTGAACATGTGTTAATTGCACACGTGTACAGTGGAAGGAGCTTACTGGATCGGTCTATTTACATAGCTCTCTGGTATTTGCACACTGAGGCTATGGTAGATCTTACAGCCTCATAAATTCATGTACCATAGGATGCTGTTAGCATTAGTCAAGAAATCAAATATTAGGAGAGTGGACGTTAGTAGGCTGACCGTTGGATTGTGATGACCATTAGCCATTTTGTTTGCTTGTTAGTGTTTGTGGAATACATAGATACACTATATTGCTTTGTTGGTTGCTGTTTTTTGCCTAGCAACGCAAAAGGTCAACATGCAGTAAGTTGACAATAATGGGTAATGGTTATTGGTCATTCATTGTTGTTAATTTTTAATTTTTTTTATTTTATACAGGAACGAGCTGATCCAGAGTCTAAAGAAACCAAGAAGTTATACATGTCGGTCTTAGACAGAGAAAACACATTTGTCAGAGTGAGTACTGGTATACCTCCAGATTAAGTCTTCTATCAAGACTGTTTGGGTCTATTGGTGTCATAGAGGCCCTTTTATCATTATCTGACCTAGGGTCAATTTCACCAAACTCATCGTAACTTACTATCAATCTTAGGACTTATGATGCATTGCAGCACTACGTAGGATACGATGGGTTATCCTTCATGGCTTGAGTTAGGATCGACTGTATAGGTCTTCGTGAAATCAACCCCTAATTTCACAAGGCTTCGGTGGTAGCTGCCATAGGTGGGGGCCACCACATAGCCCTGTATCTCTCAAGTCCATTTCAATCATTTAGTGCATGTCCCCCATCTGTGACTTTCATTAATGAGTTTCATTTGTTCTTTTAATCACACTCTCTGCTGTCCAGGATGTTGACAATTATCTGACAGAGAAATCCTTCTTAGATCTACGTAAAAAGGAGATGCTGTACAAGAAGTGGAATGAACGCATCTTTGCTCCTCTTCAAGAACAAATCTACCAAGAAATGAAAGGAAACTACGCAGAGGTTGACAAGAGAAAGAGGGCTCTCTTCCTGGAATATCTACGACACAGAAATAAAAAGGTACAATTTTTTTTTTTTTTTAATGAGATTCAAACATAGAGCAAACAAATAAGGGGCTGGATAGCTCAGTTGGTAGAGCGCCTGAACAGTATTCAGGAGGTTGCCGGTTCGAATCCCGCTCCAGTCAATTTTTCTTTGTTCACCTTTCAATAACTTAAAAATTCAGTCAGTTTCCCTTGTGGTTATTTGATGATTAAATAAATTTCCCATTTCTTAAAAAAATATAGTGATGTAATTCCAAAATTGTAAAAACTTTGTTCAGTTGTAATATTTTGATTGACTCAATATTTTGTATTTTTGTTGCAGGGTTTTGTATCACTAGACACCTTTGACACTAAGGAGTATGATCCTTTGAAGTTAGTAGTACCCCGTCCCGCCCCCATCGTAGCTCAATCAGACAACAGAGATGATCCTCTTATAGCCCAGCAACGTACAAGAAATTATGAAGATAGAACGATCATTAGATGTAGAACAGGTAAGAATTGTCTTCACACAGCTCAAAGATCACTGAAGATAACTCTTTAAAGTAGGCCTACGGAAAGGCTCTTAAATTACTGGTAAACACTTATTACGGATAGGCTACAAATAGCTGAGGTCATCAAAGACTTATGAAGATTACAAAACAGGATAAGAATAATAATGAACAATATTTCTATAGCACCTTATACGAAAGTTTCAAGGTGCAAACCATCAGTTTTAAGCCAAACCGCACTGAGACAGCACTTCAATGAAACGCATCATGTAATAACAGAATGCCATGTGAACGTCACACAATTCCTCTACCTTGGTCTCTGTTGATTTTTCTCAATGCTACATGACATCTGATTTTTAAAATAATTTGAACATCACCATTCTTGTTTGTTTGTTTGTTTTGTTACAGGACGAACCCTTTCTGATTCAGCAGTTGAAGTCCATCGCTTGCCACCTTTACCCTTAGTACCCCTAGGACGTCATGGAACAGAATGCCGTACCTGGCTTGCTATGCCACTCCATGACATTGAAAGCCCAGTCAGAATGGGCAGCAGGTCAGTAGGCTTATCAGTGTCCACTCTGACCACTCAGACTCCGATGTTGGCCTGGTCAAGCCCGCTTGACCGGTCATAAAGGCTACATTCATTGAGAGACGTTAAAGCAGTCTCACCTATGTACTAATGCAGAGCATGCTCACAACTACCGGTAGCAAAAAGAACCAATCTATCTACTGCCATCAATATCTCTGTCTTCCATTGTTATAATTATTGCTCTGTGTTTGACAAACAGCGCCCTCTGTTGACACTGTTTGTTAAAGTGCTTTATAAAACTTTCACACTATATCCTAGCAGTATTTTGCATCTGTTTTCTTTACATCATAATAATAGTTACTGCCATATATATCCATCGTGGCAAACAGCAAATGCAGTTCTCTTTACAAGCGAGGTATCATTTCACCAAATCTACAATTATTTCTAAACTTTTGTTTGTTGAACAGGCGACGCATGAAGGGAGTTTTCAATGACTGTCATTTCGACTTTGAGGAGTGGTCCAAGATGCCCTTTGACCCCACCATTGTGGACGAAGAGATGAAATGTCAGAAGAAACGAGTGTACACAAGCCAGCAACCCACCATGGTATCATCATAAAACATTACAAGGTTGTATTTGATTGAATATAAAACCTCATTGTAATTCCAGTACTGTATATGGAAATCATCATACTTGACCCGGGGTCGGTTTCACGAAGCCCTATGATCGATCGTAACTCGAGTTACGAAGGATAACCCATCGTATCCTTTTTTCATGACTTCTGCATCATCAGTTACGATGAGTTTGTGAAATCGACCCCTGTTGTCACAAAATAGACAGAAAGTCACATGGTGCCCATAGCACATACATCCAGCAATCCAAAGGCATCATGATATTATCAATCAACTTGTCTCTCAAACACCCTGAACAAAGTAAGATACTAAGGTTCCATCAGATACAGAACAATTGAAAATCTTTTAAAACCAGTTCATGTCGTTGACAGCATTTGGACTTCTGTGCAACTTTCCTTTCACTTTGTACTAGCAGGGATTGATTTCACAAAGCCCTACGATTGATCGTAACTCGACTTACGAAGGATAACCCATCGTATTCTACGTAGGGCTGCAATGCATCATACATCCTACGATTGATAGTAAGTTACGATGAGTTTCGTGAAATCGACCCCTGATGTCACTCATTGTTATCTCTTAATACACAGTCATACCTCTAGTACTTGGGCCTGTTGTTTCAATCATATGGAACATTCAATTTCCATACCTCAATGATATCAGATATGAGTTCATGGGTTGTATTCATTCTAGACAGGATAGGTAGAATATTCCTGATATATAATTCTAATATTGCAGCATTCCATTTTGATAACAGACTGTAATGGTGCAGTGTGATTCCTATTGATATCTTTACATTGATATTACGCATTTGAATGACATGTTAGAATTGTTCTTGGCTTGAGAAGTTCCAAAGCTTTCTATATGGATCACTACATATGATCTATCTAGTTGGTTGATTTCTCAAATACTGTGTTGCCATGGGAACCCGGCTCATTCTTAAGATTTATTTCATTTTCTGGAAAAAGTCTCTTTCAAATTACAAATGGAGCAGACAAACAAATGCTTGTGTGTGAATTTTTACGTGTTGTAAATATTCTTTTAAAAATGGCTATCAGGTAAATTGAGCTCTTCATTGCCTTTTTTTTAAGTGTCTTGTTTTTGCTAGTTTAAACTTTTTGGCTGAACTATCGCTCTTTACTATGCAGTGAATATACATGTACCTATCATGCAATGGGTATATTTTACAACTTACATCTAAGGATTGATCAAAATAAGAGGATTGAGGGTGATTTTTCAAATCTGATGAACAAATTTGTAAAGAATTGAATGTGTCTTACAAACAAAATTATGTATCATTTCTATGTGTGGTGCTTGTTTCTACGTTAATAACTACTTGAATTGTTTACTATTTATGCACAGCATTTATTTTATGATAGTTAAGCTTCACTGTAAAAACAATAAAATTTAAATATCAATTTTTTGAAATAAAGTAATTAAAAATGATTGAATAATGCATTTGAGTGGAAATGGTGATGGGTAATATTGTTCATTTACTGGGCAGAGTTTTAACACATGACACTTCTTCAAAGAAAAATCATTTTAAGGAAATCTTCGCTGTAATGGAAATATTTGGGAATCAGAAATCAATTGCCTTTTGTCAATTAATGGCACTGTACAGGAGAAATATGATGAATATTTCAAGTGGTTCCGTTATGCACCAGGGGTTGTTTTCACCAAACTCTTCGCAACTTACTATCAATCGTATGACTTTTGATGTATTGCAGCCCTACGTGGGATAGGCCCCCTACGATGGGTTATCCTTCGTAACTCAAGTTAAGATTGATCGCAGGGCTTTGTGAAATCGACCCAAGGTTTGGTAAATGGTAAAAGAATGTCAAAATCTTCGAGTCTGTTTTTGTGAAGCAAGCTGTTTACTATGGACATCAATATTTTGCATTCTCTTTTAAAATGTTCTTGTTATGCAGACAAAGTTAGTCAAATTGTAAAGTAAGCATTACATGCAAGTAATTATCATAAGCCTATAGAACAATACACACAGTGATCTATGCACATTCTTAAGAGTGTCCACAATGATGATTTTGTACCCATTTGTAAAGCATTGTACAATATTTCAAGTGCACTTACTTAAATATGAACACTTTTTAAAAACATTTTGGACAGTTTTGATGAGTATTCTAGAAGCATCCTACTTTGTAATTAACAGTATTTTAACGAAGAGGTTTATAAGCTTTTTTTCAAAATAAGCTAGGAATTGCTTAAGACAGTGCACCGTGTGATTACAATAATTATTACTTCACGAACAATTACATTCAGTATCACATGTAGCATTTCCATATATTTTTTTTTGTAAGCGGAATAATATTATTGCTATATAAAACTTGTTAAAACTGATAAACAGAAATCCTGATGAAACGTTGTGTGACTTTATTTGATATGTTTTGTCATTGTAATTAGGACTTGATCTTAATCAAATAATCTTTACGACTTGAATCAAATGATGTGAATCCTTTATTGTTGAAAGAACACTGTTAGTGATCTTGATACTTCACAAAACAACAAGAACAGAAAGATGCAGCGTTCATGGACTACTATAGAATAGTTTAATAATAATAGCTGTTTATATAAGAACAAACAATCGCTATGAAAAGTATTCCAATCAGACAGGATTACCAACCAAATGTTCATGTGATGTTTACTGCTTTTGACTTGTATTCGGCTATTGTTTGCTTAGCATATTCACAAGGAGTTTTGGCTGGCATATTGAATCTGATTTTATTTACCAAGGTTTTTGATGCTTCAAAGAAAATTTTGGTGCTTAAGCAGCTCTGTGAAATTGGCCCCTGTAACTGCCAGGTATTATCATCAGTTTTCAACACCGTTTTCAACAAATCGTTTGATCTTAACCATTCTCAAGTAGCTGTTTTATTTACCAGAACAGGAATAAATGCTCTGAATATTATGATGAAAAGAAAAACATGGCGTGTTTGCACTTAACTGCACGTTTCGAGGTATTTCAAAGAAAGTAAGCTTATAAGTCTACCCATTTATCCAGCACAAAACAGGATAAACTAAAAAAGAAAATCCCTTCTTAGTGTAATTCGTTCAGCCAGGCAGAAAAAGCCAACACCAAACCAACAATCCCTCTTTTCTCTGCTCATTTCTATTTATAAAATCCGTCATTTTGTCCAACTTGGGCAGTGAATACCGTGCTTGTTGCAACATACATTAGTCGTTTCATCGCACGACCTTCAGAAGTTTGACCAAGCGAAACTCCAACATCAACAAGATTTGGCTTATAGAATTGAAAGAGGTATTTATCCAACTAATAAAACCCACACTGTGGAAGAAAGACGCGAGCATAAAGCTCCTGATGCCGTTGCGTAGGTTTTTGATTTGGGGTGTAACTTCTACAGGTTGTGATTTGAAAACAGAAAAGTACAATTTTATTTATATTTTAAAAATATCAGAGTCATGGGCGTTTCACGGAAAAGGTGATGTTAATAATTGTATAGTATTTGACGGTTGTTATATAAAGAATATTTGCCAAATTAATTAATATATAGTATAGGGTTTCACTTGGCAAATGAAAGTAAAAAGCAGCGTCCGCACATTGCACTGCCCCGCCCCCTTTCACCCATACTCAAGCTCCGCCCATTGGTGAAATCAAACGCTTTAACACAAAGCAAAGACTAAAACATGAACCTAAAACAACCCAATAATAAACAGCTTTTTCACATTTTTATAGGTGTATATATTAATTCAGTCATTTTTTAGTTTCGTCAACAATTATTACCAGGATTTTTCCAATGGGTTGATTTCATAGTCCTGGTATTATGGTCTGACTTCCAGTAAGCAATCGACTTTTCTTTACGCATGGCAATCACAGTCACGAGAACCTTTACAATCGTACAAACCCCAAACACTGTGCCTTCTGGTTGTATTGGGTTTAACGGGGATCTCAAAATGGGTGTACACAAAGTTTGTCTCTAAACAGTTTCTACAAAGTCAAGGCGACAGATAATCCTATTATACGATTGAATGATTCTTGTCAGAAATACTGAAGGGTATGGTCCTGGATTTATCATGCATCAGACGGCATGCATACAGCTATAGCACGAGATGTGTGGTATGATTATTGAAGACGGCAGCTAGTCCCTTGGGGTTGGGTGAATTCCCAGGGTCACGGCCGGGTCACACTGTACTTTTTCAAATAGGATGAAGTTGGATATAGGTGATTTGTACTCTACGAGCATAAATCCATGTAGTTTGTTCGTTTGTTTGTTTACCACTCTATAATCTGTATGTACATGTACGATACTTTTATCACCTTGCTATTTTCACATTCTGTCTATTTGTCGGTTGGGCTCTCACTTCCTCATCACGTCTGTATAAGATTGTGGAACCCAGTACAAGATCAACTAGTCTGAAGGCTTTAAGACAATCAGTCCGTCTGGAACAATTATATCAAGACAACTCCAGTAAGATTTCACTAAGCCCTACGGTCGATCGCAACTCGAGTTACGAAGGATAACCCATCGTATCCTATACATAGGGCTACAACGATCACAAGTCCTACGATGGTAGTAAGTTACGATGAGTTTGGTGAAATCGACCTCTGATCGTGCAGACACACACAGCCTATAAAGTAAAGCACGCCACAACCTGACGAGCCAGATTGAAGATAACCAGCTTGGAATAAATCCGGTCCTTGGTGTAATCAAAACACCAATGAATAAATCATAGTGTTTAAATCTTTACCACTGAAACCTAGATAGACTGCTGGACACAACAGATGTCAAATAATCTAATCATAAGGCATTATGCCCCAAGGGGAATCGTCTGTATTATTGATATGAGGAAGAGTTCGACTTCCCCACTTTGCGTCCAAGCACAACTTAGCTACATTCAGTCCATTTACTCGATTAAGCCCTTCATTTTCACTCTACGAATCTCGCCGTAGAACTCATGTCGTTTATCGGCACGAAGGGAACATCTAAGAGATTGCCGCCAAGTGTATCCCATCAAAGACTACCCTGAACCCTCCTCCGCATCCCCCAACCATTGTCATCTAAAGTGCTCTGAACCTAGTGCTAGGGAGTAGTGCCGCACGCCCAGACCCAAGCACCGTGAATTCTTTCACCAGGCGCTGGGGCAACATCGCCCAGCGTGCGGTATGACTTCTTCACGGATCGCCTCACCGTGCGTAAAAAAAAAAGAAGCAAAAAAGAGTTGCACTTTTTTCTCCTCCGTGATTTTGTATTCATATTTCCTTCTCATTCTCACGAAGTTCGTACCCTGCTGAGCTGACAGCGGTACGGGCTAAACTGTTTTCATTTTGCCAATGAAACTAGCTATAATGAGCGGTTATTTATTCACGCGCGACTCCATAATAGAACACAAGAACTGCATTAAGACTCGAGGTGTAAATCATAACAATTTCTCACAAACTATTATTTTTGTATTTCGGCTTAATATTTGGCCCCTTCCTCTAAATTTCAAGAATGATCCAGATTCTTCATGAGCGCAGAGCCTAATGTTTTGATCACAGCATGAGAAAAAACAAACATGCACTGAACTATATGCACCCATTAGTCAACTACACTTCCACGGAAATCAACCCTCAATCTGTGAATAGAAAAATATATAATGCAAGAGGTAAACTGCTGCAAACTGCTCATCAACCCAACCAAAATATTAACCTGAAATATATACATTTTTATATATCTTAGCCCTTGACAAAGATCATGCTAGGATGGAAACGTAAGGCCCATCTAACTCCAAGCAAGAAAAATCGACCAACAATTGTTTTAGAACAATACTCAAGGCCACAAAATACGTCCACGGTACATTGATCTAAAATTTCAAGGGTTTGCGCTGTACCGTGGGCCCAATTCACCAAACAAAAGATCTTTCTTCAAATTAAAGAAATATTGTTATCATTGCAAATTAAATGGGACACACCTGTCCAAGGAATCAGTCCAATATATGGGAGGGGGGGGGGGGGGGGGGGGCTTTGCGGCATCGCCTCTACCAAATTAATAACTGTTTACCGAACTAAAACACATTTGCATTGAATATAATGGTATTCTTTCATGGCTACGATCATCACGTACATCTCTACGTGACGAAACCTTGTATGTATTTGGCTTCATAGCAAGACAGGGCTTGAAATGACGCATAAAGACATCTTAATTGCTTTTCCGTGTGAAGTATATCATTTTTTATGTAACCTAATACGAAAGGGTAAATGTTAGGCAGTTTGAGCGCAAATTAGGCACTTCGCCAAACCAATAACTAGGTATATTATTCGCTAGTTTAATAATCGTTTGTTTGCTCTCTATGGATCTGCCCCTCGCTGAATAAAATAGCATATTTCCCAGACTCGGATGGAGTCGACTGGAGGAAAGAAATCGTTATTAACGGCAATGTTTGGCAAGAATTAGAACCCCAACAATAGTGTGAAAAGATGCGAGGGCCTAGCGGCGTGCTCCGGACGTATACTGCGCTTGCAATTAGATACATATTTAACTGCAAATCGGGTTTTAATAAGAATTGGATTTTTTTTTCTGGAGCAAATATTTCCTCCAGATATATTTGAACAAAGTGAAAGGAGATAGGAACCGGATCTGATTCTCTGGACACGTTCATAGATTTGATTACATTTTGTGGAAATTGTTTAATAAAAAATAACACTCAGGGATGACAGATTTTAGTGAGAAGTTTTGTTGATTCAATTTGTGCCATTTATGCAATTCATAATCTATTCTTAATTGAAAGGTCTGCCGCTTTTTCCTATTTGAAGGATTATGTGTTCTTATAAGTTTGTTAGCAACACCCATCACACTATATCAGACTGTAACTTCCTTTGAGCGTCATTGTGCAAATGTCAGCAAAACTGTTCTGATTCATTGGAGTAAAAACTAAATTAAAAATGAAGTAGATAAGTAATATTGTCGAAGTCTGATAGTAATAAAACAATGAAATTGCGTTTAGTTTACATCGCCCTCTTGTGATTTCTGAAGCAGAAAGCCCCCCCCCCCCCCTCACCAGTCCAAGATGAATCATAGGGCCTTTTCGAAATGGAGGCTGAGGCTCAGGCTCAGGCTCGGCGGCTCCATCCATATGCCGAAAATATAGGTTTTGGTTTTTCATTGAAGCTGAAGCTCTGTTTTCCTTTTCAAACCAGAAAATCTACTTCTGAACCGCAGCCAAAAACATCTATTTTTATACCCTTTATTTTAGAATGGATTCACGAAATGGAACTCACTGGAGCCCGAGCCCGAGCCCGAGCCCGCGTTTCGAAAAGGCCCATTTAAAAAATGCATCACAGGTCAAAGCCACTCAAAGGTTATTTCCGGTTCCCTTACTAATGAAGGATGGCATAGCTTCACGAAGGCAACCATGCATACCTTTGACAAAATTGCTCTTCCATCCCTAATTTTGTTCTCATATCTCGTGAAATTCTTTCCATTTGCACATAAAATACCGGTTAACCAACGTCTAGAATTCAGTTTAGGCCCATGGACAAACTACGAGTCTTTTTTCAGTGTGAGGGACTGATTGTTCTATCATAGGGGCGGAAGTTTAAATTGTTTGTGCTGTGGTCTTACTCCTTCGAGTCCCATCCATTCTGAGGATAGACTTTGGACAAAGGTTTTGTTTCAGCACGATAAATTCTCGTGCATAGGCCAATTGCACAATGCTTGAATAAATTCATTCCGCGCTCAGACATTAATTAACCATTGTATATGTATAAGTTTAAAATACAATTATTTGTCAGCTCGTAATTCCTCGGATGAACAATTTCATTCCTTCCACTTTTTTTTACATCTTTATTTCCTGTCTGAAGTTCGGGTTCCCAAATTTCACCACTGGAAACACACAATAATCTCCCTTATACGTTCACGCAGCCCACGACAAATAAAAATGGACGCCAAACGTTTTTCCGTCGGGAGATAAATGGCATAATATTCTTGCTCTATTTTAAGCTCGAGCTCTATACCACACAGTAACTCCCACAAAAGGTATGTACATTTGTGGGCATTCAACACATTTTCATGCTGTTTAAATTTCTGTTTGTCTATTGCTTCGATGGCAGTTCAGGGAGTCCCTAAGCAGACGCTCAGATTCGCTTTTGTCCCAGTAAATTGACGGGGTGACATCTACGATTCACGGCCGGCAATCGACTGGGCCGGCTCAGCACTCAATACGCTAGTAATGTCTGATCTTAGGCGAAAGACCCATGCCAATGTGGTATAAGCATTTCTTAATTACTGTCGATAGAGTATACAAACATTGTAATTACTCACATTAATAAGCCAATAATTATAACAAAATAACGATGCTGTCCGTGATATACAAGAAGTCAGACGCACCGACGGACGGACGGACTGAAACATTGTTCAGCGAATGGAGTATCGGGATGGTTGTTGAAGAAAGCTGATCCGCTATACACGGACATTCTATACTTGGAGAAGTGTGTAGCTCACAAAATTCAATCCTAATCTCCTGTAACTCAGCATGCTTGTTTGGCAAATTACGTTCGCAAAACAGTATCATAGGCTAAGCCAACTACACTCTGCAATAACATTATTAGAGAAAAGTATACGAATTTTTGTGACTATAAGGATATAAAGTGGATGGTATTATAGGGGATGTATGGCATCTTCCTTTAAAAACCTCATTAAACTAATTCTAATCAACCTGTCACAGTTTTCAAACTGTAGAACAAATCCCTTGTAGTATAGCTTTGTGATGGACACAAAGTTTAAAGGTAATATCATACTTTGGTTTTTGTTATAGATTACGGATTCATGGACATGAATCAGGAAATTTCAGTCCATTACGGTGCCCACTTTTTGAGAAAAGCAGTGAAAAACGGGCACAGTATTTCTTACACAGTCTTTTCTCTCTTTTTTTAAATCTTTAATAGATCAAAAATAATTTTGGTCACTGGTTTTACTCTTTCCTGGATAAATACAGCATTTCAGGCAGAAATATTTTAACGGTATGTTTCTACCATCATGACCATCTTTATACCCTGTAAGTTAAAGGTAAATCTGTGAAAATGTCTGTTTTAGTATGATACTACCTTTAAGCTGACTAGTATTCGTCAAAGTTTCTGAAGTACTCGGGGTGTGTGGGGCGTGAAATGAACAATGTTATCGAGTGTGTTGAACTTAGCTCTCGAATATTTTATTTCGTTAACCTTCGTTTGTAAAATGAATAAATGAATGGAGAGTAATTAAATAGAATTAAGAACCCCTGTATTCCGCGGAATGTTAGAAACGGCACGTTCAAAACAAAGAGGTGAACTTTGGTCTGTTTCACGGGAGCACAGAATGTTGAAGTGCTGTCAAAAGTGGGTTTTCCTCTTTCACATAAATAGGCCTTTCGTTTACCCACACAGTCAATTTATCTTTTTTCCCCGTCCGTTTCGCCTGACAATAAGTGCAACAAATACTTTGTTATTCCCGGCCTAGATTCACAGGCCAAACTGGGTCTCCTTTTGGAGCTTGGTTGAAGGATTCCCATTTTCATCCTTGTCAAAAGTCTCGCCTATAAGTCTGGCTTTGCGACTCTAAACTGCAGGCTGACAATGGAAGAGTTGGAATCATCGTTCTAACTTCCCCCCGGGAGCATTGTGGTCGGAGTAGCTGGATTGAACGGGGCCATCGTGGCTCAGGCACGGTATAACAGGCCAGGCAATTCACGGCACCTGGGCAAACACATCCTGGTCGATTCACGTTAGTTTGATCGACAGCTGTATCTTCAAGGCCTGTCCCACTTTTTACTGTTTTCATTTTTATGCGTCGTTGTTTTGTAAATAAGGATGACACACTTTAATTTCCAAGGGATTATTATGTGCTCATATTAATAAACAGCGTGTAAAACGGGGTTACAGTGCTAAACAATGTAATGATTTGTGTTCTATAAAGACTCGTCGAATCAAACCAACATTTTCAAAATGAAATGACATTTATTTATTTTGTGGAAATACGCAAACTAATCAATTCGTCAAAAATAAGACAAATGATATACCGTCCCAAATCATTCATTTGGAAATGTATTAATGACTTTGCTGAGTCAGACAAACATTTTGAAAATGCTATGTAATATGAAAATTCACTATTGTATGACTGAAACCATTATGATTGTAACATTGACGCAGGGTTACTGATATTCATTGTAATTTTTCGACAGAAGCATACGTAACAGTCAATTGTAATTGTGTAGAACTAATGTGGATTGTGTATTATTGTTAATTTGAGGAATATTATTGGGTTTTAAGAATAAATAATTGTACAGACATAAAGTTGTGTTGCGTTTCTTTATTTGTGTTGACGTCGGTCTGACAGCATCCAAACAGTTGAAAATGCTATAAAATCATCAATTTATCATTGAAACCATTATGATTGTAACATTGACGCAAGGTTTCTGATAGTATACTGTTTCGACAGAAACATCCAAACATGACATCAAGAAACTATATTTCTGTTGACCTAAAAACACCTAATTATGGCCTGAATGTTCGGACTTGGTAATCAAACGTAGCCTATAGTCTCAGATTTCAAAACAAAGCTTTAAGTATCTGGTATTACACATTACACCAGTTGAGTTGTGCACTGTCGGTTATTGGTCAAAAGATGAAGCTCATTAGCGCGGCCTGTCTTGTGAACGTTTTCCGTGTTGCCTCTTAAAGTGTTGCCTCTATAAGATCTATATTATGTGCTCCAGGTAACATTCATTCAGGTGTGTTATACCCCATTGCCCTGACTGCAATGAAACATGAATGATCATGAAATGATCACAAGTGCCTTTAGTTACTAAGAGAACAAATATAATTATTGCACTCACTCTATTGCTAATTGCTATATGATCTCTCACTTCATAAAAGCAAAGCAGGAATTGGGAACAATTAAGCATTCCCAAAATACTACTAATCTCAGATTATCATAACATAATTACTACTTTGAAAACATTAGCCAATTATTTATATACTGATCTATCAAATATGTATTTTACCCACAAAATAAAAACAATCATAGGACTAAAACAATCAGATAACAGTTCATCTTGAATGGTTTTGTTAACCCATAATGTGACGGTCAGAGTCTAGGACTAACGATCGAGGACCTAGGTTTACCCACCGTGACACAGATTCACTTCTCCCCCAGCACCTGCTCAATATCACCCCCATGACAGACAGGAGTACCCCACGCTACATCCCACAACAATTATCACAATCATCATCTTTAAGATTCCAAGAGCGTTTGCTTCTCTCCCATCCCACTATGCCGTATAATCCCGCATGCGTCTGGTCCTCAAAAGGTATTGTCAGTCGAGGACGTTGGTAAACGCTAGCGATTCTTTCAACACTTCAGATTTCCAAATAGAGTTCGAGATTCGAAAAGCATCAGCGAGAGTGTGAAATAGAGAAACAAGATCGTGTTAAAGCAATCATAAAATATTTACTTGCCCCGCCCAGACATTAGAAAACGACTGTTTAACTTGCGATACCCCCTCCCCCACCCCTTGCATTTTGATTTGGAGTACGGTCGTCAAAGTGTGTTTGACAACAGGGAGAAAAGAGATGATGATGCTGTAAAAGCAGTAGAGAGAAATCCTGAATAGAGAGGGTTAGCCATTGAAACACAGAGGATCCTGCCTGCTACGTGCTACCTGAAAAGAATCCTGTGCCGATCTATGGTGGTGTCAGGGGGATTGGTAGGCTAAGGCACAACGACTGAACAACGCGTGCACGAGTAGACAAACCCCATCCCTCCAGGCCCCACTAGGGCAACATAGTCCGCCTTGCAAACCCCCGCAGCAACCACTAGGTCCAGTCCACTACGGAGGCTTGTTTGCCTTAGTGAGTCGAGGTACTGTGGTAAGAGGTAGATAGAGTACATTTGACCCTGCTAGTCAGCACGGAGGGCTGACACTCAGCCGTGTCCCGCCTCTGACTGCACACCCCCTTTCGGCTGACTTTCTGAAGGGGTCCTTTTTGTGTTTCTGGAGAGCTGAGGTTTGAAGACAAACATTAGCCAGCTTGGTGTTAACATCTCTAGAATAAGAGGTCTGATAGGGTGTAGGATGCAGACTTATACCGGGCAGGATGGTGGTGCGGGTATATACACTTGATATGGGCTAAGTTGACGGTCCAGTCTAGGGCAAGTGGGACAAAATAAACACAAGGTTCACTCGCAACCGACGATGTAAAAGAAAAGGGGAGAATGGGAGTGGCTTGAGGCTCAGACTGGACAAGATAACGTACCTGGCTGCATCTTCGCCTATCTCCCCTCATCTGCATCACCACTATATCGGTGAGCCAAAGAAAAAATCAATTCCTGAAACTTTCTAATACTGGTTGCATCACTGGTCAACTATGACAAGTAAAATAATCTCGAGGAAAAATTATCGAGGAAAATCGCCGAAGTCTTCAATCCAACTGATAACTTATAAGGAACGATCGAAAGAAAATAATCCACTTTCCCCGTTGTGTGCAAGGAGCAATGCAGTCACGCGCGTCCTAATTTTGTTTCAAATAAAAAAGTACATGTACATGTGTATATACTTAAAAAAAAAAAAAAAAAAGGCTTATTGCCTCATCACCCTTTAGCCTGCAGTGTTACAGTGGGCTGAACAGTCTAGCCTCTTCTCTAGAAGAAATTTACATCGAATGAAATTGTTCTCCTTACTGATGGACCCAAGTCAAGATTACATCATAGTGCCAAAGCGATTTAAACCTAGTGAGAATTTTATTTCACAGTCTAGGCTAACACGCATAAACCTAGATGAAGGACGAGCTAGAATAAAAGGCCCAGAATGACTGTCATTTCCCTGCCATCAGAATGTGTTCCAAACACGCAATTTAGGCATAGCATGACTGTCTAGCATGTACGATGTCAATGGCGTTCAGTTCTACAACATAACATCGTTGAACTAAACACCCGCTAAACGAAAGCCCTGTCAGTCAAAATACTCTGAATATCTAACTGACCCATAAATAAAACCCATTAATATTCACACTCAAGAAATCAACTGGAACTTTTACCAACTTGATGCATTTTTGTACCAGACGTATCAACGCACGCACGCACATGCATAAAACATCAGAAAGTGTTCTGGCAGAATTCGATTGACCAATCAGAGAGCGCGTAGAGCCTGACGATGTGTGTGTCGTCTGCTTTTGAGCGTGGTAGGTTTGTGTGTGTTATATACCGGAGTGGGAGGAGGAGTGTTGTGGGTGTATTGTCACATCACCTCGGGGCGCCCTATACACAATCAACATGCAGAACACGAGTTTTACACCATATCAAGCCACAACTGCCTCATTATAAGCTTACTGCTCAACTGCCCCCGGGCAAAACAGACAGCATAGACCCCCAAAGGCAGACTTATAGAGAGAAGGTTTCCACGCCACAGAATCAGCGAAGGGGAATCCGATCTCCACGGCCACAAGCGAGCATCGCCCGTGATACGCCCTGACAGAGACGGCACGCTCAGCGGTCGCGTTCCGCTACAACTCAGCCTGCCTAGCGGCGAGGATTACCCTCTACTTTGCTCTACTTTCATACAGGGGCATTATTACAGACTCTCGTATTAGTACGAATATATAAGCCGCACCGGTCAAAAAATGAGCAGCAAAGTTGGATCAACGTCAAGTAAGTTAACAATCATAATCCCTCTATGCAACACTATTATTGGAGTATCATTTACAGATTTTGACGGCTACATGATGGCATTTAGAGCTATTTACCGTGTACAGTTTGACAAAATGCTACTCACTTAAAGGTAGTATCATACTTTGGTAAGAAAACAAAACAGAAATGTTCACAGATTTACGTATAATTTACAGGGTATGAAGAATTGAAGATGGTGGTGGTAGAAACATACCATTACAATTTTTCCGCCTGAAATGCTGTATTTATCCAGAACTTAAAACAACGACCGAAAATCTTGTTGATCTTTTAAAAGATCAAAAATAAAAGAGAAAAGACTTAAGAAATACTGTGGCCGTTTTTCACTGTTTTCTCAAAAGGTGGGCACCGTATGGGGGTCACAGAATGATGACTGTTACTTTATCTGTCTTGATATTTGTGCCCATGAATCTGTATTTCTTTGATAACAACCAAAGTGTGATATTACCCTTAAAGACTTTTCAGTAAGTCACTGGTAATGAGTACGATGCATAATTTTACCTGGGAGTTCATTTACCTTGGTAAGTTTGAGAAGTGTTATTTTAACTTGCTGTACATTGTACAAAGGAGGTTCTGAGTGTAGGGGGGGGGGCGATACCATCGAAATGATCTTCATGTAATAAAGTCATCTCTGTCATTTTTATGTTTGGAAGAATATGTAATTTAGGTATGAAGACTGAAGAACCAAATAAATCATCTGATCAAAAATGGGCTTGAGCTCAGTTGATGGTTATTAATAATGACCTCTAAATGGCTTTGAGATGTAGAAGTCAAGTAATGACGAGTATTTGACATTTATGCTGAGTTGGATTCCATCTAAAAAAAGAAAAAAGACAAGGCACGGTACTACGAACCTGACCAGCGGCCATTCACACCAAACAGCTCAGAATTTAACATATTGAAACCTCCTCTTGGCTTTATTTGTTTATTATTTACATTATTATGGAGAATAATCTGAAAAAATGTCCAACAGGTGATTTATTATCAAAGATTGAGGTTCAATTTTGGTAATTGAATATTTTTTCTGATCAAAAAGAGTTGGTTAATTCGTAACACCCACTGGAGCTGGATTACACAGTGTAAGAGTGCTATAATGGTCCCAGTGTTTGCCCAATGCGCCGGTCATATTTCAGTTTAATTCCCGTTGTCTTAAACTTCAAGTTTCCATCATTTAGACAACTTAACCCCGATGTTTTTCTGCGATCCTGAAAATACCCTCTAGTCATCAGATGTAATAAGTCTACATAGCAATCAATTAAGTCCACACCAACCAACCTGTCATGACATGATTATCGTATCAAGGGTGGGCTCTTAGTTCGATTGGTGAGTTAATCCTTTAAAGAGATTATCTTGTCTAGTCTGATTGGTTAATCATTCAGAATTATCCCTCTATAGGCCTACCACTTCAGTATAACTCAAGCTCTGATGATAATACTACCCCAAAATTGTTCAACTAAACAGCATTTTTAGTTTAAGGTATAATATCATAATTTGGTTTTTATCAAAGAAATACAGATTCATGGGCAAAAATATCAAGACAGATAACAGTACAGTCATCTGTGAAAATTTCAGTCCCATACGGTGCCCACTTTTTGAGAAAACAGTGAAAAGGGGCCACAGTATTTCTTAAGTCTTTTCTCTTTTCTTTTCGATCTTTTAAAAGATTAAGATTTCCGGTCGTTTTTTCTTCTTCTAATTTTCTGGAAAAATACTTAATTTCAAGCGGAAAAATGTTAACGGTACGTTTCTACCACCACCATCTTCATACCCTTATATTTTCATACGTTATACTTAAATCTGTGAACATTTCTGTTTTGCATGGTTTCTTACCATATGATACTTTTAACTAGCAACTGAAGACCATCATCTGCAACCCGTTGAGATCATAACAATATGCAAACTGTTTCTGAAGTTGGACTTTCCAATATTAAAGTGATCTTTTTGAACATTCGTTCGTATTCCCTAAGCAACGAACTTTAAAATAGCGACTGTGTACCCCTCTTTTAATTAAATTATTATTGTCAGGTGGCAGTTCATTTATGATTATGGTCCACACATTGGCGAGTATTGGGCGACTTGAAAGTTCATCAGTTTGAAGTTTCTAGCATTTTATCCCAACATTTCAATCTATAGTTCGATTGGGCAGTACACATGAAGTGACATCTATATATCGTATCATCTTTATAGTCCACTACACATCTTATAATCAATAATCAATAACCACTTGTAGCAATTATCACATTCCCTATGGGATAGCTTATTGACCCATATGATCATCTTTGTTCCCATAAGATGAGGTATACACCATAAATAGACCTGACTTAACGATCGCTGTCCAGCTAATTCTCGCATGGGCTGGAGAATCACGCCCTCCTATTTATTCTTTATTCAACATGACAGACTTCTAGAAGTAGAAATCAATAACTTAGAATAACTTATCAATTGGCTTGTTGCTATTTATGCTACTTTCAAAACCCGTTGTACTATGGGAGTTCGTACTTAAAATCATACGCACGCAATGACACGGTTACATAATGATGTAACAAACGTCTATATTACAACGACTTTGTGCCAGATATCAACAACTTTTTGAAAAAAATCCTGATAGCTTCATGTCAGGCCCCTTTTTTGCAACCTTGTTGTAAAACAGAAAATGGTCATTCCTGATTCGATATTCGCAGAACAATAACGAAAAATAATTTACCTTTTTGTTGACGGAATCACTGCATTATTTTGGTTATATTGATCAATCATAATGGTTTTCAGGGATTTGTATGAAATTTCATGAAAAGAAAAATACCAAAATGACTAAATTGTCTGGTTTTTATCATGCTAGAACAAAATGTAATTCCCCTGAGTATAGGTCATAATATAACGTCACCATTGCGCAACAAAATATATCAAAGGGAAATATCTAAAGCTATCATTATAATGCACATTGTTAACGTAATATGCATGAATATCAGCGCAGTTATTAGTCATATTGCAATACCACACGACTTACTCAAGCTTGAGGAAAATTCTAAAGTCCTATATACAGTTCTGAAAATGTTTTAATATCATTCATATAGCGATATAACAAAGGGGACTTCCAATTATGTCAGAAAGCCAGCTTAATATTAAATGGTTATTGTTACACTTGGATAAGTCACAATGCCATTCAATTGCTTGTATTTATTATTCTTTATATCGCATCTCAATCCGCACCAGTATCGCAATTGTTGTGTGTTTTTTAATTAGCGATACAAGCTACAATGAAAACAGTGACTTAATAATATTTTTTTAGAAAACAAAAGGCCAAAATAATGTAGGTTTTCCCGGTCATTTTCGGCAAATGAGCGGACAATTTAAACGCTGCGTCATTCCATTTCGCGTGAAACTGCAAGGCACATCAAAATTGTCATTCGATTTCATTTTATGTGCAAGCATAATGTTCACAAGGGTCAGGCGATTAAATAGAATCGCCTTTCAATTAAAAATTCCATTCGAACAGCATTCAAATTCGCAACGGCTTTTGGCAGCGTGCGCTTAGTCATTCGAATTCGTTTTGGGGCATTGTTTCTGTGAATTGTTCAGCAAATTTAGCGTTCTGTCTGAAATTATGAATGTACCATAAGAATAAAAAGGGTATAAAATGGTTCACTTCTTGTATGGAAACCACTTATGTGATGTCCCCTGACGACAATGGTTTGTAATTGAAAAATCCTCGAAAATAATGGCAGCTTTCGGTCGCTGTACGAGAGAATATCTAATGTTGACGGTTGATTGATGCATTCGAATGATTTAGATTACATTGAGCTTGCAGTCAATTTGATCATCAACACCATGATTTTCAATACACATCCATGGCACCAATCCTCTCTTGAGAATAAACAAATAACAAATCAAAGAAATATAGAAATTCATTGAAAGGGAAAATGACACAAGATACAAAGAAATAAACAGGTGTAAAAGGGTTTGAGAAATAAACAGGTGTAAAAGTGTTTGCATATGTTTGCTTATGTTGCATTGCCGCAACGTATTTGAGATCCGGACGAAGAGAGAGGTTTATCAGAGGAGGGGCTATTCATTTCGAAATGGATGATGAGATGCGACACCATTGCAATACACTGCAATAAAGGGGTTTGCATTTGTTTGTTCATTTTGTGAAATTGGTTGTCTCAAAACGAAAACGTAAGTAACGATCTGGTATAAATCGTTGCTTGCGGTTACTCCGCTAAATTGAATGCCGATTTTGCATGGCTAAACTGAACGACAGTTGAATTTAATTGAATGCAATGCTGTATAAATACGGATGCATCAAAGTGAAATCGAGTGACGGTTTCAACCGAAGAGGCAAAATCACGTCAACACAAATGCGTGAAAATGAAATTGGCCGCTCATTTGCCGAATATGACCGGGAAAACCTATATATAATAAAACGGCAGCATAAACAAACTGTTATCACTTCGACATTTATAGCGATTTGAAGCTTGGTATGATAATGGGGGAACAGAAACCTAGTAGTTGACGGTTGATAACTGAATGACTCTTCCGGAAAGAGAAAAATTCTTGAGCAAGAACCAGACGACAGGAACCTGGGATTTGAGTTTAGGATTGCAGTTATATAGTCGGCTCTGGCATCCCCTCAGGAGAATTATTCACTCCTATACACAGTTGCAAAGATTATGTTAAGCTATTGTAGTCACTCTATACATGGAATGGTAAAACTGCAGCAAACTGCCAATGAATTAAAATAATCACCTGAAAAGTATCAACTTATGGTCAGAGTTAGGAGGCCCTGCAGCTGAATCTTCAATCAGAGCAGGTTCCTCCAGTCAGTTGATTCATGCACTGGTATACTGCCTATTATTTTGCGTTCCCACACCGTAGGCTATCATTCTATATCGTCGAGCCATTGCCTGGACTCATGATCAACTTTGTTTTACAATCTGAAAATGCTTATCCCTCTGAGCAGTTGCGTGTAACTTTTTGTTTCCATTAAAGGTGACATGTTTAAGATTCTTGCACTGATTATCAAAGTGCATGAGGAATGATGCGGGATGTGTTCACTAAGAAAAACCAATTCCGACAGCGGGACATCGCGTCCTGTTGATGGTGATCACGCAGGCTGGGTTTATTATACGGTCGAGAAAGGTGAACTGAATCTTAATAAGGCTTATGATGGTCACGGGACTACACAGTCCAACATGACCAAGGCCACTCCATACTGCCATTAAACCATGCACCTGCTGTCAAACACTATACAAAGAGTGAGACCAAGGATGAAACACTTCACTCATTGGCTTAATTGCCGTCTTATTTATGATTATCAACCAATAGGAAGCCTGTCATGGGTGTTAATCTTTAATGGTATCATGAGGGACCAGGTTATAACAACTTGGACAGGGTTTGAAGCTGATTGATGAATTCATGGCAAGGATGACTGCAAATACCACTTTCATTTGTCACCACTGAGTCTTACCTTGTCATAGTGTCAGGGTACGTACCCTACAGGGGGCACACTAATCCCAGAAGACCCAAATTCTATTACAAATTGCCATGCAGTGATTTGTCCAGACATGGATTTAAGTACCAATCAGTAAAATCTGTGTCCTTAATATGAAGATAAAAACCTTAATCCCCTCTTAAATCACAGCACTTCAGTTTGTTGTTGCAATTGCGACTATTATGTATGTATTGTTGAGATAACCCCATTGTAACGTCACTCACGGAGAGTGATTTGCAACAGTTGACAATTTCCATTGGATATAATAAATTGCGTCATTAATCACGTGACCAATTATACACGTATGATGATACAGTAAACGTTGGTATGATAATGTATCAAACGGTGTGTAATCACCACGTCCCCTGCCTTACTGATGCAAACAATGTCATGGATATACAATGTCTACTTTTAAGTCTTGCCAAATGCCGGTTCTGCTTTTAGTATATAATATCATAACGGGATCTTTACTACAAAACAAATTCACATTTAAACTTGAAAACACATTAATATTCACCCAGAAGAACGAGAAAATGTTCCGTAATGCAGTGCCAACATCGAGAACAAAACACTTAAAGAACAACCATTTATTTAAATTCTTCATTCAACCACTACTTCCAAGAAATATTTTCTTGAAGCAATCATGCTTCTATATAATGTCATTATCACACTGTTACTCGAGACTAACAAGAAGTGTTGGAATACAACTTGGTTATAGTGTCTAGGACAGCTTGCCTGTCAGACCAATGCCTTTGTAGTGTGGATGAGGCGTGGATGGATGATTAAAAGAATCGATTTTTGTAAGGATTTTTGAAAGGTTACATTGATCGCTTACAAGATGTATACAATAACCAAATATTACATGTTGGCTGAAAGGCTGTTTACAGTTGAAATGTGTTTTGGAGGATTGAGGTGTTTTGTGTGATGGAAATGGAGCAAAATTAAGCAAATATGCCTAATATCGGGATAGTTAAATATGATGGATAGCATTGTAGAAATAAGACATGCTACTTTCATCTCTGAAGCTGCTTCCATGATTTGATGAATCTTCGTCCATCTTTTGAAAATCTTGACGATTCCCTACTTCTATCAATGTTTGCAGATCAACTTCTGTTTCAGTGCTTGGAGTTAGGTGGGCGACGTTTCGATCCTGCAGGATCTTTCTCAACGGCTTAGTCTGTTTGACTTTTGTTTCTACACATATCAATATTCGTACCACCGACTCAAGAGCAGTCGACAAGAATAGTCGAATTTCAAGCCACTTTTAAAATGATCTTATGTCGAAATTCAAATCACATCAACATTGTATATCTAACCCTTCCAACAGGTCGTATTCTGGACATTCCTTGCAAGGTGTGTGGTGACCGTAGCTCTGGCAAACACTACGGTGTGTACGCATGCGATGGATGCAGTGGTTTCTTCAAGAGGAGTATCCGGAGGAACCGTACGTACGTCTGTAAGAATCGTGGGCGTGGTCCTTGCCCGATCGACAAGACACATCGTAACCAGTGCAGGGCGTGCAGGCTCAAGAAATGTGTACAGGTGGATATGAATAAAGATGGTGAGTGGATGTGGAATTGGAGCAAAATTGGAGAAGGAATGCGACCTGCCATTGCACAAATGCCCATGTAAATGTTTTTTTGATCAAACTATACAAATGGATTTGGGTTTGCTGTAAAAGATGAAAGCAACACCTTTAAAGCACTGTCTTCAATACAATGACATGCACATACAAAAACTACTTCATCGATCAACAATAACAATACTGATGACCTGCCACTCAGAACAACAACTATCAATCAGAAATATTCAAATTCTCAGTGATTTCCAGAAACTCCCACAGCTGGCTGTAAATTCATTGATACATTTCCCCCTGTTTTTCTCATTTCATCTCTTCCCTGTAGCTGTTCAGCATGAACGAGGTCCACGTAATTCCACTCTTCGTAAACACATGGCCTTGTATCTTCGAGATACCCATCTTCGCGATCTACCATCCTCCACCGATCTCACTGGCCATCCTAGCCCGGGCTACTCGCCACAAAGTCCCGCCTACTTTCACCATTTCTTCGGTGGCGTTCCCTCCGGTGGAGGGATCGAGCCGTGCGGTACGCCGACCAACATTGGCCCGGGAAATTTCACTTTCCACGGCGTGGGTCCTGGTCTAAGCACGCTGAGCTTGTGCCAGCCCGTCCCTCGGGTAAGTGCAATTAGAAAGTGACCAGTAATCATTATAATAGTTTCAGAATACTGTAGGATGTTTGTAGTCGAAATATTGCATCAAAAATCTCAGGAATAGATATGAAATATCGACGCTTTGACAATACTGGCAGTCCGATTTAACTTCATTAAGTCTGCTTGACCGGATTTATCACGTAAATACTGCATAATACTGGGTACCCTTTAAAGATGCAACATCCCAGGCAATTATAGACAGATAGACGACTGGAGATTTCCTAAGAGATGACCACCGTAGGAAGCGATATGCGGTCAGATGATGGAGCTAAGCCCAGGAAATCATTCTGAAGACAACTGCAGAATATCGATTAATCATTAATCCTAGTTGTGTCCTCGGTGGGGTTTGAACCTGGAACCTTAGAGATGGAAGGCGGGGTCACATCCGATACGCCAACCTGATTTACAACGATTATAGTCCTTTATACACTAATAATTATTATATCATTATTTATGCAGTATCACCATCGCCAGGCTATGAGACAGTGGTCTAATGGAGTAGAAGCAGTTTGTGAGATGGCAGCCAGGCTACTCTTCATGAGCATCAGATGGGCCAAGAATGTCCCAGCTTTCGGCAGTTTACCGGAAAGAGAACAGGTAAAGAGACTAGGACAAGTCTAGGTCTCTACCTCGCCTCTGGCGCAAACTCACAAAACATTGCTCTCAATGCACCGACTAAAAGACATTCTAGTCCACCCTTATACTCTGGAAGCTTTTCCTAAGTCTTTTTTTTTATAACATCAGCATTGTATGATTTCCTCTCCTTATAGCTTGTTCTCTTGGAGGATGGATGGCGGGAACTGTTCATTCTTGGCGCGTCACAATGGCAACTTTCCATTGACAGCCAAGCTCTCATCACCGCAGCAGGTGAGTGGTCAATATATTATACATTATTCATGCATATGTAATTATGCATAATTATAGAATGACGTAATAGCCATGCACACTTTTAACGATTGGTCCAAATTTAGACTAGAGCACACTAGTCGAAACGTCGAGAATCCACTCTCATCGCTCCTTTTCAGGACCACACATCTTCCAAAAAGAGTATTACCATGACATGGTGTCACCGCAAGTCTTGCACAACAAAACTTCAAACCCTACTTAAACACGTCTATGTTCCTCACTCAAATATCTTTATATCAATTCAGGTAATTCGAAAATTCTAGAAAGTTATGGGTTCATTTTGTTCTCTTTTCTCTGCAGGGTTTTGTTCCGAGAACACAGCGCCTGAGAAGCTTGCTGCTGTCACCAGTGAAATACACGTCCTACAGGAAATCATTGCTAAACTCCAACAGCTACAAGTTGATGCTACTGAATATGCATGTCTGAAGGGAATACTCATGTTTAAAGCAGGTGAACAGTCATGAATATTCATGAATTTGCATCCAGTTCATCAAAAGATCTTCCAATAGCTCACTTGACATAATCATATTAATGATTCTACGGCACCTCTTCGTAGAATATCACCACTTCAAATCATCACCAGCACCACTGTGACCCCACAACCACCACCTCACCACCACGACCTCTGACCTTAATTATTCGACTCTTCCATTCACAGATGCCCCAGGATTGGACGATGTCCCAACAGTAGCTAGTCTCCAAGACCAGTCGCAGCTGACCCTCAGCAAGTACATTTCTCTTCGACACCCAACTCAACCATTCCGTTTTGGCAAACTGCTGTTGCTTTTGCCTTCACTGCGTGCCATACGTGCCAGCACTCTGGAACAGCTTTTCTTCAGACACACCGTAGGCGCCACACCAGTCCACAGGCTGATAAGAGACTTACACAAAGTGCAGGAATTCTGATCAGCAAGACCGAAGAAGCGACTGCAAAGAGTCCACAAAATGCCTTTTACAACTTTATATAAATTGATGGACCTATACAGACCAGCCTATAATTTATGATATGAGGGCCTTTGAAGCAAGTTTGATCTTGCAAAAATTGCAATCAATACAATCATTGACAGGCAAGCGGGAGGTTCAAAACCAGCCAGGGAAAGCTTGGGATTTATTAATTTACTGACGGGCGCCCCATACCGTACCACTGACTATATAATAGTGCTATGAATACATATATAAATACGTAATCTTAAAGTGAATGTTACCAATGCAACATCACAAATAATGATTGGCTGCGTTTCAAACACAGCCAATTGTGGTCATGGAACCGATATGTCCAATTGGTTGGATGATCTCACAAGTAAGAGGTAGTGAGTTCGAATCCCCTCTGAGGATCATAAAATGTACCAAATCCTAACTGAGAAGGGTAAACCTTATACGTTGGATTTATAGTATCTCAATGGTACTTTATGCTGTAGGGTTATTTTTGCATTGAGCGTCAAAATCGGGAAAAGAGGGAATTAAGGAAATGAAAACCAAATAAAAGACGCGAACATTAAGGTGGAAGGGACAAACTCTTTTAGAGTTATGATTAATTTTATGAAGCAATAATAATCAGTAAAGCGAGCCAATAAACTGTATAATATTATTCTACATGTATTTCAAGTCAAGTTATCAATTCATTTTTAAAATAACCATGGAACTATTAAGCTCCATGATATCAGTAATAAAGTAAATAAAGTACAAGTAATGTTTAGCCTTCGATAAAGATCCTGCTAGCCCCTAATAACTCCAAGCAATTCATTTTATTGTCATTTTGACACAAACGGAAAGGAAAAGGAAAGGAAACAATGTACAAGTCAAAACCTTGCATACATGACAAAAACATTTGAATGAGGTCATATCCACAATACATGTATTGTAAAACTAAATTATTCAGTTGAAATCATGTAGTATCACTATGATCAAAGACGTCATGGCACATTTGAGTCTTTTCTTTTCTTTTGCACCTAGGAAAGCAAAGTACGGTACTGCAATATAGAAAGAAACCCAGGACAGATTTAGACTGATAAAAGACTTCGTATATGTTTTGCCATTCTGAATATAAAGATGTCTAGAGACAATCTCAAAGAGCTGCTTCGTGCAGAAATCAGCTAACATTGTTTGCTAGGCAATTACAGGATACCAACCAAATGTCCATGTCACATTTACTGTTTGTGACTGGTTCGCAGCTTATTGCTTAGCATAAATACATGCTAAGCGAGATTGGCTGCTTAACAGCTCTATGGAATAATGACGCGGGTTACTTGAAACATGGAGCTATTGAAAGCTCCATACTTGAAACATTTCAAAAGAACATTTCAAAAAAACATTATTTTTATTTCAAATCAATGAAGCCATTTTCTCTGTGCATGTTAATTTCTAGGCCTAATCATTATCTTCAGACAGGTTCATCTTGTTTGATTTTTCTATGATATGAAAACAATACAAAGGCCTTACAGTAAGTAGATACCACCGGGGAAATAAAAAGGAAAAATAATAAGATTGACATTATTATGAAACTACTTCATTTGGGCCACGTGTCTGTGATCCGGGCACAATATGGAGAGCGCCCTCTCACGGGAATAAACTAAATGCGTACGACAGGACGCGCCAGAAAGCTTAAGCAAGAAACGCGCGTAATTTAAGTTAAAAACGCGCGCGCTAATTTAACGCGTTGCCATGGCGAATTTAAAGGAATCTCCCGCGGCTGCGTCATGATTCCACACAAAAACAAATTTCTCTGGCATTGATTTGCAACATTCTCCAAGATCGACAACGAACAATTTTTACAGACGGTAAGTACCTAGGCCTAACTTTGGCCTAAAAGGCATTTCTTAAACTTTTAAAGAGAGTGACACAAAGCACTAGTTTAATAGGATTAATAAATAAAATTATTGCAATAATTTAATTGGTAATTGCGCTACTTTTTATTTACAACATCAAGTCCTAAATTATTTTTGTTAATTTGCGTTCAATTTGTTACATAATGCTAATCAGCATTATTTTGTAAACGCCGTCCCGACAGTAACATTTATAGGTTTAATCCTTATTATGTTACAGATTCTTGATTACATTTTTCCTTCCTTTTCAGAGCCAAGCAATCAATCACCAAACATGGCGTCCCGATTACTGCCCCTTCTTGCTAATAATTACAAGAAGATGACCACCGTTGCAGCCGTAGCTGTGGGTAAGTTCACATCCAATTCTAGCTTCTGCAACACAGCCCTGCCGAGCCGCCACAAAGACTGATAGGCCTACTGATCATTGACTATAACGAAATAAAGTGCATTTTGCCGGCGCTGTCATTCTTCTGATTGGCCAACGTTCCCGATACGCCATGCCGGCCTTTTTTCTCTAAATGTTCTCTTTTTTTTAAGCTGGAGGTGCGTTCTAAAACTGCAAATTGGCCAATCAGAGTAAGGGAACGGTAAATTAATAGCGTTTGCAGGAAGAGTGAATGCCGGTGCTGGCAAAATATATATAAGACACTTATACTATATTCCCATCATGTAATGATACGAATCCATCCATCAAGATCTAGTTGGCCTAAAGAAGTCTTTTCTAGCTTCGTCACCTAACGTTACCTTTGGGTCCGCGGTTCTAATCTCACCGACGCGACGGCACAAAGTTGATTCATCCCCTGATCCTCCAGTCATGTCCATGACAGACAACATGGCTGCCATGACGTCAACTATAACCTCCTATCCTTTATGTTAATCCTAACCTAGGCGTGGTAGGTCTGAACTACCTTCGTACCAAGAACGGCCGTGCCTCCTCTGGGTACATGGGATGCAAGACCAACTTCCCACCGTCGGCCAGCTTCCCTGACCTCAGCACCCACAACAACGTGATGGCATCTCACCTCACACCAAACGTCTACGCCAAACTCTGCAATCTGAAGACACCAAATGGGTACACGCTGGATGAGGCCATACAGACTGGGGTGGATAACCCTGGTCATCCGTTCATCAAGACTGTAGGCTGTGTTGCAGGTGACGAGGAATCTTACGAGGTATTAAAATCATACAACGAAAGGAACTAAACCAAAAATACCAAAAAACTCGGCGCCATTTCACTGACTAATTCAGATTGATCTTAAAGTTCATATTGCTCTTTACTGACAACAATGCGAAAACACGAATTATAAAGCTTTGTTCAACTCCAGCCAAGGAAAATCAAATTTGGGAGGGACATCGGTTTTTCGATATTTTCTTCGGCCCCAACAGCAATGGGTGGTAAAACAGTCAGACAGGAGAAACGTCACTTAAAAAAAATCTTGTTAAACAATAAAACTTCATCGGGGCTTTACCGTGTTATTCATGGCATTGATGCCCCAGCCCCCAGGTCATTGCCGCGCCGGCTCTGGTAAATGCCAAGGTCCTCTGTTAGTTGCCCGTGAGCATTATGATCACTGTATGAGCCTACATGATCATCGCATGGTCATTACCTCTTTATCCCTTCATACTGCACTACTGCAGGCAAACATTTCATTTCACAGACGTCATCATAGAGGAGGGGAACTACATGTCCCTCATCAGAACAAAGTTTAATGAAACCTAGGAAAGTTCGCATAATGAGTTAATGACACAAAATTGTCCGTTTTATGTTTTGAAAAACCAACCGAAGGTCTTCAAGGAGTTATTCGACCCCGTGATTGACGAAAGACACAACGGTTACAGCCCAGAGGACCTCCACCCTACCGACCTTGATTCATCTAAGATCAAAGGCGGGCACTTCGACCCCAAGTACGTCCTGTCCACCAGAGTCCGTACCGGGCGCAGCATCCGGGGACTGGGCCTACCACCAGCTTGCTCCAGGGCAGAGAGACGCATGGTGGAACAGGTGCGAAGCTGAAATGGCTAGGGAGATGGATTCAATAGTGATATTAAACTTCTCCATCATTTAAGATACAAGTAATAAACTGCTGCAAACCGCTCGTCGGCCACAATTATGGCCTGAAATTTATGCTTGGAGTTAGGAGGGCCTGACGCGTTTCGATCCGAGCAGGATCTTTGTCAATTTAAGATGTTATATCCGATGAGATGTATATACACCTCTACTCTTCATGTTTTATATTCTGCAATCGCTTTAATATATACTTCATACTATCATAATTCAAATTCTGCAGTGGAACTAAATAGATCAATGCTACATTCTAGCCTCCATTTCAAGGCTGATTTCGTTTCCACCCTAATCCAATGTACACTGGCAGGTTGTGGTGGAGGCTCTTGGCGGTCTGAAGGGCGACATGTCCGGCAAATACTTCCCGCTCAACAACATGACAGAGGCTGAGCAGCAGGCGTTGATCGACGACCATTTCCTGTTCGACAAGCCCGTATCACCGCTGCTGACATGCGCCGGAATGGCACGTGACTGGCCAGACGCACGTGGCATCTGGTATGTCTTCCCTTTCCTACGCTACCCCATCCAACTTTACCCTCCCTCAACTCATGGTCTTTTTCTTCCTCCAAGCTCAATTCGAGATTTCGAGTACACCCTGTCATCTACCATCGTCATAATTATTCAATTATCAAGATCACATCGGTTACCCGAATCATCGTGTAGGAAATATCTGAGAAAATAGTTCTCGCACAGAAACAAAAAGATTCTTCGGCGATTCAACTTGCTGGAGATGAATTAAGATTCCCTAAATAATGGTGTTATTAACCAAAAGCTGACTGGAAATCACCCTGGAAACTGTCTATAAATTACGTCTTCCATCATCGAATCAGTTCCTGCTCTTTTCCCCCTACACCCATCTTCCCCCACCCCTCCTCCCACACAGGCACAACAACGACATGACATTTCTGGTCTGGATAAACCGTACTACACACTGTCGTAATTCTCTAGCATTTATCAAAATCAGACCGGTTTGACGAATCCGAAATATAAGAGAGAAAAGTTCTCGCACATATACAAAGATTCCTCGGCGTTTCAGCTGATTTACTGAGGATTTATTTACCAAAAGTCGACTCAGAATTACCCCTGTCGGTTTGAAGTCTTCCATCACCAAAGTTAACCAGGGGTCGATTTCTCGAAGCCCTACGATCGATCATAACTCGAGCTACGAAGGATAACCCATCGTATGCTACGTAGGGCTGCAATGCATCATTATTAAGTCCTACGATTGATATAACCTACGATGAGTTTGGTGAAATCGACCCCAGTTCCTGCTCTTTTCCTCTAAAGTCTAACCCTCTTCTTCCACACCCCTCCTCCAACAGGCACAACAACGACAAGACATTCCTGATCTGGATAAACGAGGAGGACCACACCCGTCTCATCTCCATGGAGAAAGGAGGAAACATGAAGAGTGTCTTCGATCGATTCTGCCGAGGACTCAACCAGGTACGACAACTCTTCATCATAATTGCATTAATTAAGAGCGCCTTATTATCCATCAATAATAGAGGGCGCTCTAACAAATCTATACCGTGAAAATGAAATCTGGGCTACAATATTATCCCAAGTAAGACCAATCGATCGCCCACATAACCTCACCGCAACTTGCTAAATAATGTGTATATGCCACAAAGTGCCAATAAAATTTATTCATTCACTTCTTAAGAAGGCATCCACTACACCAAACGAGTCTTTTAAAACAATTTGGGCGTTGTTCGCATTTAATCAGCGCAAGGCGAGGCTCTTATTTTTACATGATTACATCTGATGAAGTAGTTGTTACTGCGATGTAGGTTTTCTCGTAGTTAGTCTTTAAGTGCTACCCTAATTTTATTTATCATTTTAACATAAAATTCTTGAGATCTATTGGAAAAGGGAGGCATTGCAGCTTGACTCAAGGTTAATGGAAGATTGCATTCTGAAAAAGTTAAGATAGTCGATATTAGGCAAGCAAATACAAGTTTACAGATCATCATAATTATGGCAATAAACTGATTGAATATTCTGTTTTCAGGTGGAGAGTTTGATCAAGACAAAGGGCTGGGAATACATGTGGAATGAACACCTTGGCTACGTCCTGACATGTCCCTCCAATCTAGGAACAGGAATGAGAGCTGGTGTGCACATCAAACTGCCCAATCTGGCAAAGGTATGGACAAGCAATGACCAAGATCCATCTGAGTGACTGTTTGTTTGTTTGTTTGTTTGTTTGTCAAACATTGATCAAACTGTGCCTGGTACCCATGAAAGATACTTGTCACCATAGTCAAAATCCAACAATTAAATGATCACTGATACAACTTGCCCAATTTTAAGACGAGAAAAAGAATAATCACATGGGTGGATATTTACACTAAAACATTCATGAATATCAAACAATTTACCATATAACGAAAAGATAATGTGCAAAATTAGGCTTGCCCTTCACCTACGTATATGAGCACTGCATACACAGTGCTCTGTGAAGGGCAAGCATAATTAACATAATTATATCTCCCCGATAAAAAATCATTAATAACGATAATGAAATGTGGAAGGAAAGTTGGTAGGAGGCATCATACAAGCATGTGTGTTTCAACTGTGATGCACAAGATGTTGGTGAGGTCTTATACATCATCTGAAATCCAGTTCCAAAACAATACAAAGAATGAGTCCTTTGGTGACTATAGTGACGTGGGGAAATAATGTAAGATGAAAACTAATCACTGTGTATCCAGGACCAACGTCTTGATATGATCTTGGAGCGTCTTAGACTGCAGAAGAGAGGAACAGGGGGCGTGGACACTGCTTCGGTGGGAGGAGTGTTTGACATCTCCAACTTGGATAGACTTGGACAGTCTGAGGTACGTAAAACATAATGCCACACTGATTCCGGCCATTCTACACTGGTCCCGTGCCAGCTATAGGCATGCCCATTTGACATGAAGAAAACATGTTTGGTCGCAGCAAAACCAAGATTTCGTGTTGCTGCTTGCCACCGGCGCACCCAGGATTTTGTCTTGGTGGGGGGGCTCAAAGAAAATTTTTCTCCCACAAAACATTTTATTACTCCCCCACCCTTCCTCCTCTCCCTTTCCCTCCCCCCCCCCCTTTTTTTTTTTTTTTTTTTCAGGGACCCTCTTGGGGGAGGGCTCAAGCCCCCCCGAGCCCCCCCCCCCCCCCCTGGGTGCGCCACTGCTGCTTGCAAATAGTTTTTCAAAACTGAATTTGCTCACTTCAGTATAAAGATTTACATGTATGAAGCACATCTTATCTAAGACCTGAATCAACCAGGCACGGTTCTAGAGCCAATATTTTTGAGGGCTAGAAGAGCCAAAACAATTTTTGGGGTGCTAGGAGACCAACAATTTTTGGGGGGCTAGACCCTTCGCACGTGACGTCATCTTCTAACAATCGCTTCTGCTGTCTTATTAGGTGTAGAAAAGCAACCTGTAGCCCTACACAGCGCGTTTTTCAAGTAATTGACGCGTAATAACTTAAAAGATCCAGTATTTTCCCAATTTCCATGCTCATTTTTTTTAATTGCATTTTATTTTTGGGGGCCAGACAAAATGTTGGGGGGCTACAGGCCCAGAAGCCAACCCCATCCACCCCCCTCCCCCCCCCCCCCTTCCCTCACCGGCCCCTGGGGACCGCGCCTGGAATCAACCACTCATACTACCTCAATGATATCCCTAATAAATCATTCCTCAATGTTTCAGTGGTTTGCAGAAGACTTCTCTAAATTTATAAAATGAGACATTTTCTAAATAATAACCAAGGTTCTACCTCAGTCATTATACATGTAGCTTTGCTTTCCCTGGCAACATGTACAGTGCACCTATTGTCAAGACCATACTGGCAAATACAACGTTATTAGCCTATTTGTAACGTTACGCGCAGGCCTATTGACTAGTGGTTATGAAGATGGGATTAAAATATTGACTAGAAACTACACCGGGGAGCGATTTAGTTCAAGTTACAACATTTTTGTTAACATTGAAAGGTAAATTAAAAACAACGCCCAAATCCCTAAGACCAATGCAGCAACAAGTAGTACACATAATGGTCATGTTCCTGCGATTGTTAGGGCTACATTAATGACAACGGGAATCAAGAAAGATTATTATTTTACAAGGTATAAAATATTGCATGCACCCGTACCACTATCTGACGATCGCCTGCAGCACCTACACCATGCACCAAGTTCGCACTGCCACTCGAAGCAAGAATTTCAGACATTTTCAGTCGATATTTACTTTGAAAACACCTCTTGAAATGTTCTAGTAATCCTTGAATGTTAAATGCATCTGGTACTGACCTTAAATTGTATTCTTGTCTTGCGTTTCCATGGAAATTGTTGTTTTTTTAGGTTCAACTTTGCCAGCGCGTCATCGACGGAATCGACATACTCATCAAAATGGAGAAGCAGCTCGAGAGAGGGCGCTCTATCGAGAGTTTGATTCCGCGAGATTAACTTCTGACCAATCACAGAACGCTGCACCTGTCGTCTGCTCTCATCTCTCTCCAAAATTCGACCAATCACGATCCACGAAATGACAAGTGCAAAGACAACATCGAATATCAGTACATTTTTTATAAATACCTTGGAAACATTTTAGCAATTATTTAAAGCTTTTATCAATTGGGTGGTTATTTGAGAAAGAAATTCTACAGAGTTTCATTCAATGTGGTTTATCTGAATAATTATTACAAAGCAAACGCAGCAAGAAAAAATCTAGTTTTTGCATAATGTATACCAATCGACACTGAAAGCGAACACAGGAATTCCCAAATACCACTTTTTTATTGCAACTGCTAAAATATAAAAACTTTGGCTTGACAATGTACAATTTTTGTATAGCTCCTAGGACTACAGTGTATCTGAAAGCAATAAAATAATCTCAAAATGGCAAATAAAACTTAGCACTTGGTATAAATTAATAGAGGAATTTAATACTAATAATGTAATCTTGGATGTTAGGATGAGGGTACATGCACCACACACACATACAATCGGTACAGTCCACATCCTTCCAAATAATTAAGCAACAATTATTCTCAGGAATTGAAAATAAAATCATGTTCTCTTTAAAATAAGGTGCACACATAAGTAATGGCTGCATATGTTAAACGGGCTATTAATTTATCAAACATTCATCTTTCTTTCTTTGCAAATTCATTTTTAAGATTTCCAGCATCACACAAAAAATCACATTCAAAGCAAAATAGGTACTAATTATTCAAACATTATTTTTCTTTCGTTGCAAATTCATTTTTAAGATTTTCAGCATCACACAAAATCACATTCAAAGCAAAATAGGTATTAATTAATCAAACATTCATCTTTCTTTCTTTGCAAATTCATTTTTAAGATTTCCAGAATCACACAAAAAATCGCATTCAAAGCAAAATAGGTATTAATTAATCAAACATTATTTTTCTTTCTTTGCAAATTCATTTTTAAGATTTTCAGCATCACACAAAATCACATTCAAAGCGAAATAGGTATTAATTAATCAAACATTCATCTTTCTTTCTTTGCAAATTCATTTTTAAGATTTCCAGAATCACACAAAAAATCACATTCAAAGCAAAATAGGTATGAATTAATCAAACATTCATCTTTCTTTCTTTGCAAATTCATTTTTAAGATTTTCAGCATCACACAAAATCACATTCAAAGCAAAATAGGTTTAAACATTCTTATAAATCAAAACTCTTCTTAACACGAAAATGGTACATCTGGACAAAAATTACTGATAAACTTAAAATTCTCAATCAACTGCTCTTGACTATTTGAAGCAGTGACAAACACTAGACTGAAGTAAAAACAAGGAATTCCATATTCATGCATAAATTACAGGCATAATTGGATTTCTTTTTGAAATGTCTACGCAGTATCATTTAAAAATAATATCTCCATCAGATTATACATTAACATGGTGAAATCGTCACCACATGGTGCTCTCCTATGATACAAACAATTCCAAATTGTGCCTTCTCCGTCAAGCAATCCACATATTTGACACTACTTAATTGTGAGATTAATATTCATTAACATTTACTGTGGATAATACAATTAACGAGATTGACTGTGGGTTGGCACGGCAACCAGATGATACAGGAACATTAGAAGTTTTCTTTGTTGTAGAAAAATTTAGCTCCACCGCTGATGTTGGAATGTTTGTTGGAGCATTTGTGCAGAACTTGAGACAGTACTTTGGGTCCACAGTAGAAGACACCAACACTTGTTCTAGAAAGAGAAGAAGACAAGATGAAATATGAACAAGATGAAGTCAGCTTCCCATAATAACTGGATTTTTAGAGCGCCAAATTGCCAAAGGAAACATGGCGCTGAAGAAAGAAAGAAGAACAACAACAAAAAAAGAACAAGAGAAGACAACTTCATATACAAAATACGACTGACATGACAATAGACTTTAAATAATTGAAGTGAAATTATGGTTACAACTAGTGCATACTTGTCAGCACAGGAGCCAGTTTAAGGAGCTGATCAACAAGAAATAAGGTTTAAAAATTTAAACACAAAACGATTCATCATGCTCTGTTTTGATTTAACGGCACAGAATACTAGTAGGTCAAAATGACACTAGGGATCGATTTCACTAAAGCTTTGTGATCATCATTAAAGACCAAAATTGCTATGCAAACTAGCGATTGATTTTCTGTTAAGCGATGATCGAAAAGCGTTAGTGAACTCCAGATTCTGCTAAGCACAGAAATGTTCTGAGGATTGTTGCAACTTACGCTGGGTTCTCTTCAGCAATCATCTTGAAGATGTCGTCCCATTTAGGTCGGCCGTAGTTTGTCTTCTGACGCAGACCGGTGATAGCATCCACTTCTTCCTCCTCCTGCAGATAGAGGTTCTTGGCCTTCGCATCAGAATAAAGAAAAAAGGATTATCATCCAGAAGTAAGTGAAGGATGAGAGTATTAACTCTCAGCTAGGATGGAAAGGTGGTTTGTATTCTGTTTGATCAAATGATAGGATACGACACAACAAACATGGAGAATCATATGCTTCTGCTTTGGTGGCTTTGCATGGCTTGGATGCATAGAATTAACTTAGTAAATTGGAATGCATCTATAAAGGTCATTCACCGACGTCATAAAATCACGTGATTGGCTGTCAAGCTTTTTTCTATGTTGTCCATGGTTACCAATAGGACACTGTACGTTGCGTGTGCACTGAAGCGTATTGTTTCGCGTGTGCAATCATTGTGCTTGATGGCCAATGACGTCACATGAATAACCTCTATTGATGGCCTCCTGCCAAGCAAGCCCCCCCCCCCCAATAATCTTAAAGCCTTCATGAAATGAGGCTTGAGGCCAGGCTTGGGATTTATTTTGCTACTGCCATTTTGTGTCCTAAATGAAATGAAGGGCTTGAGATACATGGTGAAGCTGGAGCCTTTCGTTGGCTTCATCATGTGGTCCAATCCCTTTATTTTGATTTTCGGTTTGTAACGGTGGAAGGAAAATAAGTCCCAAGTCTAGCCCCAAGCCTGGGGTCGATTTCACCAAACTCTTCGCAACTTGTTATCAATCGTAGGACTTTTGATGCATTGCAGCCATACGTGGAAGAGGTCCCCTACAATGGGTTATATTTCATAACTCGAGTTACGATCAATCGAAGGGCTTTGTGAAATCGACCCTTGGTTTTCTAAAGGCCCTACGATTTGTCTCTCATATACCAACCTGTTTGGTGTCCCATCCTCTGGTCAAGTAGATATTATACTTGAGGAAGTCTGCCTTGCCCTGTTCAATCATGTGTTTCTCCAGAGATTCAAGCATCTCGGAGAACCACTCGAAGGCGTTAGTGTCAGGGCAGATCCAGAAGAAATACACCCTCTTCAACTTGAGCTCGAAATCAGGCATCATGCTCTTATGCCTGGCAAGACAAGACAAGACAAGACAAGACAAAACGTAACATGAAGATGTCAGAGAGGAAGCACATTCTAAGCTGTAATGATTCATAACTCAATTTAATGCATTGAATCTTGTCAGAGTACATCCACATACTCAGGTAGGCCTACCCCTTCCCGATGAGACCCGGCATTCAGAGACTGGTTACTACCTTGGTTCTTAGTATGGCTAAGGGCCTTTTGATGTGAGGGCTTTTCTGTAAGTAACTTGAAGGCAAGCCAACTACAAAACTGCATGGTATCACAGCTTCTTAATTATTATTATCCTCAAGGAAATTATGCAAAAATCAAAGGTGAATCATCTTTTTCCTTGGAGATTGCCAGGAATGGGAGACTTTTGAGATGTTGGCAGACGGAAGTCTCTTTTTTGCTAGCTCTGAGCATGCGCACGCAATTGTGAGCATGCGCGCCTTGTTGTGTGCTTGCGCTATCAAGTTGAAGACCCAGCTCAGTCTCCCATTGATTTCCAACAGCTGGGCCCAACAGCAGCTGGCTTTAACAATGCATGAAGAAAAACTCAAATGTATAAAGGACAGAAGACACATAAGGAGATATATTAAAGATATCTGAAATTGTCCCTCAACTTTGAATATAATTCATTGCTATAAAATACATGACAGAGATTTGTACTCACAAGATGGAGCGAAGTATGGATGCAAATGGTGTCACTCCAATACCAGCACCTACGCAGATAGCTGCTTGATACTTGAAGACATCAAGACTAGCTGTACCAAATGGACCATCTACAGCAACCCGAGCTAGATCTGATGATTCAGTGGGAGTATTACTGTCTGCTCCAAGGGCCTTCCATAGATCATTAGTCCAATCACCAACAGTACGAATATGAACACTGAAGAAATCATCCTCAGGAGCCTAGGATCAAGAAATGAACAAAATGTTGACTTGAAAGGAACCACTTTAAGTAATCAATTGCTGCAAACTGCTCATCAGCCAAAATACTGACCTGACATTTAATAAAGAAATGCTTGTAGTTAGGAAGGCCATGGCTCGATTTCACGAAAGGCTAAGACATATCGCAACATGCATGTCAGTCTTAATTGCTAGGAAAAGTGTGATGTCACAATACTAGCTGCTATGAAAACATGAACAACTCATCTAAAATGTGAATCGCAAATCTTTGTGAAATCGACCACAGAGGCCCGACAGGCTCTCCTGACTCCAAGCATTTTATAAAAGGAAGCATGACAGAAGTAAAACCCAGAAACTAGTTTTGCTGATTGCTACTTACTGAAGTGAGAGTAAATGGATGCCACTGGACGTGTGAGATGGATGGACACTTCAAGAAGATGTACTGACCAGACAACATCTTGAATCCAGACTTCTTCATCTGTAGCTCAATCACCTATAATCAAACAGTCATCAATCAATACATTTAATAAATCAATTACCAAAGAGCTGAAGAGCAGGGGACTTAGCCTTGAGACAGCCCCAGAATTGCTACAGACAGAGCCAGGTGGAGATCCCTTGTGTCACCTCAAGCGCCAGCTGGCTCAGAAGAGGACTGACTAACTGACTGACTAATCAATAAATAATGAACTATCAACAGCAATATCAATAAATAATCAATTGAACTATTAATACTCAAGGTGCATCAATTGATTAATCAATTTTTACTTCAATTGCAGACCACCTATCTAGCTGATTATCCAATGAACAACACAATTAATCAATTATTTAAAAATAATAAATAAATGAACAATCTAATCATAAATCCGCACTAATTTAATCAACCATTCATCCACCAATTCATGACGGCTGACTTACCTTGGATGGATGCTTGACCACTTTGATCATCTGAACTTTCTGACAGCTGCGAATAAATCGAATGATCCTCTCCAAGATGTACAGAGCGATGGGTCCAACACACCACTTCCAACTCTAGATGCAACCCAAGAAAAAATCCTCGGACATCAAACACTACTCACAAGGCATGTTTATGAGGAGAAAACTTTACAGGAATATATAGTTGTGATGGTTTGGCTTCAAAAACAGCCATTTCATGGACTTTTCATAGTTTTTCTAGTTAAGTTGTGATGGTTTGGCTTCAAAAACAGCCATTTCATGGACTTTTCATAGTTTTTCTAGTCAAAATTAGTCTTTTCATAAGTAGAATAAGGATTTAACTTCAATTTGAAAAACAAACCTTCCAATTTCTATTCAGTTTTTCTATTCCTCTTTTCATTCATAGCTGGAACAGACTAAGATTTCTTTGCTTGTTGTTGTTTTGGAGGAAGGGGAGGGGGTGACATCATTGGTTGAGGAGGGGATCATGATGAGGTACTCGGGTAAAAGTAAGTTTGTGTGTTAGGTCAAAGTACTTCATGGAGGAAATAAAATGAGTTGATTAATCCGGATTAAGGTCTCACAGAGCCACCTGTCACTAATCCTCATAATCCCTTAATTCATATTACTACACAGAAGAATATAAGACAAGGAGCCAATTTCATGGTGATGCTTAGCCCAAAAATTTGCTAAGCATGACATTTCTGTCTTAATAAAAACAGGGTTAACAACCAAATGTCCATGTGTTGTGTATCACCTGTGATTATTCTTTTGCTGTTGTTCGGTGACCAAGAATATCAATGGAATTTCTAATGGTGGTTTGTTTTATTGGCAAGACATTTTTGTGCTAAGCAATTCTTTTGTGGTTAGCAGCTCCATGAAATTGGCCCGAGATGATCCAAGAGATATTGAATTGCATGCATTAAGACCTTGAAATCCATCATATTGCTTGCTTAAAGGTAACATCATACTTTGCTTTTTGTCAAAGAAATACAGATTCATTATCATGGGCAAAAATATCAAGGATGATACAGTAACAGTCATCTGGGAAAATTTCAGTCCCATACGGTGCCCACTTTTTGAGAAAACAGTGAAAAACTGCCACAGTATTTCTTAAGTCTTTTCTATTTTATTTTTGATCTTTTAAAAGATCAAAAAGATTTTTGGTCATTGTTTTACAAATTTCTGGATAAATTCACAATTTCAGGGGAAACGACTTTAACTGTATGTTTCTACCACCACCATCTTCATACGCTGTAAGTTATACGCAAATCTGTGAACATTTCTGATTTGGTTTCTTACCAAAGTATGATACTACCTTTAATCCCTTCATAAGTTATTACTCACAGCTGCACTTCCCATGACAAAGTTAGGATAAGGACACAGAGGTGTGCCAGGAGGTCCCCACAGCTCCGGTTGATTGACACAATATGTGATATTATGCTCTGCTAGATTGTCCTGAGATCGAATGACTCCTCTGTAGAGAAACAACATCATATAAATAAATCGCTGAAAACTGTTTATCAACCAAAATATGAAACGCTTGGAGTTGGGAGGGCCTGACGTTTCGATCCTAGCAGAATCTTTCCTAAAAGTTCCATTTACTGGACTTCCTAACTCTAAGGCTCATGTTACACGAGGAAATTTACAGGCAACCAGTTCCAGGTAATCTCCAAGAAGAAATAGTGTTGTGTTCATCTTTAAATCTTGATATGATTTTATAGGGGACAGTGAGGAACTGCCAGAAAAATGACTTTTGCGCTACTCAAACTTTCCTTTTGCATGTGGTGTAGTTGGTTGCCTCCAAGTTGCCTGTAAAAATTGCCTCGTGTGACATGGCCTTCAGTATCATGGAAAAATGAAATTAGTTTTATTTTTATTATATACTAATAATCCTTCATATCATATTTAATGACCTGGGAAAATCTCAATATATTTCAGACTTACAATGAATCACTCAACGAATCTAACTGTTATAGGTTGTACTTGAAATGCTTACTTGTTACAAATATTTTAATTATAGGAGATCAAACACTGAAGTAACTGATGTCAGACCATGCAGTCACTGATAGGTAAAATAGACTCCACTTCCATCCTTCAATAATCCAGCAATGGTTCAAATCTTTAAGATGATTTGTGGAATTGTTTAACTTACCCAGTGCCATGAACCAGTAACATGCCATAGTATACAACAAACAGATGATGGGTGATCCAGAACGTCTCAAAGTAGGAACGCCTGTCAACAATAAAACAAAAGTAAAATGTCTCAGGTTTAGGATTCTGTTTTGCTGTGTTAAGGATTTGTAAGATCTTTAAAGAACAAATTTGGCACAAGTCAGTGTTCTGAATTTGGATAATTATTGCCATTTCTTGATGATTGTGGGCTTTTAGGAAAGCTTTGGACTAATAATCAGAAAACAAGAATGAAAACTGAACATAAGAATACAAATATTTTGTTATCATGGGTGAGTTATTGTTGTTTTTACAGGGAGTATTAGTTCAGGATACATATTAAGCCAAGGTAGCTTTGAATCATGTACTTTCATTTTAAGTTCCTGGAACTATTGAAGCAGTTGTCCGTCCAGCAATACAAACATTTTCACTTCCATAGCTGAAGATTATCTAGACTCTAACTCTCCCGCCACATTTGTTTGTTACATACATTTACATTGCTGCAGGAAATAACCACTCAATACCATTGGAGGCCAAACTCCACAAACAAATAAAAGAAGGAAGCTGTGAAAAAGAAAGTTCTGAACAAGAAATGACCACGGAAAACAAACTGCTCAGATTACATGAGTTTGCAAAATTCTATGTTTTCACATACTAGACAGCCAACAACTTTTACCGGTAGTTTTTGTCGAATAACCACAAGGGAAACTGACTAAGTCAAGTTTTAGTTTTGATTTACTTATATCAAGGTTGCACTTCCAACATTAGAGTAAGAATATGTATATAACTAAGTGGATCCTGGCAGAATAACTGTCTGAGACTAAATGCCCTGCAGGCTCTGAAAAGATAATCTGGATTAAAACATGGAGGCTTTCCAAAGGTTTTTAAAGGTTATTTTACTCAGGAAAGCAATTAAAACCAGCCCTTTATTTCTGATTTAGACAGTAACTTTCAGGACATACAGGATAAAGTTTTTTGTTGCCAACAATTCCCCTTGACCTCCAACAATCACATGTCAGGCTTTGATCATAGAAATCAATTAGAATATGAATACGGAATGGAATCACTGACTCACCGAATGAACTCAGTGGCAGATGAGAACATGATGATAAAAACAAGAGTCAAGGCCACACCTGACCATCCAGCAATGGGAATGACACCTTGCTCAATCAGGGCAAAACCAAATGGAAGACCCTAGTAAAAAAAACAAATAAACATGTCAAACAAACAAATAAATATTTCAATCAAACAAATAAATAAATAATTCAAACAAACAAGTAAATAAATATTTCAAACAAACAAGCAAATAAACATTTCAATCAAACAAATAAGTGAACATTTCAATCAAACAAATAAACATTTCAAACAAACAAATGAATATTTCAACAAACAAACAACCAGATAAAAACAACCAGATAATCAACAGTTTGACAACAGTTCTTACAGCAAAAGATACAAACCCAGGCAAACTGTATACTTTTATAACTTAAATTCACAAACTTTTTTAACTCCTGCATTTATGAAAAGTAAAACGTCTTTACTTTGTTTTCAAAATGAATCCCAAGGTGATAAGAAACCTACCCTGTTGTTGAACATGATTGGATTGATCCATGTACCTCCTTCTAGTGCTGGTAGCTCTTGTAGCTTACATGATATAGCAGGATTGGCATTACCGCTCAGGTCAAAGTCATCACAATTACGGTAATGATTAAAGAGGTTACGGAAATTGAAGAAATGAGCGATACAGTGGACGATAGTAAGCAGACATATCATGTAGGCCAGTGTCTTATGGAAGGTCAGATTCTTGTCCAACTGACGACGAACACTACGACGGCAGATCTAGAAAGAAATAAAATATGCGTTAATTTCATGAAAAACAATGTTGAGAAAAATGCATAAGAACAAGGGAGCATTGCTTTAAATAAAGATGAAAATAAAAAACACTTTATAGACCTTTAATTTGGAAGAATTCAGAATTGGGCACACAATTTTGCGAAAATAATATTTTTGTTTTTAAACCAAATCTCATTTTCAATCATAAATTGTACTAAATCTGTATAATTATGAATCTAAAACAAAAAACTGAACACATTAATTACTAAATTCCCCAAGAAACATTTCCAACAGAGTCTTCAAAATCGACATTTCTAGATTTGACTGAAAGTGGATGTAATAAATGAGAACTCTTACTGTGTTTGTTTCACAGGATCCTCTAAGGACAGAGATGAGATTACGACACACAGGTAGAAGGATCAGCATACTGTTCAGATTAAGACATGCTCCACATGCTTTAGCAATAGATACACCAGGCTATATAGGAAGATATACAAGCTGTATTAAATCAACGTATTCCTTATACATCATCCATCAAACAAACAAACAAATAAACAACAAACAAACAACAAACAAACAACAAACAAACAACAAGCAAACAACATACAAACAACAAACAAACAAACAACAAGCAAAAAACAAACAACAAACAAACAAATAAACAACAAACAAACAACATACAAAATTAAAAACCAAACAAACACCCCAACAACAAGCAAAAAACAAACAACAAACAAACAACAAATTAAAAAAACAACAACAACAAACAATAAACAAACATCAAATTTACCGTAATGTATCAAAGGTTCAATATAAGGCGCAGATCTCAGGGGCTAATTTACATTACTGAGTTTCAATACAAGAATACAGTACAAGTTTCAATTTTAAGAGTTTTAGTTTTGTAAATCATACATTGTGTTTATATCAGATTTAGATCTGCACTGATTCCAAGTTGACTGATGAATATAGAAGATATTTATAAATAAAACATCTGTGCCAGTATGTAGTATATGTTCAGAGTTTCATTCCATGAGTTTCGATTGCAAAATCTGAAATTTTACTTTCATTTCATCGCCTTGAACATCGTTGAAATTAATCAATTTGTCATTGACACTATCAATATAACAGTTTGTATGTCCTTACCCCTATGATGAGTCTGATGTAGAAATATCTTGGTGCATACTCATATGTGAAGAACACTTGCAACCAGTAGCCAATGTTTGCACCAAGCCACAATAGCTGAAACCAAATGAAATATCGACAATAAAATATGTTTATCAAAATCACACGCAGACCTGAAAATACAAGTGCAAAGAGTGAATTAAACCTTGAAATATGTAAAACTTGTACTTTTGTAAAGTTTGGGATGAAAAAGTATTAAATGATAATCACTGGCCTATTGGGATTAACAGTTTCATTTCATTTATTAGTTTATGTGACCAGACATGACCAAAATAATTCACTACAATTCAAAAAAGAGTGCAACAGCCCCACAAGCAGGAGTATGAGTGACCACACAAAAAACTCTGAAAATAGCAAGCAGAAAGCTGAAGTTTAAATTACTTTTGTACAGAGCAGGTGAACAAAAAAGCTGAAATTCTGAGTTAAAATTCGGAGCTGAGTGAATTCTTAGAGGCCTGCAAAATAGAATTAACCTCCTTTCTTTTTCATGACCTGTTTCTTAAGTAGGACTATCTCAATTTCTGTAATTTTCTACCCCAAATTAAATTGGAAAAACTGTAGTATTTTTAGGTTTTGTCTTTATAAGGAAGTTGGCATTTTAAAGGATGAGGAAATGGTCCACTGGATACGGCTATTTACACTGAAGCTAAAGTCCGGGTAGCTTACTGAGAATAAAATGGGGTTGTCAGACCGTGTAAGAGCCAGGAAGTCTATGTTTTTGTTTTGGTATCAAACAAAGCTTAAATTTCAGAACATGACACATCAATTTCATTGAGAGTTACTTTGCAAAAAATGCAAAGCTTGTAATGTTTGCACCAAGAATATAAAACTCACATCAATATAGTATGCCAAATGATTTTGTTTTCAGTGACCCCTCCATTGTATTTACTCTAGTAGCATTGGGTGTGATGTATCATGGGAATGTTTAAAAAGTAAATCCAATAGAAGGATACCAGCTGTTATATACAATTTGAACATTGATGTGGAAGTTTCCTTCTTAAAGAGACATGCACCTGTAGTCCTGTACACAATTCATTGCATTTCACCGACTTAGCAAAGATCTGTGATGACAAACCACAATGAACAAACTAAACCATGAATGGAGTAATCAGGACACAATAGAATGAATTGAGCTCATTATATCCAATGATGTAAGACTAAGATGAAGTTATTGTCATCATGAATAGATGAGATTACCTGTCATTGCTCTTCCTCTAAGGGTCTACTCTTTCCAAACCAGGAAATAAATGTTGATTTTTGACTATGTAGACTATACAAGAATGCTTGCCACATGTACTCTCTAAATGCAAAAGAGTGAAAAATATCACTCGTTCAAAATTGAGTTGTCCTTCATATAGCTCTTGAAAAAGAGTGGTGCCGTGGATATTTCACTCTTTTGGAGTGGTTTTCACTCTGGGCCAGAGTGAAAAATCACTAAAAACGATGCAAACTTCACTCTAAAAGAGTGGAAGAAAACTCTATATTAAAAGAGTTGTCCTTCACATGGCTCTTCAAAGAGTGGCTTTTCACTATTTTGCATTTAGAGAGTACTTCAAGTAGACCAGAGCTAAGAGTTTTTTAACAGACATTTTTTTTGTAATATTCTTAAAACTTATTTGTAAACCTGATGATTCACCTGAAGAAAAATCCAAATATTGTGTAATATTTTTACCCTATAAACTGTTGTACCATTGGCCTTGTCCCAAATTATATTCACCTGCTGCCTAGACCTATGTACTTCATAATGTTTGGATAACCTGAACTTCAAAGTAGACATTTTTTATTACCTAAAGGTGACCTTTCTTCATGCTCTGTCAGTTTCTGTCAATAAATTCAATTCGTGCTCAGATAACCATTAAAAATATGCATATAAAACCAGTTTGCCAAACAATGACATATTTATTTTACATAACTGAGCCACAGTACCAGACTGTACCAGTCTGTGTACTATTCAAGTTCAGGAAATGCAAGTTTTGCTGAAGGCAATTCGTACCGTGGCTTCGATAATCTGTTTTGCTATAAATTACATGTATCCCATGCAGGAATGATATTATTCCACTGGATAGCGAACAATTCCAGGATTTGAACTGGGATAATCAAATTTATGACAATGAGCTGAAAATGCTGTCAACTGAAAAATGAGAGTCATTTCCTCCTAGTAGAAGCTCATAAAATGTACCATGGAATGTAATAAATGATTCCATTCACAAAAGGACATTGTTATCATCATGTTAACATGTATTATATTTGTTATGCTAGCGCGGTACAAAAGTGGCATGATCTACCGGACTGGTAAACATCATTTAACTGTTTTTGTCATGTTTAAAAATGCACTTTTATCCCAAACATATATTACAATATTGTAACTCATTCAGGATATTGTCAAGTATCTTGCGGAGGTAGAGATTTCTATCGCCATGGTATAATTTACAAGTTCCTCCACATTTGTATTAAGTTTGGGAAACAAATTCAGTCACATGCAGTCAGGATGAAAAGTAGATTACACCTTTAACAAATAACAAGCTCAAAAACAACTCCTTTGTTAAATAATATCTTTTTAAATAATGAATTCACATTCTAATGCATAAAAAATTAAGTTCAGAAAATGGAAAAGTAATGATAAAGCAAAGAACTTTCTGCAAAAAGTAATTTCACATCCAAAAATCTGACCCTGAAATACTGCTTCAAACAATTGGTGTCGCCCTACAATTTGTCAGAATTCTGCAGACCATTTTTACATGTTTTATATGTAACAAACTAAACAAGTCCTGTCTTTATTGTCCAGAAAATAAAGCAAAGTGGAGACATCCGGAAACTTAGTCTGACCTACTATCCACTACACTAGTATAAACTACTGAACACCTCATTTCCGATGCTGAAACAAGAAAACAAGAGAAACCTGCAATGTGCAAATTTTTGAGAAAACAAATGTCTACTCACAAAATTTCACAGTGAAATGTTGAAACAAACCTCTTGGTTTTTGCAAACTTACCACAAAAATGGTTTTCAATCCTTCGTTGATTAATCGATCACCCATCTTGTTGAGACCGAGGGGCACTTCAAGCAGTCAGAGCAGTGATTTGGTGCTATGAGGACGGAGGTAATGTACCGAGCGCTACTAGGGTACCGTACGACCGGCGACCCCCTGCTCAGCGAGTCGATTCCACGGCGTGATGCGTCACTGAAACTCGGTCTTTTGTAAAATTCACTCCAACCCGTACCCTGCAAGTGATGCCAATTCCAGGTACACTTGGAGAGAGAATGCAGCAGAAATCAACACTGACAAATTTGTCACAGCATTCTACATTATGTACTAGGTGTGACGGTTTACACGGGAAGTTCTGCAATGCACATCCGATGCTGCCAAGTTTTTATAGCTGTTTTTTTTTTTTACTCTGCTGTGGATTTACTACAGGGTGAAAGGTGGGCGGATGATTGAACCATTCACTCGCTGTAAGAAGCTTTCAATTTCCTGTTCCAAGGACATCACAAACTACAGCGGCAATCGGAGCAACTCGACCGTGTCGCTATTCTAGGTCACATATTTCCGGTTTCAAAGGAAATCACACTTACAATGGCTTTCCATCTTCCAAGGCTGCACGTAGTCGCTGATAAAGTGATACAATTAGGTAACTTGTTTTATGTCAAGTATTTCCGCTTGGAGCCTGGGACGTAGTTTGCATTTTGTTCGTACAAGGACAGTGGAGTATTCATATTTAAATGACACTGGTGTCTAAATAAACTGATCATAGAAAGTTGATTTTACTGATAATCCACTCTCTCAGAGTCTGTTGATTTCAACAGATTTATTTCCATTAGAAGTGAAATATAGAACATATAGGCATAAATTATTCATATTAAAGGTAGTATCATACTTTGGTAGCATACCGAAACGGCAGAAATCATCACAGATTAACATATAACTTACAGGGCATAGAGATGGTGATGCCAGAAAAATACCATTTAATTGTTTCTGGCTGAAATGCTGTATTTATCCAGAAAAGAGTAAAACCAGTGAACAAAATTATGTTTGATCTTTTAAAGATCAAAAATAAAAGAGAAAAGACATACTATGGTGTTTTCACTGTTTTCTCAAAAAGTGGGCAACATATGGGCCTCAGAATTTCACAGATGACTGTTACTGTGTCTTCCTTGATGTCATTGCCCATGAATCTGTATTTCTTTGACAAAAACCAAAGTATGATACTACCTTTAAGACTTGAAGTATTAGCCTTTTCAAAGTATGGCGGACACAATAGGAGGGCGCTGTTTGAAGTAGGGAAACAAACAGTACCAAAGGATTTTACCCAAACCAAACTGTGCCCTCCTATTGTGTCCGTCATACTTCTACAAGGATAATTGGAATGCCCTCAGTGATAGATATTTCAATCATAATATTAGAGAGATACCCTTTGGGGAGAAAAAAGTAACTTCAGAATCCCTCCAACCAGTAAATCATACAGTCTCACATCTTTCAATCCCACTTCATTCCTCCGTCTCTAAATTGTCTCATTAATAAAAACACTCCCATATCAGAAATCTCCACAGATATAATGTCTCATATTCAAAACAGACATTTCTTTTATACATAACATAGTATAACTGATACTAAGGAAATCTAAAAGTGCATAATTAAAACCAATGATATAAAGTAACTATATGTAAAATAATGACTATTTACTAAATGCTACTCTGACCCTGTGCTACAGCTGCTCCATTCAACATTCAACAGTAAAAAAAATGTCTATAGAAAACTATTTTGTTTTCTTTTTTTGCTTAGCAAAATGGTTAGCAGCTGATATCCTAACTTACAAGCTACAAAGTGCAAAAATAAACATTTCCCTCTATCTATTGATATACATAAAGTTATTTGTTCTTTAAATGTATACAAACAAATAACAAAATAACACAGTCAATCTGAAAAAATATATAAATCACGAAGCATTTAAATACTTAGGTTTGACCAAGTTATTAGTTTGACAACCAGCCTGACCACTTGCTGCTACCTTTTGATAAAATGTTGCAATCAGAGAATATAATGCCCATTTATTGAAGTATCATTCGCAATTACAAACAAGTTGCAATAATGGTTGTCCAAATAGTCTCTGTGTGTTAGTAACAGACAGGTGGTCATGAAATTTTGTCACCAAAATTGAAATGAATTCCAAATATCGTCAATTCATAAAGTGATAATTTGACTACAAACTATAGCCAGAAACACTGCATTCAAGTTCATTAAGCCTGAACAGGGCTTCAATAAAGCTACTCTCCAGCTTTTCACACAAAACAACGTTCTGCATAAGTAAATATAAAACCATAATGCCTCATCTTTAAGTTAGGTTTTTTAAGTTCATTTGTTTCAGCATCAAAAAATAATAAGCCTCAGAAATTCATACATACGGCCTTTACAAAATGGGGCTTGGGGCTAGGCTTGGCATTTGTTTTTGTACTGGCATTTTGTGTCCGAAATGAAATGAAGGGCTTGAGATACATGACGAAGCTGGAGCCTTTCTTCGGCTTCATCGTGTGACCCAATCCCTTTGTTTCATTTTGTGGGCTTCAAATGGCGGTAGTGAAATAAGTCCCAAGCCTTGCCTCAAGCCTAGTTTCATAAAGGCAGAATAGAATTGTTTGAGTTTAAAACCCGTTGAGGTCATTCTATGACTATCTAGAGTGCTACCCAACTGAATCAAATTATAAATCCTCCGACATGTAACAAAGGAATAATCTACTTCCATGGTTGAGATTGTCTTTCACAATCAGTCGGCGTCGGAGCTGTCTTCAAGCTTCTGGAGTTGTCATCACTTCTTCAATTTCATCCTGGGATTCTCTGGAAGTAAATGAAGTTGGCACAAAGGTATGCTCCGATTTAGTAATATCGTAAATCATCTAAACATTTTCCATTCATTTCGACCATTTTAATGGTCAATTCATTGTTGAACATTGCAAAAGCTTTTAAGATTTTTGAATCACATTTCCATTCCAATTTGTTTTCTTTTGTATTTAAGTTTGTTTACCTTTCTGCTGTTGACAGAGACGACTCTGCTACAGATACTGCTGCAACGACTGAATCCTGAACTGCTGCCGTTGATGCTGCTACTGCAGCTGCTGGTGCTGCTACAGCTGCTGGTGTTGATGCTGGTGCTGCTTCTGCTGCAGGCTTGGTAGAACCGCTGCAAAGGATTCATTTGAATCATATATGGCATCACAGTCATGCACAATGATTTTTAAAAATGTACATCAATCAACACCTTTTTTCTGCTAAGTTAATTCACTATTTATAGACTACCAAGAATACAAACTGCAATGATCATAAAAAGTCATGTTTCCTTCAAATCTCCAACTCCACCCCTCCATGACCACACCCACACAACGCAGTGCCACACCCATACAAAGTAGTGCCACACCCACACAAAGCAATGCCACACCCATATAAAGCAGTGTCACACCCACACAAAGCAGCACCACACCCCCACAAAGCAGTGCCACACCCATACAAAGTAGTGCCACACCCACTCATAGAAATATAACTTTTAAAACAATATTCCCTATTCCTTGCCTGGACACTACCCCACACATTGACTTACTAGTTATACTTGATCCATCTTCCTAGTTGGCCTAATTGTGCGCATTCATTGGTGAAGTGACAAGCGAATAGAAGACTGTTACGTGGCTTCACCATCCAAGCAAACCTCATGAAGAGGGCAGAGTAGATACACAAAGCTGGGGGAGGAAAATAAAAACACTGCATTCTTTCATTTTCATTACACCTCCATAAAAAAGGAATAATTTCACAGAATTTTATGTTATATTTCATTTTGGCATTCCTGGAGATTGGTCCACCCTGGTTAGCTGGTACACAGCTTCTACACTCTACAGTAAACTAACTCACCTAAATATGACTCTTCAGCTGTTGGGTCTGGGTACAAGCTAACCAGAGTGGACTTATCTCTGGGAATGCCCTCATTTATTTATAACATAACTATAGAGCACACTCAAAGACGAAGATGAGTTGGAGCATGGAGGAAAGTTGGAACCAACATGGGACCAATTTCATGGCTCTGCCAACTTTTAAAATCAAAACTTAAGAAAGCAGACAATGTGCTTAAATCTGTTTCATGGATAAGCAAGGATTCTTCTTTTGTGCCCGTACAAAGTTTGCGTAAGAATAATTAGAGATAATTTGTCAACCAGTGCAGTGTGTGGCTTGTGCCTGGTACTTCGGCATCATTTTGTGCAGGGGTTACCAGGCCAAGCTCACCAATGGGTTGACAAATAGTCACTAATCAATCTTGATAGCGCCCTCTTGTGACAGCAGTCAATGAGACTTACCTGTAGTCATTCTAGGACTAATAATCTCTGGATCTTTCCTCATATCTCCAAGAGCAGCTAAGGGGATTCCCCAGTTGGCAACTGAATGATGTCATCAAAGGAAAGAATAAAATACAGAATGGTGATGCACAAATGCCCAATACAATATTTATGACAAGGTTTAATAAATGACTGAAGTCATTCTTTGTTCTGCTTTTGCCATCGTTATAGAATTGAATAACCCTGAAATCCAAGCAGTTAATATAATAAACATTTAGTGTTGAAGCTTGTGGTTTGGTTCTATTATCATAAAACTAGTTTTGAAAATAAAAGGCAAAACTTACTTGGCCCCCAGAAATGCTGTGAAAAAAAGAACAAAAATAAGACAGTGATTATTATGCAAATATCAAAATATTATATTTTTAACAAAATATCAGTCAATGAAATGCAGATATCTCTTAAAATGACATCCTAAATCACTGAAATATTACATAAATTATTTAGTTATATAAGTATAACCAAACATGAACACTTGAGCAGTATGTAGGTTTGGTGAAGTGCAAACTGTGAATAAAATAAACTAAGCGAATATGTAATCTGAATTATGTAACAAACATTTTGAGTACTTACTGTGCTATTGGTTTATCCACAGCGGCAACCCAAGAATGTAAAAAGAAAAATAGAAAATTACTGAAAATTATAAACCAATTCACTCATCAATACATTATTAATGGAATGAAAATAAATTTCTGAACATGCTGAATGACTAGTATTAATCGGTGAAGGGCAAGCCTAATTTGCATAGTATTAGTATCGTCTTAGAAAATTAAATGTTTGAAAATGTGCAACACTTTTTTTATATAGGGCCTAATACTCGCACTTTAAGTTTAAATCTCATGAAGTCAAGTACAAACCGCCCCTAGGCTAGTAGTAGGGGCCTATGGCTATTTAAAGTAATTAGGCCCCTAGTCGTCACAATTTTTGTCACATTTTTTCCATGCTGCGCTTAAGTCACAAAATCCCATTTGAAGTTCACTTCAGATTACATACTAGCTGCAGTAACTGTAGCCCTATATTATATACGACAACAACGTCAGGAGTAATATTGGGCTACAGTTACTGCAGCTAATTACATACATGTATTTCCATAAGCTATCCAGGGAATAGTGCTGGTATCTACTATAGTCTGAGTAAATCTCTAACCGAGTAAAAATTACCCCTCCCCGGCCTTGGGCCCTTCCCCCTCTTTTTAGTAAATTTAAAATGTGTGAACAGGTGAAGAAGAGAATTGCACAAACCTGAAGAAATACTGTCCCCATGTCAAATCCGTCTGCACCGGTTTCTTAGCAGCTGCACTGGAGTCAGAAGCAGCAAACCTGCGACAAACATGACACCGTACCTCCACAAACTTTGCAGTCCTTTTACTCAATAAATTACCCACTGAACGTACACAAACTGCCATTGTATTGTGCAAGTTACTGCTGTGCTGGATTCACAATCACAATATCCACGTAAGCCTCAATCCAAAACCACAATTGCTGGACTTTGCAGCGAGCCTGGATGTTTGAAATTATGACCCCGCGGTAGATAATGTTATCAGAGGTTTGTCCGCATAACTTGGAGCTCAAATAACATTAATGTTGACCTAATTTATTGAAGATTTTTCACTAATGATTCTGACATGATTTCATGGCAGCTGAGTGATAAATAGCGCCCTCTTGTGCCGGAAGTTAAGTAAATAAAAGATTCGTGGGTGTGTTCCACAAACTTATGAGGGCGCCCTTGCAGCTGGACACTTCCTGTTTACGCGCGTGTACTGTATCCGTCAACCTGGTCAGGTGTAGGCAAGTATTGCAGTTTTTAAGTAGAAATTCCCTTTTTTCGTAGATCCAGGAGAAATCAAACTATAATCTGATGAGAATAATCGATGTAACCCTGCAATGGACAAGTGTATCGGTTTAATCTTTAAGTTTTAATGAGTGAATCATTTATCTAACATTTTAAGCAAAATTGAAAATTGACAAACATGATCAGACTCATCAGCTGCTGATTTCGCCTCATTATTAATTGCCTTATTAATTGTCAACAATGAACTTACTTGATCATGATGAGTCTTAAGTTAATACGACTCATTCCGTAACCCTTGGTTTGACATGGGGACAGGTAGTTGCGATGATCGTAACCCTTGGTCTGACATGGGGACTGGGAGTGGGACCTTCTGGGCCGAGGCAAGGGTTACAATCATCGCAAATAGATCATGAGTATGATTGTTACCTGGCTTTGGTCTGACTTACCCCTTAATCTGACATGGGGACTATGACCTAAGCCTAGGTCCCTTTCCCCATGTCAGACCAAACTCCCAAAGGCAAAGCAAAGGTTAGCTGCAGTAACTGTAGCCCAATATTACTCCTGACGCTGTTGTCGTATATAGGTAATACGACAACAACGTCAGGAGTAATATTGGGCTACAGTTACTGCAGCTAAGCAAAGGTTAAGATCATTGCAACTACGTGTATACATTACATGACTTTGTTTTGACCTGGTTTGATTAATTTACAGGTGTTTGAAACTCTCGAGGATAAATGCCTGATCATGGGTGATCGACTAATCAACGAGGGGGTGAAATGGATGCTAATGGTAAGTAATTATGCAGATGGTATTTTTAGTACTTAGAAGTTAGACCCAGTAACTGGTAACTGGGGCATCATTGCCTTTTTATTAAATTTGGCACTCGACGTTCAAGCCTAGTCGTAGTACTATTACTAGCAGGACAGTCGTCGAGTCCCCGAAAAATTAAAAACCTATTCCTTTGCTTTGTATATTTTTTATTTAAATTCATTTTTAAAATGAGATTATAATGAGAGACCATTGTGTGTTTGAAATGTTACAGCTTCTGTGGCTATTGGCCAATCTGATCACATGGATGTCATCCTACTTCAAATATGCGAATTCCGATGAATATTACTACACACGTTACATCATGGGGGTAAGTATAACGAGTACAAAACATGTTGTATGATATGATTTGCACAATGTCTGCCTGCAAGAAGTCTTGTTTCATATCAACTTACGCTGTGTCAGTGAAGGTAAATAATACCGCAAGGTGTGCCCGAACTTGTACCTGTTTTTAAAATTATTTCATTGGCTTGAGAGTTTATACAGAAGTCACTTAATTGCTGACAGCTTTGAATGGAAACCACAAACATAAAACCTCTGGGCTCTGGCTGCTGCAGTCGCCTGTGATTTGTTTCATGAAGTCACTGTGTTATTCAGTATATTGAACATTGTGGGCTAGCTAGGTACATGTAACCATTCAATATTTGAAAAGCGGAAGTCATGCTCGTAACTTTTCTCAAAATGAAAGTAATTGAAGGCATTGACCCAGTGGAATTGACTACTGCTGAATAAATGCCATTTCTATTAATTAATTACCATAAATTTGATTTTGTTCATCAACAGAATAGTCTGCCCGTTGCTCGAGCAAGTGCCACTTGTCTGAATCTAAACAGTATGATGATTCTTCTTCCTGTATGTCGTAATATTATCTCATTTCTCCGAGGATCTTGTGAGACTAATAGGGTAAGACTAATACACCTCCCATCTCTCTACTAAGCCACTCCCCCTCCACTTACCCCGCCCTGTTCTCCAAGAATATCATATTAAACGATAATTGAAGATATTGTGTTTTTTTTGTAGTGCTACCGTCGGAATTTACGTCGCCAGCTTGACAAGAACATCACATTCCACAGAGTGGTAGCATACTTGATCATCCTATTCACCATTGTACACGTCGTAGCTCATTGTTTCAATGCTCAACATTTATATGATTCATCGAGTGGTGAGCGGGATGCCTTAGCTTCACTGCTTAGTTTAAGAAGAACTGAAACACGAGGATATCTCAATCCAATCCAGGTTATCTCTAAGGTCAGTGCACTCTTTGTATTTCAATGTCTTTGATTGACTTATCGTTGTAAATCTAATTCTTCGTACATTCTATTTTTGTTTTTCAAAACATTTCAAATCTGAATAAATAATCAAATTATAATTGATTTATTTATTGGAGGAGATATAATAATGCAAGTAATTTATTGCCCTTCAACCACATAGATAAGCACTTCACTAAGAGCCTTTGAGCACACCAGTCAATGTTCAAGACTTCTCAGAATCTCAGTACGTTGTCTCTGTATTGTGTATTCAATACTTTGCTTTGATTCCTCCTTGTAGAATAATCTTGGTATTGGTCTGGTTGAGAAGATGTTACAGCTTCTACCAGGATGGACGGGTGCTGTCCTTACATTATCCCTTATCGTCATGTTCTCATCATCAACAGAGTTCATCAGGTATGATGTATCTAGGGTCAAAAGGTCATGGCTTAACAGTTTCCTTTCCATTGTAAATGCCACACTTGACAAGTTTCTCATGAATCCTGTGATGATAACAGGCTTGCACACTTATCTCAACTTGGTAGTATTTTTAGAAGTGCATATACTGTATATAAATTTATCAGGAAGTTAGTAAGGAAGTACTAGTGCTTCCATTTCCTCAACTAAAACTACCGGTGTCAGGTCTCACAAAAGGATTGACTGTATCTCAGCTTTGCCACTCACAGATATACATGTATAAGGACAAGTCTCTTCTACCGTTATCCCATGCACATTATCAAACTGATGACTAATACACAGTGATGTCACCAGACTTTTGAGTCTTGGGGGCACTAGCAATTGTTGGGGGGGGGGGGGCACTACAATAATATATACTATATTTTTTTTCACCAAACCAAATCTCAAATGGGGGGCACGCGGGGGGGCACAAGGTTTTCCAGGGGGGCCTGCCCCCCCCCCCCCCTTGGCGACACCACTGCTAATACATTAATCACTCAGGTTATTTTGAATAACTAGAATACTTGTTTCTCCTCTCTTTGTATTTGTAGGCGTTCATATTTTGAAACTTTCTGGTTCACACATCACCTGTTTATTCTCTACTTTGGTATGATCCTGGCTCATGGTGCACAGTAAGTCACTCACTAAAACTCCTTTATGTAGTGAAATGCACATGTAGCATTAACAAATAGATTCCATGGAAACAAAGAACCATGGAAACCATGGAGACAGAAACATGGAAGTGAGGAATTATGAAAACAAAGAACTATTGAAACTTAGAGACTATGGAAACAAGAAACCATGGAAACAAGAAACCATGGAAACAGAAACATGGAAGTGAGGAATTATGAAAACAAAGAACTATTGAAACTAAGAGACTATGGAAACAAGAAACCATGGAAACAAGAAACCATGGAAACAGAAACATGGAAGTGAGGAATTATGAAAACAAAGAACTATTGAAACTATAAGAGACCATGGAAACAAGAAACCATGGAAACAAGGAACCATGGTAACTAGAATCCATGGAGACTGAAACATGGAAATGAAGAATCATGGAAATAAAGGACTGTAGCAGAAATGTTCAGCACTGATATGAATTTGGTTATGAATATTAGGCTAAGTGTAACTGTAGACAATCTGCAATGTTCATGCATATTGATTATCAATACATCATAATCTTCCTTGGCAAATTTGACAAACAGAAAAACTTACAAAATATCAAACAGAGTCACAATCTGAATCTGATATCATCCTTTGTTTGTTTCGTTTGTATGTTTTATCTGAAGAGGAATTGTTAGTAGCCAATCAAATTTGCAAGATCACGACCCCAAAACGTGTTCCGAAACCTTCAATGATTGGCCAACACCAGAGTGTCCGAATCCTACATTTGTCAACGGATCAGCCGGAGTAAGTCTCAATCATGAATAATTATATTAAATGCATATTCATGACCAAGCACTGGCTTTAAAGAAATAAATTTTACATATAGATGATCCTGTGAAAATTAGACATTGTATCTTTTACATATGATTGAGTAAAACTATCTTGTTTTGTTTTGTTTTGTTGCAGTCATGGAAGTGGCTTATCTTTCCTTTTGTTTGCTACGTGTTTGAGAGAATATTTCGCTTGTACAGAGGCTGGCAAACTGTCATTATTACCAAGGTAGGAAGGAATTTTGGTTTCAAATTTACAATTTGTCCATCCTTTATTGATAAGCAGCAAATTGTAACAATTGGACTGTCAATTTCCCAGGTGATTTTGGCTAAGTATGAGTATTTGCTAAGCTGTATTATTCTGCTAAGTGCATGTTTATAAATTCATGTAAAATAGTGAGAAGCATTAAATATTTGTAGACAACAAATGTTTTATTGCATCGTCTCCAAGCCTGAGACAAGTCGGCTTCATCCTTATCAACTTTGTCAGAATCCAGTGCTACTCAATGAGAAGCCATCTCATTCATTGCTCTTTACATGGAGACTAATTTGGGCCACCAAGGCTCATATAAAGTTTGTCCTGGCCCTAACTGTCCTGAATCCCTTTGAACTGAAACCCTGTAAAGCTGTAAATGTAATCTGGGTCGATTGAGAGTATTTTAAGCCTTCTAGTAAAAACTGATAACATTGATTTGTTTGTCATAGGTCGTCAAGCATCCATCCAATGTTATTGAGATACAGATGAAGAAAACTGGATTCAAAATGCTTCCTGGTCAATATATATTCCTTCTATGTCCGTCTATTTCAAGAGTTCAGTGGCATCCATTTACGCTGACATCGGTAAGTATATAACGACTTATACCTTCAATTCTCAAAGTTTCTCACAAATGTTTCTGTGAACAGTGTGCTGACAATAGTTTATGCTGGAGATTAATAGTCACTCCTTACTTTAACCAATTCTCCCAATTTCGAATTTCAAAAAAAAATCAGAAATGTGAATTGTTTGATCACATCTCATTGTCCATGTTTAGTTGAGTTTATAATAGGGTAGATGTATTGGTCTTGTTTCCCACAAGAAATGTTGCCGTCGTCATACTCTTCATGAGTGACTGCCGATGATGATGATGAAATGTAAGTGGCATATGAGAGTACTCATTTGTACACAAATTGAACCTGTGGTCTCGTATAGCTATCAGAGGAATTCTGAATTCATCATTATTATCTTTGTATTTGATTTCATGTCTGATGTAGGCACCTGAGGATGAATATCTGAGTGTTCATATCCGCATCGTTGGTGATTGGACCAATAAATTAAAGGAGTTAGTTGGAGGTGATCAAGAAGGAGAACTGTCAGTCGCTAAACTCCCCAGGTATGATCACCAAACGATAATCTTGAAACTTGGGACTTGAAACTTGAACTCCAACAAAATCAATCTGCTTATCCATGGAGACTTGTGCTGTGCTGACATGCCCATATTGTGCTCACAGTATTTACATAGACGTGCAAGTTAAAACAAAGAGATGCTTAGAGCTTGAGATGGGTTGGGGTTGGCCGTATATCCCTCATTATCAGGACTGGTAGTGCCAGATTCTGAAACTGCTGGATTGTTGAAGCCGACAGAGTATATGGTGGTAATCTGTTCCACACAGGTATAATGCGCTGCATTTGTATGGTTTGAGTGGTTTATCTTTCATTTGAATTACATGTGTAAGCTCATCAATAGCCTAGCTAGTGCTCAAGAAGTAAGTAGCTTCTGTATGCAGCTTGCCACAAAAGGAATAGCCCATCATCAATAACAAAGCTACATTACCATTACTAGTGTCATAATATTACACTTTTATCATGTATGGAGTTACTTTGAAAAGGAGTTGTACAATTGAAAGTCTCTTTAGCTTGAAGTCTTAACAGTATGACCTTGATATCATCTTCCTTTGATTCCATTTTTGAATTTGTTTTTGAAAGCCACTTTGCTCTTTTGTTTGCTCAGCATTGCAGTGAATGGTCCATTTGGTACAGCTAGTATTGATATATTTGAATATGAAGTAGGAATCTGCATCGGAGCTGGGATTGGTGTCACCCCATTTGCATCCATCCTCAAATCAATATCGTAAGTATGCGGGCTTCCTGTGTGTGTGTGTAGATGTTGAAGTTGAACTACTGCTCTATGTCAACCACTACGTCAATCCACTACATCAATTCACTACATCAATCCACTATTCCACTACATCAATCCACTATTTCAATCCACTGTTGCTCTACATCAATCCACTACATCAATCCACTACTGCTCTACATCAATCCACTACTTCAATCCACTATTGCTGTACATCAATCCACTACTTCTCTACATCAATCCACTACTACTCTACATCAATCCACTACTACTCTACATCAATCCACTACTACTCTACATCAATCCACTACTACTCTACATCATTCCACTAGTACTCTACATCAATCCACTACTACTCTACATCAATCCACTACTGCTCTACATCAATCCACTACTACTCTACATCAATCCACTACTTCTCTACATCATTCCACTACTACTCTACATCAATCCACTACTACTCTACATCAATCCACTACTTCTCTACATCAATCCACTACTACTCTACATCAATCCACTACTACTCTACATCATTCCACTAGTACTCTACATCATTCCACTAGTACTCTACATCAATCCACTACTACTCTACATCAATCCACTACTACTCTACATCATTCCACTAGTACTCTACATCAATCCACTACTACTCTACATCAATCCACTACTACTCTACATCAATCCACTACTACTCTACATCATTCCACTAGTACTCTACATCAATCCACTACTACTCTACATCAATCCACTACTGCTCTACATCAATCCACTACTACTCTACATCAATCCACTACTTCTCTACATCATTCCACTACTACTCTACATCAATCCACTACTACTCTACATCAATCCACTACTTCTCTACATCAATCCACTACTACTCTACATCAATCCACTACTACTCTACATCATTCCACTAGTACTCTACATCATTCCACTAGTACTCTACATCAATCCACTACTACTCTACATCAATCCACTACTACTCTACATCATTCCACTAGTACTCTACATCAATCCACTACTACTCTACATCATTCCACTAGTACTCTACATCAATCCACTACTGCTCTACATCATTCCACTAGTACTCTACATCAATCCACTACTGCTCTACATCATTCCACTAGTACTCTACATCAATCCACTACTGCTCTACATCAATCCACTACTGCTCTACATCAATCCACTACTGCTCTGCATCAATCCATTACATCAATCCACTACTGCTCTACATCAATCCACTACTTCAATCCACTATTGCTGTACATCAATCCACTACTTCTCTACATCAATCCACTACTACTCTACATCAATCCACTACTACTCTACATCATTCCACTAGTACTCTACATCAATCCACTACTGCTCTACATCAATCCACTACTGCTCTACATCAATCCACTACTGCTCTACATCAATCCGTTCTTATCCTTATTCCACCTGCAGGAAGCAGATCCTCAGCCCCAACTCTGAAGGCCTGAAACTAAAGAAGGTGTATTTCTTCTGGATCTGCCGAGATACTGACGCATTTGAATGGTTCACTGAGATGTTATCATCACTAGAATCTAGTATGATTGAGAATGGACTCCGAGATTTCATGGAATATCACATCTACTTAACGAGAGGCTGGAACCAGAGACAGGTAAAGATGGACTGCCAAATGTGCTAGGATCCTCTTAGAAAGTTCAAAATGAGATCAAGCAAATCAGTTTTCAGATTGTTGAGTAATTGAAAAGCTGACAGCTGCCTTGTTGCCAGGTGATCTTAAAACATTCTTAAATCTGTGTCCAATCAACTCTTCTATTCAATTCTTGATTTGTTGATTTTGTTTTGTTTCCATGGTTACATAGGCTAAGAACATCTATCTGCAGGAGGAGCAAGAGGTGGATGCTATCACCGGTCTGCATCAGAAGACCAACTATGGGCGGCCTAAATGGAATGACACCTTTAAGATGATTGCTACAAGTAATCCAGGGTGAGTTAGTTGGTCAATCTATCGGTCAATCTCCTGACCATTACACTCACTGGTCAGTCATCGGTCAATCTTCTGACCATTACACTGGTCAGTCATCAGTCAATCTCCTGACCATTACACTGTTCAATCAATCGGTCAATCTCCTCTCCTGACCATTACACTGGTCAATCATCGGTCAATCTCCTGACCATTACACTGGTCAATCAATCGGTCAATCTCCTGACCATTACACTGGTCAGTCATCGGTCAATCTCCTGACCATTACACTGGTCAGTCATTGGTCAATCTTCTGACCATTACACTGGTCAGTCATTGGTCAATCTCCTGACCATTACACTGGTCAGTCATTGGTCAATCTCCTGACCATTACACTGGTCAGTCATCGGTCAATCTCCTGACCATTACACTGGTCAGTCATTGGTCAATCTCCTGACCATTACACTGGTCAGTCATCGGTCAATCTCCTTACCATTACACTGGTCTTACTATCTTCAGAACTGACGTATAATTTCTTGACTTTGACAGAGTGAATGCTGGAGTATTTTTCTGCGGTCCTCAGAGTTTATCAACCATCCTTCATAAATGCTGCAATCGGAACTCCAGCCTGGAACGTGATGGCTGTAGATTCTTCTACAACAAAGAGAACTTCTGATTGAAGGTCTCGTGTCATAAAATTTGTGTGCCTATGTGTCAATCTTAAAGAAGGCTGTTATTTTCATGGAATGACTCAGAAGACAGAACCACCGATATCAACCGGTATCCACTGATTCCACCAAATGTAGCCTAGATCAATCATGACTTGTTGAATATAAAGTACTCTATATAGTTGAACTACGATTCCATATTTTATGTCTTTCAGGTATTAAATAACAATCTATGAGCCTGTATAATATTATTTTCTTTGTAGTGAAAATTAAACTCTAATTCAAGAAAATGTTTGAAAGTATTGACTCTTTTTGAATGCATTATTTTGGTAATTTTGGTAACAGAAGCACGCGCACCATTGACCTCGAGATATTTTTAATGTCTTTCATTGCCTCATAGTGAGGCTCATTGTGAAATTAGACTGGTGCCTTGTGGGACACATACATTTTGATTTCGACTGAACTGATTAAAAAAGGGAACCAGACAAGATAGCCTTAGTGTGTAGATACTTATTTACAGAATATACATATAGTTTTGATTACTGCGGTTGTCATGACGATATTTTTCTATTCAAGTACTAGTACCATTTGTTTTGTTTTTAAATTATCATTTTGAGTAATCATGGATATTTTACACTTTGACTGAATGATTTATGAATATAATTTGCATAACTACATGTTTTATCAATTGTTTGATTCCAGTGTAGAGAATATTAAGCCAAGTATTAAGTATTATTAATTAAAATAACACATGAACAGAGACAAAATTCGATTTGCAATTGTAAATTGATGCGTTTTTAAGCTTGTATTTTCTACATCATCATTGTCATGTGCCTTTTGATACAGTGCCTGGTTATGATCATTTCTTCTGAAAGTTATTTATATATTTAAGATAATCATCAAAATAACCGCAAGGGAAACTGACTGAATTTAAAGTCATTGAAAAGAGACTGGAGCGGGATTCGAACCGCGACCTCCTAAATCACCGGTTGGAATCCTGCTCCAGTAAATTTTTCTTTGTTCTCTTTTCAACGACTTTATTTAGTTTATTTAAGAGTTAATAAGTCTGTAGACCTATGTATAATGTATGCAACTATTTCATGTGCTTATTCAGTAAGAGTTGGAGTTATTTTTATAGCGGGTAACAATAAGTAATTTAACGGTTATATATTAAATAGCCTGGTCAAGAGTTTATTTGACAAAGTAAAAGTGCCTATCAAAACATCAATTTTATTTGAAACCACGAATGTGCTATTCAGTATGAAGATTCTGGGCAGACAATATTATTACAAGTACACGTAGTAGGAGGGAGAGTGGTAGGGGTGGGGGACTGTTGTTCGACACAGGGCTGTACAGCCCATGCACCCACCTAATATCATGAATATATGGGGCTTGTGTGGTCCAATCTGCAACACTTGTTTAAAATGTTGATTTGGCATAGATATCGTGTTATGGATGAACAGTAGTTGTAAAAAAAACAAGCCAGTTTAATAGCAAGATAAGCAGCATTTGTAATTCCTTGCTTTCTACTTTTGTAATGTCTTGTACTTTTATACTAAAATCCTGTTGAATTGCCAAAATTAACAGTAATATTAAATAGTTTATTTTCAACTTTTTAATATTCCACATAGAATTTTAAAAAAAACTTTCAAAAAACCTGTTTTAAGCTGTTGATAAAGAATGAATTGTGTCTAAAATATAAATGATAATTTCCATGATTCTCTCCTTCGAGCTCAAGGAGCTCACAAGCTAGCAATAATAATAAGGATATACAGTGTATTTACATGGACATCAATAAATGAAACATACTAAAAGTGATTTAACATTGTCTGTTTATTGTTATTTGTTTATTTTTTTCCAAACAATCATACAATACAATGTCAAGGAATGCTAACAAAAACCTCAGTAACCATCTGTGGTTTGAAGAATTCTACAAAAAACAATCAACTAAAACTGACAAATATTGAAACGTTTTTCTCAACTCGCCAAACCGAGGGTCTCCTGATGATGACTACAGCGGGCTAATCGAAACGTTGAGACCTTACGAGAAGTGCGATGAAATAAGAAGTACCATGGTGTTACCACGACCTGATCATAGCCAAACCTTTTAGTGGTAGAAACTACCACAAGTTAAGCCAAAGGTCAGACATGGGTCAAGTCTAGCATCAAGCAGAATGAACGTGATCATACATAGCAGCCAGGTCATGATGCAGATTATTCAAATCAGGAATATGGATATTAACTAGCATTGATGCCAGTCAGGAATAGTTCTTTGATGTGGCACATTAATGGAGCAGCCTAAAATTTCATGAAGGAGCGAGGCTACTGTGCGTGTAAGGGGCATCGATCCAATGAGATAAACGGTGTAATTTATGGCATCATTTCAGCTAGACATTAAGGCCAAGATAGGGAAAATGTTACCCACTTAATGCCCTCTGGGGTTGATTTCACGAAGCCCTACGATCGATCTTACCTCAAGTTACGAAGGATAACCCATTGTATCCTATAGGGCTGCAAATGTTCCACTAGTCCTACGATTGATAGTATGTTACGATGAGTTTGGTGAAATCGACCCCTGGGTACTCAAAAGAATTCAGGGGTCTCTGTAGGGAACTCAGCTGAACAGGCTAATGACACATTGTGTCTCATCTTGTGAATGAAGCCACGTAACGATTAAGAACAACTCTACTTGCAACCAGAATAAGAAATGCCATGATTACAACTCTGGTGCAAGGTCAGTTTATGTTGCCATGGCAACAGAAACTGTCAGTGGGTGTGGCTTGGACCTACATTTTGAAATCATGGCATCCTCTAGCCAATGGCTGGGTGGAATAATTAAAAACAAAACCAAACTAAGGAATCATACTGATACATTTAGTGTTAGCCTATTTAGTGTCTATCTCAGTGTTTCACTCAAGCTTCAATATGCCATGCTCCCTCTGCAACATGAAATATCCCGACACTATGCACCATGTGAGCTTTTCTTTAATTTAAAGAGTCAACTGCAGTCTAGTACCCAATCTCCTGTATCCCATCATCCATTCTATGGTATTTGTCCCTGACTACGTGCTATCTGATCTTTCAGGAACATGATGCTAGCCTTCTGCTCAGGAGGGAGTAAGTTAATCTGCTCTGGTGATAGTTGTAGTACTTGCATGATGAGGGCCGCCTGGAATGAAAAACAGGAAGAAAGAATAGGATAAAAACTATGACATCATCAAAATAACCATGGGCCTTTTCAAAACGAAGGCTCAGGCTTCAGCTCCGTCATCCATATGCTGAAAATTTAGGTTGTGGTTTTTCATTGAAGCTGAAGCTCTGTTTTCTTTTTCAAACGAGGGAATCTACTTCCGAACCGCAGCCAAAAGCCTTTCTTTTGATACCCTTTATATTAGAATGGATTCAAGAAATGGAGCTGAAGCCTAAGCCTGAGCCTGAGCCTCTTAATCAGCTAATGTTAACTCATCTTCACAAAAGAAACACAAAATTGCAGTTTTTATATCATGAAGACCTGGGGCCAATTTCATAGAGCTGCTTAGCACAAAAAATTGCTTAGCACAAAAATAGCTTGCCTAATAAAACAAACCACCATTGAAAATTCCATTAGATATTCATGTACAGTGAACAACAGCCAAAGAATAATAAGAATGCAAGTGATACACAACACACTGAAATTTGGTTGTTAATCCTATTTTATCAAGACAGAAATGTCTTGCTTAGCGAATTTTTGTGCTAAGCAGCTCTATGAAATTGGCCCCTGTTTAATTGTCTTGATTTATTTACCTTGTCCTGTTCCTGCTGTGTAGGTTGTGCAGCACCGAATCCTGGCCCACCGGGACCGACAGGTGCCCCTGCTGGGCCACCCTGCATAACAAAGACAAAGAAAGATGAATGTATTATCCACAGGTATTGATGATATATGAATAACAATACACCGCGCACTTATAATCCACCTGTATCCGCCAAGCATGACGCTCATGGCGCAAATCAATTATTATCCCTGGTCATCGGGCCATAATTTACATTCCTGAAACCATCTCAACCCCCTGGGAAGTATACAGCCCGTGCTACCGTATTCAGTGCACAGAGGCTAATCAAACCACAAAGCCATCTCTACCATTGCAGGTACCCATTTACACCTGGGTGAAGAGGAGCAATATGTGACAAAGCGTCTTGCACAAGGACGCAAGCACCATTAACCCATGGCTGGATTCGAACCCACAATCTGTAGATTGACCACAAGACTTTGAGTTCAACACGCCAGACCACTAGGCCACAGCACCTCCCCCACCCCTTACATCCACTAGTATCCACAAACATCCACCAATATTATCAACTAACATTTACATGTTTATGAGATGCGGGCATCAGCTTCTTACTGTGCCATCAAACAATGCTCTACTACAACAAACAAACGAGCAGATCTTACCGGCATCCCTGGTCCTCGATCCATGACCCTAGGGTCACCACCGGTCATCATTGGTTGACCTCTAGGATCACCACCTCGGCCATCGAAGCCTCTCACATCTGGACCTCTCATATCTGGACGTCTAGGGTCAAGTGACCTTGGGTCAGGTTGACCTCTGATATCACCTGTAGGACCTCTAGGATCCATCTGGTTACGTTGGTCAAATGGTGGTCTCTGGTCCATGGGCATACCACCACGTTGACCCATAGGCTCTGTGGATAAGTCAAGTAATGTGAGATTTACTTCAATTCATTCAGTGCTTCATCTCCTACCCTAAGCGACATTCACAAAGTGAAATACATCAACTAAGAATCTCCCTATAATCCTGCTGTCACCATAAATTGATTTGGACAATTTGTCACAATGTACTTCAATAACACAGACTGTTAAGGGTGTATGTGGGCGGAGCCCTAGCTGGTACCCACCTGTGTCCATTAAGTCTATATATGGGCGGGGGCCTAGCTGGTACCCATATGTGTCCATTAAGTCTACATATGGGCGGGGCCCTAGCTGGTACCTACCTGTGTCCGTTCTATCTATATATGGACAAGGCCCTAGCTGGTACCCTCATGTGTCCATTCAGTCTATATATGGGCGGGGCCCTAGCTGCTACCTACGTTGTCCATTCAGCCTATATATGGGCGGGGCCCTAGCTGGTACCTACCTGTGTCCATTCTATCTATGCCCATCTGGCCAGGTGGAACCTGTTGCATCATGGGACCACGGTTGTCCATTGGTCCTCTATTCTCCATTAGATTCTGGCCTAGTATTGGGCCACGCATCATTCCACCTGTCAATGAATAATTCAAACTCTTCATGAATATTCAGAGGAAGCTTGGCAACTCATTTGAATAAAGTGAATAATTAAACTAAGATTATTTCCATGAAAAAAACTGAAACATTTAGACTTGCCCATTCCCGACTGCTGCATCATCTGTGGGCGTGGCCCACCAGCCCCACCCGGCATACCAGGTAACATACCCATACCTGGCCCTTGCCCTTGTAGTATGTTCTGCTGTGGTGGTTGCTGTTGTTGTTGCATTGGTTGGGGTATCTGTGCCTGCTGTTGTTGTTGTTGCTGTGTGTGAGCTGATTGGGGTAACTCTGGAGGCAGGAGTGTCTGAGGAGCGTTCAACTGCTTGTGAAGAAGTGTCTGGTGAAAGAAGACATCAACACAAATTATTATTATTATTTATTTCTGGTTCTGACACAAAGGGTCCCTCAAAAGCGCCCTAGGCATTGTAGCTCGAAAGCCTGATGAAACCTTTTATGGAAAGATGATGAGAAGAAGATACAGTTTTAGAGGTGGGAGGAAAACCCCAGAGTAATATTCTTGGTAAAACCCACAGAATCAGGTAGGGACTGAAAACCCAATCCACTTGTGGACCGAGCCAGACTTGAACCCGGTCCTCCAGAGGTGAAAGGCGAGGAAAGAACCGCTACGGCAACCTGACTCCCTTAAATTAAAGATTAACTCACAGGATTTAGAAGATGGAATTGGACCAAGTGAGGCCGCCAAGCTGATCTTACAGTGAACATACATGTAGATACTACTCAATGGCTTTTGGTAAATTTTTCCCCAAAAGAAGGTTTGCTCCCCCGGTTAGCATCTCAAAAATCACTCAAATAAATACCAAGTTGGTCAACGTTCTTTATCTCTGAATCTTGATCCATTTTTTGGTATAACTCACCACAGCTATCTCTGGGTTGACAATCCTCATAACAACTTGAGCCTGTAACAGTGCATATGCTAGCTGTGGATTCTGCAGCAGCATATTCCTGGCCTCTACTGGGTTATTCTGAATCACCATCTACAAGATCAAAACAGTAACAAATCATCACAAACTACACTGTAAAACAAACAATAATACGTTGAAAATACGTCGATATTACGTTGAAACGTTGAGACCTAATTGCGAGAAGTGCGAACGATATAGAAGTGCGAAAGTATGAACGATTATTACATGGTGTTTCTGCAAACCGATCCACAAACAATTATATTGCCATATTCATCTTTACCTTGTACTTTGAGCTAAAGTCATACACCCTGTACTTGTAATGATTCTTTGCGGAAAGAACAAACATACATGACATAAGAAGAAACACGGACAGACAAACAGAGATCCATACAGCTCAAGAGACAAAGAGACTAACCTTCATCTGTTTCATAAGTTCAAACATCTGTTCAGGAGGCAAGCTAGCTACAGCCTTTGAGATTGCTTCAGGTGCCTCATGAGGTGCAACAGCATCTCCAAATGGTGACTGTAAGAAGGAACATTGAACCAGGGATGAGATTGACCAATGATAAAAATGTCTGAAAACAGCTGACAGGGAACATAAAAAGTCTAAAATCTGAAAATATCCTATACTGTTGTACACAGCCTGTAAGGGACAAATCTGAAATCCCAAACAAAAAAGTCTGAAATCAGATTTTAATTTGAGAAATCTCATCCCTGCATTATTGAACACAATATGAACATCACCAATAAGCTCATTCATGAGAAACAACTGTCACTAAAACAAACCCCAGTGCTGAATGCTTCAGATGAAATACTCACATAAAATAACTAATTAATGCAACATTTGCAATTTACAATGTATATCATGGAATAAGATACATGTAGGACTTACATCACTCGCTGGGGCAGCTGGAACAAGATCTAAAGAAATGAAAACATTGAAATTACATTATTATCAACATTACTTTCATCTTTAATGATTATTTACAACTTCTCTAATAATTTTGTTACCTATAAATTTAACCATAAATCAAAATTTAATTACATATCACTCAGTAGCCACTTTTACTGAAAAGCTTCGGAAACCAAAGTTCACCACAAATATACTTTCTCATACGACACATCACCTGGATATTGGCCAAGTTGAGCTAGCGAGTTCCAGATACCAGATATGGACATTTACTGATCCAAGCTTTTGTTCAGTCCTTGGTCCTTGAAATTAGATTTTACAATAGTTAAAGCTAAGGAGTTTCTAGTTGTCTTAGAGGATCACTTACTTTTCAATTCTTCTTTGTTCTTCTCACTAGCAGCATTATCAACTCTCAGTGCTCGACCGTTTAACTCGTAACCATTCAAGTTACGCATAGCACTGAGGGCGGTCTCTTGATCCTTGTACTCGCAGAAGCCATATCCCTTTGGCTTGCCAGACTCACGATCATAGACAAGACGGAAACTGATGACTGGTCCGACTTCTGAGAAGATATCCTTTAATTTCTCCTCCGTAGCATCGTAAGGAATGTTGCCAACTTGAAGGAGAATACAACAGAAAAACAGATGGTAAATATGTTAAGTTCAATTGCAGAATATCCTGCCACTCACGTCACATCTCCCACATTGTAGTCCTGTACAATGTCGAGCTTGACCGCTCATATGTGTACGAACAAGGATTTAGAGTTGCAGGATATTCTGCGATTAGGCCAAAATTTAATTAATGCAAGTAGAGTACTCCAAGTTTTGTTCAGACCAAGAAAAATTCATACAAGATAAAATATGAGACTTTGTAGTTTGTTGTAATCATGCCTTCATCATGGTAATGTTTCCACTTCCAGTTATTAAAATAAGTCATTTAATTACAGTTACACTTCGGTCATTATGAGATGAGTTATGTGGAGAAACAATTACGTAAGGAAGTGTAAATTTTGCCGGCACCATCATTCTTCTGATTGGCCAATACTCAATACGTCATGCCAGCCTTCTTTCCGAGGTATTTTGCCAGGTACGTTCAGTTCTAGCTCTGTTTTTATTGTAGACCTAATAAAATAGGCAGGGTACATTTTGCCGGCGCCGGCAATCTTCCTACAAACGCTATTTTGCCTTTCCCATTGGCTAAATTGCAACTAGACCGTACCTCCGGCAAAATAACCTTTACTTTTTTAGATAAAAAAGGCCGGCATGGCCAACGAGAAGAATGCATGATGGTGCCGGCAAAATATACACATCCAATAAAATACTGCAAAATTATAGCCAATTTAATTGGGAACCTGGGCAAAATAGTGTTTGCAGGAAGAATGCCGGTGCCGGCAAAATATAAACTGCCATCATGTAAATTGGCTTTTGGTTTCAGTCATGTTAATACAGCCGCCATAGTTGGTCGGTAAAGTTTGACTCGAGACTGAAATTTACTTTGTTTGACTTTGACTCTTTGAGTTCTTGATCTTGGTTCGACTTAGATTAGGGAGTACGACGGAATCTCGTAAAAACGCATTTATATCTGCTACCGTGTAAAAACGTAATGAAAGAAACTTGCTTTAAAAACAACATTATTTAATATTTTACCTTAAATTTGCTATCCTCTTGCAGGTTAGAAGTTGATTTATCTAAATATGTCATTTATTTTCACTTAATTGTAATTTTAAACAGGAAAAAATCCATCTGAATGCACAAGTAGTCGGCGAGATTCGCGGAAGCGATTTCACTGGGTGACGCCATTTTGTTGAAAAAAACATTTTGGTCGCTTTTTTGACTTATGTTCGCGAAGGGGTAAACGAACTCTGCGTTCAATAAATGCCATTTTCTTATAGAGGGGATCCTGGGCTTTCGATTGATACCAAATTTACAGGTAATTTTCACTTTTAAGGTGTCTTAAAATCCAGTCAAATGAATGTTTCTTTTTGCTCGGAAAATCGGTCCATAATTTTTTTAAAAACTCACGCAAACGATACTTTAAAATGATTAGAAGGTATAAGGAAGGAGTATTTTCTTAAAGCTGGAAGTGTTGTGATTCCAACGGTGCATGTTGATTTTGATTTGGCCTGTGCGCTAACGTGCGATTTACGCATTTCTAACTCGATGATTTCGCTCGAACTGTGAAGTTTGCGACTCAAATCAACATTCTTGTCTAGAATGGATGTAGTAAAAGGAGCCAATGCGCGCTGCTCTGCATACTTTTGTACACGTGTAATGCGCGGGCCTACTTTTGCTGCATGTGATCTGCGCTCGTCTACACAAATCTGGTTACGCGTCTCCCTCTCGACTCCGATCAATTCAAAACCATTTCTTCTCTATAGCACCATGCTCAAATACATCGATTTGGCATTCATTGCGAGTAAATCTCGTTGGTCTTCGAAGTTTCGCGAAAGTTTGACGAAATCTTTTCCAAAATACTGCGTTTTGAATGAGGTTGCTTCATTCAAGCTACATTTTCGAAGATTTCTCATACATCAACCTAAAATAAGCAGTAATTTTTGGAAATAATGAGACAAAAATGCTTAAATAAAGTTGAGTTTGCGATTGGAGTAGAAAACTGATGTTCAAGATCTAAAAACTGGCAGAATGAAAAATTCAACCTTCTCCCTTTTCAATGGGAATATCTCTGTCAATTTTGAAGGTACTGAGTTGATTTAAGCAACATTGCATTTCTGACATTACAAGCTATCCATTGATACCAAACTTGTTGGGTTCCTTCAAAAATTTAAAATTTCATCGTACTCCCTACTTAGATAAAGTTAGGATTACAAGTCAACTCGCCCCCTAGCCGACTCGCCCCTTACCGACTCGCCCCTTACCAACTCGCCCCCTGACCGACTCGCCCCCTGACCGACTCGCCCCTTACCAACTCGCCTCCTCCCCGACTCGCCCCCTGGCCGACTCGCCCCCTGACCGACTCGCCCCCTGGCCAACTCGCCCCCTAATTTATTCAGAAATGAGATGCAAAATGCGAAGTTAATTAGGCATCATAATTGATAACCAAATGCTTCTCACCCTTTTGTAGGGCCTACTATGTGTTTACTGTTTATGTCAAAAACATTTTATGATTAAGAATGAAAAATGCACAAAGTCCACACACAAACTCCTGCATGGTTCGACTGCAGTTCAAGCAATTTAATTAATATTTCCTTTGCAGAACCAAAAACATCAAAAATTCAAAAACGCAACTTAAAAACAAGAAAAACAAGTGAACAACAACACTTAAAACAAACCATAGAACAAAACATATCGTCATAATAAAAAAAGGTCTACAAAAAATGTCAACAATAACACTTAAAGTTAAAGCAAGGCATTTTAAAACAAAATGATAACAAAATATGTTAAGAAAGAACATCGAATAATAAAACAAAAAAATTGTCATTTTATCTCAAACAGTCACAAAAACTCAAAAACATCGTCATAAGGACAAAAACACAAAATTCGGCCAGGGGGCGAGTCGGTCAGGGGGCGAGTCGGCTAGGGGGCGAGTCGGGGAGGGGGCGAGTCGGCCAGGAGGCAAGTTGGTAAGGGGCGAGTCGGTCAGGGGGCGAGTCGGTCAGGGGGCGAGTCGGTAAGGGGCGAGTCGGCTAGGGGGCGAGTTGACCTGTTACCAAAGTTAGAGTTCCACCATTATTCATTAACGTTAAACATTCCATTCCGTTCTTTAAATAACATCTCCCTTCATTGCAATGGATAAAATCATTACTTTCTAAAATCATCTTACCAAAAACAGAACGAAGAGATCTTTCAATGGCTGTCATTTTGTTAAATTCTCTTGAAATTGTAAAGGTTTGGTAGTCCAAGAAACTGCAGCGCAGACGAAAATGCATGTGAAGCTTGAATTGAATACAAAAAGACTGGTTTCGGTTTTGTATGGGAAATACTCGTGATGCGATAATTTCAGAGACGTCGGCGGCTAGACCAAAAGCTAACGAGACCAAACCGATTGGTGGCGCTGTAACTACCTGGACAATTTCCAGCAATTGGCGGCGCTATTTCCCTCAACCGCTATTTTCCTTCTTATCTCAGCTAGCTCAATATGCACGTAACGTTAATCGTTGTACGAGTCGAGTGCATCATCATCGATCGTGCATATAAAATTAGCGAAATACTTGACACGTATCAAAACAAACGTAATTGAGCGTGACACAGGCCTTTTCATTCACTTATCGTTCCATTTCAGGAATTTTAAGAGCTTCCCTGGTTACAGAAATTCCGACATATTTAAGAAACGTTCTTCGGAAGAGGACTTTCAATTTCATGTTCTGCGTTTCTCTGACAAAGTGAAGAAGAAAGCTTTGGGGTTTGGCCTGTTGCAGAGCCTGAGGATCGGAAAGACCGGTAAAATTTAGCCGCGAGCCATTGAAATGGATACCAAAATCGTTATCTTCGCTGTCCTTGCAGCATTTATTGTCACAGGTAGGCATATTTCATTATCTGATCGTACTCGAACACGAAACACATTGTTCCTATTGTTTATCCACACTATTTTGATTTCTTTTTCTTTGCAAGTGTATTTATGTTCAATATTTATGAAATGTGCTCTGCCATTGCCTGATTTAATTTATGTTCACTCAATTTACTGAGATTCAGATTGCTGTTTTACTTTTGTCTTGAATTTGTTTCTTTATTTTTGCCTGTCCCATATCCATCCATTTTGTTCACGGTCATGATTACTAATAGTTGCGATGATCGTAACCCTAGGTCTGAAATGGGGACTGGGACCTAAGGTCCCAGTCCCCATGTCAGACCTAGGGTTACGATCATGTCCCAGTCCCCATGTCAGACCTAGGGTTACGATCATGTCCCAGTCCCCATGTCAGACCTAGGGTTACGATCATCGCAACTAGATTACTAAATAACACGAGCTTTCGCTGTACTGTAGTGAGTGTAGTCTTCCTCCATGGTAAGAGCCACAGTCACAGAGTAAGTTTAACAGATCCAGTGTTGATGTGTAACGTTATGAATCATTAAATAGTGCATGAACTGCCAACTAGTGCCTTCATTGACATTGTTTTCATGCTTATGTTGCAATTTGTAGATTTTAATCTTGTCAATACAATAGATATCTCCATTATTCCATTTAAAACACAAAGAAGTACAATACATGCTGTGCAACATAAATGACATTTCTGAAGTGGTATGTATCTTGTTCTTTGTTTTGTTTAACAGTTTAATTGCAGTCTCTTGAGATTTGTCCTCCTTTGTGAATATTTACTTAACCCTAACCCTATACTCTTACCACACAAAACAAGAGCAGCTTACCAAACATTACCACAGTCTCCACAGGGGGAACAGGATCATAAACCACACATTTAATACCACACAAACTGTGGTGTATTGTGGTATTCAGGAGTAAGGCTGCAGTTTGTATCCGGTTAACCGGTTAACCGACCGTTCAAAAGGGTACCCGGGTACATTTTCCCAGTTAGGTTAATCGAAAAGTATCTTTTTAATGGCCTCTTCTTTTTGAAACATAGACACATCTAGAGTTCACAAAGAAAAAAATGTCAATGATCTTTTGAAAATTGGACCAGCAGGCTGATGCAAAGCAAAGGCCAAACATTTTGCTATGTCTACCACTGCCAAACGTTCTGACAAAAGAATGTTGACAACCAAGTTCCTGAAAGACCCTAACTTACTATTTCTTTGTTTTTCTTTGTTTTCTTTGTTATACGGGTAATCGTAAAACAGACGGGTAACCAGTTACAAAATTATTCGTAAACTTACAGCCCTATGCAGGAGAACCAGTAACCAACTAGTAATAGTATGCTTGATGGTTAGGGTTCAAAATACATATTTCATCATTTTGTTGAAATATTTAATTTGTCAGCTTGTAGGAAAATAAAATGGCCCATATGAGTCAGATAAGTTGGGTTAGTTTTTTTAGTTTGGAATTGGCAAAGAAACATTTTTGTACATACACTGCAGATCCTTTTTCTTGAATTGCCAAGAATATAATTTTGTAGTGGCACATGGGACTTTTTTTTTACATGAAACACAGAAACACTTCCTTGCATACATCCTGCTTTTCAACTATCTTTGTTTTGTCACTAAACTGATCTATGTACATGTACTGTACATACAACACAAGTTCAAGGTTAATTTACTACAGTTTGAAGCTGATCAACTTTCACTTTCAGTTTCTGTTCATTTGGGGCAGGATATGAACATTGAAAAGTTTGAAAAGTTATTGCTGAGTGCACATGTACATAAAAATGTACATGTACATGTACATGTGTGTATGTGAATGTAACTTAAAGCCATACACCCCAAACCATGCAAACTGGGCCCGGAAACCACTTTAAACATCAAAAAATAAAATAAAATACATTGATTAAATAAATTTGCATGATTTTATCATGATGTTTAAAATTCATTGCAACATTCTCTTTTGTTTCCAGTAATTGATGACTAAGAATAATGGATAGATAATTATGTAATTACCTACTTAAAAATGCACTTTATATTGTTTATTGCAAATTATAAATAAATGAATATAAAGGTTTCAGAAGTGAAATATTGAATGTACAATATGTATTGATGCAACTTGGTCAACTCTATGGATGTAAACTGCGTTTATAATAAAAAGTTCAATTATTAACCAAGACTATACCAGCAAGTAGAGTCTACAGCACAATACGTGTACACTACATTCACACAAACAACATACACGTATACAATTCATGTTAATTATTAGTTTAAATTGAAATTTAGAATCACTTCAGAAAAGGGCAACGTGTATTTTCTATATTGGTTGAATTTGTTCTCCTAATTGAATCCTTTTAACATCATATTTACAAGGAGAAATTGGCAATAATTTGCATTTTAAAATGAACTGTTTTAAATTCCCTTGGCACCCTGTTTAATTCCTCACTCAAGTAAAGATAGGCCTATATGGCAGTAAAAGACATTATGAAAAATCCACATAATGTACAAATGTAGACTAGTGTATAGCACTTCCTTAGTAGGATCCGGAGACAGTACTTGAAATGTCAGATGTATTAACATAATCCACAGTCTTCATCACCAGTCCCCTCTGGTCTGTAATCCTTCTTATTCCAAGTCCATTGCATCTTAAAGTGTTATCTTTTAATAGATATTCTGCACAAGTCAGTTGTGATTAATTCCCCAGACAAGGAGTAGAATTATTAAACTGTTATCAATCACTCAGCTCATCCATTATGATTATCTAGGCCTATTAATGCTCACAAATGCTACACTAGTAGTAGTACCATACACTCCATCTTCAGAGCCCTACAGTGGTTATCATCACACACTGAAGAGTCTGTGTACTCCATAGAGATACATACTAATAAACTAGAGGGCAGACGCACAATACTCCCCTGTACTGTGGCGCTGTGATCGCATGGGCCTGTGCCGCCATTACTATTAAAGGCACGAATTACATATACGCATGCGTACCAGGGAATGATATGCTGACGGAGCACTTGCATAAATTACAGTACAAAGGCCTACTCCGTACGTACACATCAAGGATAGTAAAGCGCCGGCGCGGCGCCTTTTTCAGTAATCATAATGGCGGATCGATCCCCATGTTGTCACAGGAATTTTGCCGAGCCCGCCCTCTAGTTTATTAGTATGTATCTCTATGGTGTACCTCCATGGCATACAGGTGTAGGTCTGTGCTGCACAGATCACCAGTCTGCAGTCTCAGTGCACTAGCAGCTAGTTTAGGCTGTTTAGTAGAAAATTATGTATCCATTCAATTTGATCTCATTTTGTTCAACATGTGCTTGTAAATGTTGGAAAATTAAATCAGTCATTGAACTTGCAGTTGAGTGTGGAATTATGAATTTGAATGGAATCAAAACATGTCATATCTACTACAGGTATGTTGTTGTTTGTTTTGCTCCAGAACCAACCCCAGACACATACAAATGCCTACATTGGCTAGATGCAAAGTATAGGGCCTCCACTGTAACTAGATTAATTCATAAGATCGATTTAAGGATTGTTTTCCTCATTTTTGGCGAGCTGCGAAGCAAAGCGAAGCCTATGTAGTAGTACCGTTCATCCCGTCCGTCTGTCCGTCCGGCGGTCCGTCAGTGCGTCGGTCCGTCTGCGTGAAATGTTTAAGTTTTTTAGTATGTGCTTGAACCCCAATTTTTATTTTGTTTGATGGGTGCGTTGTCCAAAATAATGTTGTTATTATTGTAAATGAAAAATGTTGAAGTTTTTTCTATTGTTTCAAAATGTTGAATTTTTATTTGGATGGGTGTGTGTGTGTTATGGATGGGTGTTTGCTATCATGTTTGTAACTGCACGTAAGGCTGCAGCGAGCCATGACAGCTTCGCTGTTCTAGTTCCAGAACAAAAGTACAGGAGACATGTTTTCAAGATCTTTTACGCTAGAACAATCAAACAGTCACAATATTTTAAATGAATGTGTAAGAGTAGGAGTAAAGCAAGGGTTGTACTGACAGCAAGAGATTCTTATTGTGACAAGCATCAAACATAAACCATGGAGATATAGGGCCTGTTTGTTTCACGCAAAGGATCCGATATTTTGGGATCCACCTCCTATGCAGGGTACGCTAAAATGGGATCCGGATCCGCAGGATTCGTCATGATAAACAAACAGGCCCATATTTCTCCATGCATAAACCAAGGACACACTGTACAGAGCCACTACACAAACTCTTGAGTCAAACATGATTTCTCTCTTCTTGACTAAATGTTTGTATGACCATTGTGTATCCTGCAATAATATTGACATAGAGATAGGATAATAGAACATGCAATATGACACAATATGAAGGATTCAATGATCATGGAATATAGTGATATCATACAATTCATGGTTTAGTAGGAGCACTGGTCATGTTTTTTTTTTATTTACATGTAACTACATCAATTGTACATAGATTTTATATACTCCACATAGACAAAGTTGAATAAAAAATGTTGAAACGTGTGTACATGCTACATGTATAAAGCCTTATTGTACAACACTTCAAACATTCATAAAGTACCGGTACAATAAAAATATCCTCATTATAAATGTATTGTTCAATATTTATGTACATTGTACAATATGCAGTTAAATAATGCTAATATGTACATGTACAGGCTGTACATGTTATCCTGTACACACATGTACATGTACAGCTGCTTAAACAATGTTTTTTTTGTTTTTATTTCATTGTCCTACTTTTAAAGGCTTAATTTTCAAACTGGAGCTTTTCATTGATTATTTTGAGCATGTACATACACTGTAGCTCTGCTTGTTTGTTCATCATCATTAACAATAGCAAATGACATAGTGTAACAAAGAATGCCCGACCACCTGGCCCAATACAAACCACACATGTTCATGGACAGTATTAACGTCGATTGGGATGTGAACTAGATTTATTATGTACATGTACACTGTATGTAGGCCTATAATCAGGGCTTAGGCCAAGGAGAAAATCAGCAGACATGTAATTTTGTATGTGTACAGCGTTTTGGGGGTCATATTCAAAAGTACTGACCACATCTAAATATTTATAAATTATTAAATTAATGTAAATTAGTTTATAAGTTACACCCACAATGCTAAAAAAAAACAGGGATGTGAGACATCGATCAGATTTTAATATGATTTCAGATTTTGTGTTCAGATTTTAACTCATAATTACAGCTTTTTGTACACCTGCTCTGTTTAAAAGTATATCTAGGAACTTTTAAATTTCAGCTTTTTTCTTGGTGTTTTCAGATTTTGTTTTGTGTGGTTACTCACATCACATCTCTGATAAAATTAAAATAAAATCTTTCGTAATGTGAATTAAAAAAAATAAAAATTTATGCCAGGATGGTATAAAATTAAATTATTTCCCTCTGCCGAATTGATGAAGCCTTTTTCTTTCACATTTCTCTGTTTCTTTCTATGCAACAGCCACATGTGCTCCAACCACAACAACAAACACAACCACGTTGGGTGTAGCTTCAACAAATGCATCCTTAACAGATGCAGCTTCAGCAGATCAATCTAATACATCAAGTACATCTGCAACGGATGCACCTGCAGAGCAGACAACAATAACAGCAGCAGACGTAACAGGGGGCGTCACCACACAAACTGCAGGTAAGATACAAGCCTTGAAATAAACAGAGGCCACAGAGGCCATGGCCTTCGTTGCCCTGGTTCTTGGCCTTGGTGCCTCTTCAAATATTTCCATAGACATTGTGATTTTCCAATGGAAGTGCCCCTTGCGATGGAAAATTGGCCTTGCCCTCACCAAACCTTATTTCCAGCCCTGAAGATACATGATACATACTGCAGTGTTGTACTGGTGGAGATGGTTCTGCAGAGGAACTGGCTCTAACAGTCATCCATAGGAAGTCATGATTCAAATTGCAATATTTATTTGTCCTCTTTTTGTGCTTTGTAGTTTCACTATCTACAGGTCAGGCTGCTACTACAAAAGCACCACCAACTATAGAGCCTACAACACAAGCTCCTACCATGGCACCTGCAGGAACTAGCACTCCCCCTAAGCAGACAACACCAGCTGAACCCACTCAACTGCTCCCAACAGAAGCGCCCTCTATTGGTGGGTTTGATAGCGCAAGTTTCATTGGTGGTATCGTGCTTGGTATTGCTATTGTCGTCATTGCAGGGTTTGCATACAGCTTTTACAAGACACGTCGGGATAAGAACTACCACACTCTCTAAAGAAGAATAAGTCTGAGCTTATTCTCATCATGGAGGAATAAGAACTTTCCTCCATGATGTTCTCATGTACCTTGAATAGGAGTATAGGCGGGGTAGGGTGTGGCAGGGCGGGGTAGGGTGTGGCAGGGCAAGGCAGGGTGGGAGCTCAACCATAGCTACACTTTTTAGTCAAAGTGTTATTTATGAAAACATATGCAAATACCTTTGAAGCAAGGAAATATACATAATGTCCAAGAGCTATCAGCAAATAACATCTCTAAATCTTTGCAATTCCACCTGCCCCATCTTTCTCCCTCTAGTAATCCGCCATACCTCCATCTATACCTGTATCTCTGATCCCCTTCATGTACCCATGATCCTAAAACACCTGTTTATCTTAATCTCATCATTAACCCATTAGGCCTAAAAAAAAAAATTGTTGTGTTGCTCTTAAGTGGAAAAATTTAAATTTTGGGTCGGTCGGTCGATTTTTTTTTTTTTAAATTTGGCAGACTTTCAACCATTTAAGAATAAATACAAGATGTATGGTCACCTGGGCTTATAAATCTATGGTCTTGGGACGTTTTGAGGATACATGCTTTAAAAAAACAAAAACAAACAAACAAATCCCGACCCAAAGTTTTTACGCTCGGTCGCTGAGGGCAACACAACAATTGTTTTTTTAGGCCTTATTCCACACCTCCCTGTACCCATTTCCCCTCGTATTGCTCCAATGCATTTAACATACCCATTGTAATGGTCAAATCTGTTTTTTGTTTGATTATTTTTGAATTTCATTTCAGCAAACATCTCATCATTATGGGGCCAAAATATGTTTCTAAATTCCTGTGCAATTCACGGGATTAATTTCTGAATAGATCTCTTTCACATAAAAGTATCTTATTATTCTGTTGATTCTTAGTCACGTACAGTCGTACACAGTGTTATGTACATGTATGTTTGTTGAAGTATAGTGTGTATAGTTTAAGGAATTTGTGTGATTTCCTGTTCAGTAAGATGATATTAAGAGAAAATGAGACGTATAAATTAAAAATGAATTATAATGACAAATGCCCAAGAACAGTTTTGTTTTTGCGTAGATGTGAAATTTGCGTTTTGTTTTAGGACTGTATTTAATTGCAAATTGTTTTAATTCTTTTGAAGAAAATTTCTAATTATTAATTTATTAGTGATTACTTGCCCTGATGGACCATGCAAACAGGGTCTTATCGGTATTAGTTCTTAGTTTTTGGTTTAGTTGTCATACTAAATTATTTCGTCCAAATATCGTAGCTAAATCTGTTTGCATTGGCTACGTAGTGGTAACTGGATTTCTACATTCCAAAAGCAATATTATATTTATTTGTATTAGAAAAGTAGATATTGTCAAATTTAATGGTAAAAAGAAACCCATTTCCTAACGCCTTTAAATGACACAAATTGTGTCAGGAACTCTGGTTGGTGATTGTCTTATGTCTTTGAGCATGAAACTTTGGTATGATTGCTTTATTCCATCTCCGAGGAAATTTGTATAACTGACGTGATTGTGGAATGGTTCAGAACCATTTGAATATCTATGGGGTAAAAATTTCAAAAATGTAGTGTTCATATATTTACGTAGAGAAAACACATCCATTGCCTTCATTTAATGTCTATTTTGTTGCTGCATAATTGTGGTGAGCCCTAAAATGCCCACTTTAAAGTAAACAGAGATTCTCATCCATTTATATGTATCTTTACTTGCATGTTCTTGTCCTCTTGTCATTTAGCCTTTGATAAAGATCCTGCTAGGATTGAAACGCGTCAGGCCCTCCTAACTCCAAGCATAATCAAGGATACCACGTTTCACGTTGTATCTTTGAAATGAGAAATAGTAAAAGGAAAATCATTTGGAAGACAAAATGTTTAGTAAACAGAACACGAGTCAATGGTTCAGCTGGGATGGTGTTTTTATATAAACAACAAAACAGGAACGATTGAAGCTGGAACTTCATATGAAACAAAACAGCTTGGTTGTTAACTTAAGACAAAAAAATAATTCTTCCGATTACATGGCATTTTAAGCTGGGGTTAGGTACCGAATTATTTTTTTGGGGCAAATTATTTGTGTGTACAATCTGTCGTCGGGCATCTATGTGTAGTCAAGGCTTAAGGGTATTAATCAAACTTCTTTCAATCTTTTCCGATGACATTTTTAGCTTCACAGCCACAAAATATGGTCAGTACGGTAACTGGAAGCAGAATTATTATTTTTTGGGCCTAAGCCAGGCATGAACTTGAACTTGGACTTGGCAAATATACGAGTAAATTCCAATCGATACCATACTTGGTACAGTGTTTTTCACTATTCAACGTCATAACAATGAAGTGAAAAAGGAGAAAATCAGCTAGCTGATCTGAGGAACAAATGCATGCATGTTAAGCAAATGCACAGGGGCCAATTTCATAGAGTTGCTTAAGCACCAAAATGTGCTTAACCACCTGAAATCAGATGCCAGCCCAAACTCCTTGTGAATGTTATGCTCATCAAACAATGGCCGAATACAAGTCAAAAGTATTAAACATCACATGAAAATTTGGTTGGTAATCCTGCTTGATCAAGGAAGACTTTTCATGCTTAAGCAGCTCTATGAAATTGGCCCCTGGTAGTTTGGTCGGCCGGTTTTTCTGTGTATACTTTCTTAATGCCATTGTGTCTTATTATTAAGCCTACTCCCTCAAAGCCCTACACATGCCCACACAACGTGATCAAATTCAGCCATCATTTTAACTTAATATAGCATAAATGTTTTCAAAAACAAAAACAGTCAACTTTTCTTTTCATGGAAAGTAAACATGAACACAAAACTTATATAATGAAGTGGATTTGTCTCCAATAGAATAAAAAACAATGAAAAAATAAACTGGACTTTTCAAACCATTGTCAACAACTCCAACTCAAGATGAATTTCAGTTTTAAAAAGGTATAAAAAAAAATGTGGACACAAATTTTCATGTGGGGAATTTCTTGATCTTGTAAGCTGTTATGGTGCTGGACTTTATAATAGAGCTATAAATGTACAATTATATCCAAAGGTTTTTGTTTCTCTTTAATTATAAAGTGTAGAATATATTTACATCTATTTACTTAATTGTATTCAATGTGTCAGTAAAATTGCCAATTAGTAACTATGAAGGTCAATACAATAAAGCACTGCCAGTTTGATACTGAGAGTGTATGGTAATTGTCATCAATCAGATGCCAGTATGACAGTATGATAGACTGGGTGTTATACCAAGGTCATGGACATTAACAAGGTTGGCGCTGTAACAGATGTGACAGGTCGTATGATTTAGTTTGGAATATGTATGACAAATGATTCAACTAGAATTGTTCAACCGGATGTTTAAATTTGGCCACCACTGAAAACTGGGTGTGCAAATGTAACAGCACATCTGTAAAAGAAGTCCAGGGGCTGATTTCACTAACGCTTTGCGATCATTGCTAAAGCCTAAATCCATCGCGAAACGGAAAATAAGTAGGCAAAGTAGTGAATTTCCATTTTGCAATGAATTTGGGCTTTTGCGATGATCGTGTTAGTGAAATCGGCCCCAGATACCATTGTGACTAAAACCTTGTGCATTATAAGGCAAATAAATTGAGCTTAAATCTAGATGTTGTAATACGAGCATCAAATAGTAAAGCTAAGCAGATTAATGTGTGGAATATATCTATGTTTGATTTGTTTGAAGTGACTTATAATTTATATGAAAGTACTATTGATTGATTATTATCTATAAGCAATAACAGTAATTGTTATATTTCAAGTTTCCTTCTACAGATAACAAAATAAATGTTCAGAAAAAAATCACATAACAGCGTGACTACCCTGGTGCTTTCTTCAGATCAAAACGTTAATTTTGATACTGTCATAATAATTCTAGAATGGGAGACTTTTGAGGACCGGTCTTCAAGTCAACAGCGAACGCACAACAGCGCAAGCGCAAAACAACGCGCGCATGCTCACAATTGCGTGTGCATGCGCTGTTGACTTGAAGAAAGGTTCTCAAAAGTCTCCCATTACTTCTGCTCTTGTAAAAATAATTCCTTAGGATGTGTAAGAATGCATATAACATTCCTATGTTCCCCAGGGAGTGGCGTCTGCTTCCAAAAAAGAGGGAGTTCTTTTTAGCTTCATGTTTAAAATCGTAGCCATTTGTGGAGCCATTTTGGAGTCGACAAGGAGGTTTATATCTCGCCATTTTTAACCATATTACGCCACTTGTCTTTCAAATTGACATTGGTTCGGCCGTTAAAATTGTAATGGAGTAGCATCAAGGACCATTTGCCAGGTCCGAAGTGGTTGAGGGCTTTCTTCAGCTCAGATACTTCTCGTTCAGTCCACGGCTTTTTGCTCGTTGGTTTCTTGAGGGCATGAGGGCAGCTAATCCAGTTGCTAGGATCAAGACTTTGACGTACCTTGGGACTGTGTAACACTGGTCGGTCATCTACACAGAGAAAAACAAAATGCATGGTCAACGGGAAGCATAATGTGCCTGCAGTTCTTAACTCATGCAGGAAAGCTTGGCAAATTCTGAGTATTAAGCCACGGTGCTCTCGTCATAGATGCAGTTCAACTTATTACAATGGTTAGCTCGATATCATTCCTAGTTTGATATTTCTGACACAAGTGTAAATGTTCTGACAACAGACTGTAATTCTGTATGTACAGATAACTCAATGATGATGACAAATTTAGTTTTAATCATTAAATAATCACAATGGAAATTGACTGAATTCTTTAGTCATTTTAAGTCATTGAAAAGTGAACAAAGAAAAATTGACTCGAGCGGGATTCGAACCGGCGACCTCCTGAACACTGTACAGATGTTCTACCAACTGAGCTATCCAGCCCTATGTTGGTGGTGTCCCAAATTTACTATTAGGGACACCACCGACGTAGGGATGGATAGCTCAGTTGGTAGAACGCCTATAAAGTATTCAGGAGGTCGCCGGTTCGAACCCGCTCCAGTCAATTTTTCTTTGTTCACTTTTCAAGTTTAGTTTTACACATTAAGTGAAGTTTGCTGGTTAGTATTGACATAAAACATCACCTTCTGAAGAATCATCGAAGGAAGGAGCATCATGAGATGTACTTGGTACATCAGCTCTATTCACTGTTACTCTGTTTGGCTGGTACTTCTTGTGTCTGATGGATTTCCCTCTGAAATGGATGAAATAAGATTTTCACTGATAATGCGCCATAACATCTCGAATCATTAGAAAGGAAAGAATTATTATCGCGGTAATACAGATATGGAAAAGGGTGACTGATGACACGCGATGTCGTGCTGCAGGTAGCGATGTTTCAGCTGCTCCAGTTCATCAGTTGCCTGATGAAGGCTAGCAATTCCAGCAGTTGAAACATCCCTACCAGCAACACGACATCACGTGACATCAATCACCCTTTTCCATACCTCATATCATAACTTGCATATAAGAATCATTTTTATTTTTTAGCCTAAATGTTAGAAACATCTATGCTATTACTTCTACCTACAAAGTCAAATGAGACACTTCAACATGAGCCTTACCTTTTGGGAGTTTGATTCAGAAACTGAACTCCACTTCCTTCAGGCACCTTCTTTCTTGTTGGGGAGTCTTCACTTGATTCACTGTCCGATTCGTCAAATGAATAGATGTCATTCTTCTCGGAACTTGTGACCCCGTTACTGCTAGCAACAGGGGGTGACATGTTGCCATTGGTAACGGTCGATGATGTCCCAGCTACTGGAGATTTGGTTGTTGATGGAGACGGTTGAGTCTGTGGTTTGGGGCTGGTTACTGGTGGTTGAGGGGAGCTTGTCTGGTTCCGAAGTCGTCTCTTTTCAGGAGTAAACATCTTAGCAAGTTGTGACGTCTGTGTCTTAGCAGGTGAGGCTTTTGGTGTGGATGAACACGTTTTACTTTTCCTTTTTCTGGGGAAGGAAAGTACCTCAATGTCATCATTGTCTAGGGACTGTGATGTTGGAGGGTCAGCCACGTTTGCTGTCTTGTCCGGAGTAGAAAACTTGGCGGACGGTACAAGTTTCTTCGGAGTAGGGGACTTGAAGGATAGTTCAAGAATCTTCGGTGACCGTCTGTATCGTACATCTGGGATTTGCTGTCTTGGAGAAGCTTGACTTCTTTGTCTGTGGGTGGAAACTACTTGGACATCATCGCCTAGGGACTGTGATGTTGAAGGGTCAGCCACGTTTGATGTCTTGTCTGGAGTAGGGTACTTAAAGGATGGTTCAAGATTCTTCTGAGACCGGAGGTTGTACCGTTTATCATGGATTGGCTGTAATAATCAAAGCAAACAAACAGCAACTGGTCAAACATTTATTTGCTCATTCTGTTTTCCTTAACAAAGATTTCAACATATTTTGGATTAGTTGTAAGCTAAGTGATGCAGGATTTGTTTGATATGATGCTAGGAAGCTGAGGTTCCTGAGGGAAATCAGAAGCAGGAGATTTGAAAAGCAATGTCGGTTTTTGGAAACATTCGCCTCTGATAAGGCTTTGCTTCCATTTTGTACGTCTGTTTCAACTTCAAAGGGTCGTAGTGTTTAAAAGTCCAGCCAAATTGATATCCCCCTAACAAGAATCATAAAATTCAAGCAGTCACTCATACTGAACCTCACTGAAATAATAAAACACGTACTGCATTTCATATTTTTAATAGTGGTATGTTTATGAAAAACCCACAGAAATAAAGTTGAAGAAAAGTTGTAAATGTATTCCTACCGAATTCTGCGTCAGTTCTAAGTCTGCCTCCGTCAATCCTAGATGAGGTAGAGCCAGTAGAATCATGGCTTCATTACATCGACTGCAGATTGTATAATATGAACGGAGACAGAAGATATGATAGCATGATAATGTGAAACTAGTAACCTGCTTAGACTTATATTGATACAGCAATACCAATAAGCATTGTCCTAGACTTGGGGCCAAGTCTTTCTAAGTCGCGGTTGTCTCTTTTTTCACGCAACTCAAATTTTCTTTTTGAGTGGTCCCTCGCTGTAGCCATGAGTCTCGCGCGGTTTCGCGAGAGTTGCGTGAAAAAAGAGACAACCGCGACTTAGAAAAACTTGGCCCCAAGTCGAGCATGTTCCCAATCTAGCTTACTGGCAATCAGCACAATTTTACCTGGTATTTAGTGGTTGTAAATACCCGTATTAATGACTTAGAAACAAGGACTTCCAGTTTAATACTAGCGGGGTCGATTTCACAAAGCCCTACGATCGATCGTAACTCGAGTTACGAAGGATAACCCAGCGTACATGTCTTATCCTATACGTAGGACTGCAATGCATCATAACTCCTACGATTGATAGTAAGTTGCGACGAGTTTCGTGAAATCAACCCCAGAACAGCCAAGGCAGTATACTTCCGGAGAATTCAAGGAAAGTGTTCTGAGCAACAATTTGGCTCAAGAACCCATAGTAATACTTAGTCCGAGTATCATCCATTTTACTCCGTGCCACATTACGTATGAACGCCTGACACATGCGTGCATGCAAATGTTATGCAGCGCAGCACATCAGCCAATCGGATCTGTTTTTGGAACTTTTCCGTCAGAGTCGTGACAGAGGCCAAGGATGTTGATTGGTCAAAACTAAGAGTCGAAGCTGGGTTGGCTTGCATAATTAAGCAAGAAATCTGCACGCATGTTATAGATGCTCGCTCGCTGCATGTACGGCGAATGCGTCTATCACATACATGTAGACTAAGTAATACTTAGATGTGCATTTAAATTTCCTTCAGGAATACCAAGCAAAGCCCTACCATTGAAAACTTAGTTAAGGCAATCATTAAATTCAAACTGAAAATAGAATTATGATGCCAGGCTAACTAAAATGAGATATTCAAATGTGAAATACTCTTCCCGCCCACTGCAGCACTATGGAACTCTTTACCTGCAACTTGTTTCCCCCACTCTTATGACGTGTCCCAGGTTCAAGCGTATAACATAAACACACACCTCTCTTCCTCTTAATTTTATTATGCTCAGTTTTCTCTTCTATAGAGGGTGTGCAGTCACGTGATCAGGACGCCATTTTGGACGGCAACGCTGTACACATGTATAATGCACGCACGTACAGTCTATGTAACCCACATGTGTTCGTGTAGCTTGCAAATCAACCGGACGCGTACGCAGACGCAGAAGTGCGTGCATATAATGATGCTGTCTGGTACGTACGCGTGCGCACATACGCGTGCGTGCGTACGCGTGCCGTCCAAAATGGCCGATAAGCTGTCAAGTGACGTCACGTGAACGCTCTCTATTGTGTTTCATTATTTCTATTCTTTTGCTTTTCCCATCACCTTGAGTGGCCTTCTGAGGCCTAGTCTAGTGTTGGGCAATTTACATAAAATATGTTTTTACTAATGCAAAGTTAGACAAACTAATTCCACTAGGTAGCCACAACAAGTGCACATACTCAATGTTGTTGTTATTCTGGTTACAGCGCCCTCTTTTGGTAGGTGGTTGATTAGTCTCATTGCTGATACTAGGCATCCCATTATCTCCATCTCCATCGGGATGATGCTGAGAGGTAACCTCATCTATAGTCCTCTTCAAATGTCTGAAACCTGCATTAATAAATCCATTGAAGTGTCATTGAAGCTATATCCATGGCAACAAACCTATTGATGATGTGATTTTGTTCCAATAATGTCAAGTCTCTTATCATTAATAGGTAAACCCTAACCACTCTCATATCATTTAGGTTAACCCTCATCCTCCTGCATACCACAATGTACCACCCATGGATTTTCCTGTGGCAAGTGTTGTATCTTGAATACAACAAAACATCCCAGTGTGGTTTGTGTGGCAATGCATGGTTTATGATCCAGTTCCCCTGTTAAGATTGTGGTAGTGTGTGGTAAGCAGCTCTAATGATCTTGTTAGGTAAGTAAAGAGGGTTAGGGTTAAACACATGTGTTTAATCACTGATGCTCCTACATTCACCAAAATGTTCTATTACTTGATGATGCACTTTGCACTTTGCAAAGAGTTGACTGCCTTTTCAATTATTTCTTACTTGTCACTATTTGCAATTTACGTTGCTCTGGAATAATATGGATCTATCATGTAAAATTTCTTTGCTATTACAAAGCCTAATAATCCTGATGATTCCTTCATCCCCTGTCCCACCAACCTTTGATAGGTGAAATCTCAGACGTGTTATGATTGTCTTCTAGTGATGTAGTTTCATCCAGGATTGACTCACTTGCAGTATCTTCCTCAATGTTAGCACGGTCAGACTCACATTTCTTTGCAAACTTTGCCTGTACCTGTGTCCAATCAAGAGAAATACAAGTGTTTTACGTTTTCTTAAAAGCTGGAATTCCCTGTTTATCCATGAGACTAACTTTGAGTTATCCATTTAAGAACAACTGCATTGAGGGACTTTGCCAAAAATTGTTTCTTGCTACAGAAACCATCCACAACTAGCTTTATTTTTTTAAGATGGACATACACCTCTGACAAATCTCTTCCCTGTCCCAACTGAATGCTCTGGCCGTCTTCAGGAGAATGCATTTTCCTGAAGACAGCCAGAGCATACTGGCCGAACGTCAAATTAACCGGCTCTTTTCAGAGCCACCCCATACTCACTTAAGAGATATATCACATGGTGTTACCGCAAACCTTTTACTTTATGTACTTCCACCATGCATAACCTCAAATCTAAAAGACATCTTGATGTCCACTGTCCAGATGTCCTCTGGTTCCATCTTTGGCCACAAACTCACTGGTCAGTGGTCAGTGGATAATCACATTAACATTGCCCTTTATTGCTTTATGAATTGAATTCTTACCAATCTCAGAAAGGGGACAGGAAAGCTTTCATAGAGTTTCTGCAGTAAAGTCGTAGCTTTGTGGAGAAATTTCTCGTAGGTATGAACATTGAGAGATGGTTTCAATTTCTTCTTCTCGATGCTTGACTGAAGAATCTGGTACATAGTTTCCTGGAAACAAGCAAAGGATAAGACGTTGCTTTTGTAGATAGGACACTTACACTCAAGCATTTACAGGCAAAATGTGATAGTTTGAAAATAAAATGCTTGGAGTTAGGAGAGCCTGACGCATTTTTAACCTAGCAGGATCTTTCTCAAAGGCTAAATGACAAGAGGACAAGGACATGCAAGTAAAGATACACATAAATGGATGAGGGGATCAGAACAAAAGGGGGGGTTCAGGGTGACCAGGGAGGGTGAGAGTAGGCAAGTGTGGTTGAGGAAAAGGGACAGATGCGTCTGGGGTAGACAAGATCAAAGGTGGACACAACCAAGGTTCAGGGAGATTGGAATTTGAGTTTATGATGGGTTTTTCCAAGTTACAAAAAATTGTAATACCTCTTGCTGCGTCATCCCCCGTGTTGAATCACCCCAGATATTTTGGAAGACATTCTCAGCCAAATCAAATTGGCCAGCTCTGCAACAAACCATCACAGCCTAAAAAAGAAAATATGATCTCAGTTTACAACAAAACTTTGTAAGGACAAAAACATGTTTATGTAATATCACGGTCTGGGTGAAATAATACCAATGTCTATCAATAATTTGAGTGAATTTCAGGAAATTGCATGATTCAGAGGACAAATGATTAATTTTTCCTTCAGTAAATTGGAAACATTTACATTAACATGGAAATACATGTATCCAAAGGACGATTTTATACACGATGGCCTGGGTGACGTAATGCTGCACCTGTTTGAAGTCTGGCCAATAGGCCTACCAATCCTCATGTACCATTCTTAGCTGTCACTGTCAAGCCCTGATAACACTGAGATCACCTAGCAAAATCAAGTCTATGTGATAGACTCACTTGCCATACAGTGAACAAGCATCTATCACATGCATGTAGATTTTCTGATGAATGCAAACCAACCCAGCACTGACCTCTAGGTTTTGACCATTCAAGTTCAGCATCCTCCATCACAACCCAGACGGAAATGTTCTCAAAATAGATCTGATTGGCTGTTTTGCCGCATTGCATAAAATTCTGCATTGCATAAAGGTTGAACCATTACTTGCTGGCGTGTGACGCGCCGAGCCTCACGGTTTGGTGCTCATACATAACAAGGTGATACTCAGAATGAGTAAAAACAATGAACCCAAATGAAAAGAAATTCTACACACCTGCACCCTCAACATGTCTCTGACCGTTTCCACCTCATTTTCAGAGTCTGTAAAACTTGCCATCAAGTTATCATAATACATAAGAGCATTCTCCAGGGGTGTGGTGTCTTTATCTGCATCATCATCGCTGTAAACATATTCAATACCTTCACCATCAGCTAAGCAGACGATAAGACGCATGAAACTTGACAGTTTCAAACGTTCCTCTGTGCAGTCAATGTTCATCATCAAGAGTCCTGGATTGGAGATGTTAAAAAAAAGCATTTATTAATTTCAATCATCACATAGTCGCAAGGGAACTGACTTGGTGTCCACTCTCCTGATGATGATGACTAGAGCAGGCTAGTCAAAACATTGAGACCTAACGAGAAGTTCAAATGAAATATAAGTGCCAAAGTACAAATGATTCTTACATGGTGTTTCCGCAAACCCATCCACAGAAACTGACTGGATTAATTTTAAGTCATTGCAAGTGGACAAAGAAAAATTGATTGGAGCCGGATTCGAACCAGCTCATACCAACTGAGCCATCCAGTCCTACGTTGGTGGTAACCCCAATAGTCAATTATCCTTCTTCGCTTGGCAGTCAGAAGCCATGAAACCACACACATATTGCTATACATCCCAAGGATCGTTGAATATATGTGCAGCATTAGCAATGCTGCAACCTGAGAAACAGTACAACTACAAGGGTGATCACTCAAACTCGAGTTGGTCAGAGGGCGAAACAGCCAGGAGGCGAGTTGGTAGGGGGCGAGTCGGTCAGGAGGCGAGGTAGCAAGGGGGCGAGTTGGTAAGGGGCAAGTTGGTTAGGGGCGGCTCGGCTAGGAGGCGTGTTGACCTGTAATCAAAGTGGCAAATCTCATATTTTGGAACATCATTATTTAGAAGCTATTTAGGTATTAACTTAGTCTTTGCTTTAGGTGGCCTAAGTACAATCACCTTCACAAAGTTAAATGAGTTCACGACACTAGTCACTATAAAAAAAAAACCACTTCAACATGTCAATTCATGTAACTCTTACCAAATTACCATGCTTAATTATCTTAACATTAATATTTAATAGCCTAACTTAAGACTAAGTACAGGCCTTCCACTTGCACCAGGGTCATCAATTCACATCAGTAGGCCTACACTGTAGGCCCTACTGCTGGCCTACGTAACTTAGTACAACTTCAACTTGACTTGTAACGTTAGTTCAAGTAGAACAGTTGCATTACCTTGCAAAATATGCCTATCCGTGGCACTATCCACAGTATATTCGCGCTGGAACTCATCCCACATTTCGTAGCACCAATAATCAAAGATCCATGTTGACATTTGTAATCTGCTGACTTCATTTAGTGAACTTTTCTCCATGATTGATCTGAACGTGTCAACCATACAAATTGCCGCCATTGTTGAGTCTGGTTCCTCATTTTACCAATCATGCGCTGCGTAGCTTGTTTACGTGCACATCGTGCGCATGGGATACAGGGAATCAGACATACAATCAGTTAAGAATTTATTTCCCTATTTCCCATTATTATACACGCACACCCATGACAACATTTCAGGCCCTCCTCAAAACTCCAAGCATGAGAACTTTATTTAAAAGTATAACAATGTAATCGATGTTAAGTAAACAAATCAAAACAGAGGAGAAAAGAAAAGAAGAAATGGAAAGAATATTCTACAAAAAACAAAAAAAAAACTTTTTTTAATTTGGTAAACAGAGTTCATTTTGCAAAAACAGACAAGTCCATTTTTGAAAAATGACTAAATAATCATCATGAATACTTCTATTTTTTATTGAAGGATGCACCAATACATTCTTTCTTTCTTTTTTACATTTTCTGTACTTTGTTAAATTTGCAATAAATTAATAAGTTTCATATGTCAAACAAATACGCGGTTTCCATGGATACTAAAATGAAGCATGATTAAGTTAATTTTTCATAAATGGAGTTATCTGTTTTTGCAAATGAGCTCTTCACTAACGGGCGGACGAAAACTATGATTGGCCAATTTATTAAAATGAAAATGTCAATAATCCCCAGGAACCTTGCCAAAACCCTTCCCGCGCCCGACTTGAACCCCAAGGCTTGATCTCGAAAAAAGGAGCCAATTTCCGGAGCGCACCAAATTTACAGGTTGTAACACTGACTTGAGGAGCAGGTGCAGGGCATGCACCCAGCTGGATACAGGGCGGCCCTCCTCCGGCGAATCTCAAGAACCACCGGTGGCCGGTACGACTATTTTATGATTTTTATCGGCAACCACAGCTACATTAATTAAATTAATTACTTAATTAATTAGGTCATGCCGCGAAAAACACGAAGCGGACAATGGTTCCGAAACTACACACGGTACTAAAAATTAATGTTCATTCGAGTTGTACTGTGTGAAGTGTATAGTTTAGACGAAAGGGCAATTGAAAGGGAAGTTCTGGTAATTTATTATACTCGAAGAGTATTGAATAGGCCTAGATGTGAAACTGTGCAGTGGATGGAGTAACCCTGCTCATAATTGGTCTCGACTATAGCTAGCTCCGTGATCAGATGAATAAGAGACTACATGTATACAGATTCGGTAATTGCTGCCAATCATCATCCCCGACCTAGAGTTCAACACCCAAAGGAAATTCATGATGTAGTCTTGATGAAATCATCATAACGCTTATTATTCAACACCTATACGATTCTATGAGCATCGATTAGCCTATGTCTCATCGATTCTTACGATTATCCTCCATGTTTCAATGCACATCCAGATGTTGTATACGTGCATGTGTGTTTAATACATCATCATTATTAGACGCACATACTTCCGTGTCAGTTCAGGAGGCAGACCCCATACTGCCCATAGCATCTATACATTTTATCGTCTTACGTAAATAAGACGATTATACCGTCCACTGCTCGCGGAGTCAGTGATGTCTTGACATCGTATGTCCTTCCGTGTGTGATGCTGCTCTTCTGGGGATCATAAACACACTGTGAGGATGACACCACCAGACACTCAGTGTATTTCCGGGAAGGTATTCGTGATTATGGCATCGTCAGTAGCTTACTACAGCTGCTGCATCTCGGCTAAATTCGGCAAGTGGATGCCGTGAGCTAGACACGTATACGGCTCGGCTCTAATACTGCCCGTGACTGTCTCCTGAGTTGTGCTGCACGATTTTATTTATTTTCACAGTAGAAGGACGTCCATTTTCAAGCTGGAAACCATGGCAACGGGTCGGAAGCGTTCGAATTACCAGTATGCCCATTTGAGGCGACCGCCACAAGACCACAATACCAGGTTAGTAAGGAATGATGCTACCTAATTGTATGCATTGTTTTTAAGTGACACCACACTTGAGAATCTCAATAGTTATGATCGTTCCTCCTTTACAATTTAAGATAATAATTATTTAACTATAATTATTAAGACTATAGCCATGTGCTTTGTTGCGAAAAAACGGCTAATGATGCAGATTAACAGAAATAGGGCTACTGTCAGATTTTTCTTAATTATTGCTCATGATTTTTATTGTTATTTCATGATAATTCTCCAAGATTCGATCTGTGTCTGGAAATATAAAGCCATGAATATTCATATTGCGACTTCAAAACTATGATTTGATATTTCTCCGTTGCAATGATACTATTTATAAAAAAAAAAAAATAACAACACATGAACAAAATCAAAATGAAACAGAAAAGAAGTTATTTTGACGGTCAAGCTCACTTTGAAGATTTCCAAACAAGGTTATTTGATTCATTCATGACATATGTTTCAATCATTAACGTTCCACATCTGTGTAGGTCATAAAACTGACCAATTTCATCTGGGAAATCAAACGTAATCTGCACTGCATTCCATTCATAGCTTCGTTCTCAGTCAGAACTGATCATATGTTTGTCAGTAAACTTGTACAAAGATTGTTATTATAATTACACAGACCTGAGACTGAGAGTGTGGTAGTTTGTTTTCAGGCTATTTTAATCTTGGCCCCTTCACATCCAGATTTAGTTCAGTTTGCTATGTGTTTAAATTGACTGTCAAGAATGCTATTTAAAGCATTTTACACTAAAAGCATGAACAAAAGCCAAACATTCTATCTCAGCATCGATTTATTAAATTTCTATGTCCACCCTAGCTTTTTTTCTTTAGCGTTTTTATTAAACTTTTTGAAGAAACCGGCTTTTGTTTCATACTTCCTTGAAAATTTTAAATAAATATGAAAAGGAGAAATACTTTGTTTTTCTACAATTCCCCAGTGTTACTCACACATTTATAAATAACATGTAACAAGTTAGCCTAGGTACTATACATGTACTTTGGTAGCATAGAGAAACCTTCACAGGTATAACTTACAGGGTATAATGGTCCTAAAGAGAATAATAAAAAAAACATTCTGCCTGATGTAGTGCTGTATTTATCCAAAAGAATAAAATCACTAACCCCAAAAACAATTTTGAACCTCGAAAGATAAAAAGTAAAAGGTGAAAAGATTTTAAAAATACCCCGGGCATTTTTCACTGTTTTCTCAAAAAGTCGGCACCGTATGGGATGGGACTGGGAATTGTCACTGATGACTGTCACTGTATCTGTCTCTTGATACTTGTGCCCATGAATCTGCATTTTTGACAAAAACCAAAGTATGGTGCCAGGATCAACAGACAGTTGTCTGATTGTCTGTTTCATGATTTTTGTTTCCGTAACAATTTTTCTTTCTATCATACAAATGTTTGTCGGTGTAATGAACATGTTTAACGCAAAAGATCATCAAATGAATTGTACTAGATTTTGTAATAATAATCTATTTTTAGCTTTATTTGCCGCTCCCACAATTTTGTCAGCCCCGCCCCCACCCTTCCTTGCAAAATGGATGAAACCAATTAAGCAGTACGACGGATTATTTGTGTATGTGAATATTATGTGGGCAATTAAATAATTATGATGACATTTATTCCGTATAAAGGCTAGCTATTATTATTATTATGCCGCGGCTTTGTTTTGGAAACAAAAAATAATGCTTCCATGCATGCATGTCTGCACTCTGTGGTTTTGGGGCGTGATCAAAATGAAGAGCGCCCTCTCATGGTGAACTTTTCTAACCCAACAAGCCGCCATATTGGCTCCGTGTACTTCCGCTAGAGGCGTTCCAGCGTATTCGTAGGAAAGTGCATCAATATCTCTTGTTTTTACGTCTCAAGAACTTAATTTTCCGACTGTCTCACATAATGTTTCTCGCAGATGGTACGTTAAGCAATCCTTGTACAATTCTGTTCACTGTATGCGTGTTATTGTGGTCATTTTTTGAATGTAAGTTTGTGAATTTTGTAATGCAAATTTTAACTTGCAACAACCGAACTGCATTGAATTGATAGGCAGAAATTACTGATTGGAATTTACATTTCTGTAAATAATTTGAGAAGTGTAAACTGTAATGGGACAGTTATAACATCGAGTAGGGTTTATATGTGGCAATATTGAGGGGGGTACTGTCCTTGTAACTTGTTGTAGGCAAGCTGTATCATCATCATACTCAGTCATAGTTCAAACATTCATAGACTGACTGAGTAGGAAGTATCATGACTGTAGATCTAGTTACTGAACACAGAGAAAAATCCCTTACACGAATTGGCACGAAACGGTCGCAAGAGGGCGTCACGATCATCTCATTATGTGACGTCATCGCACTGACCAAAAATGGAAGTTTTCAAGAATGAAACTGACGCGCATGGGCACATACTCAGCGATGCCCACTCTAACCATAGTTACTTCGACAGACCTCGCCACGATCTTTCGAATGGTACCAAAAACATACAAATTTGTACATTTCTTCGACCTTTTGACCATTTTTGGTGGTGTCACCCGACGTTCGAGAACTCACGGACACCGCGATCGTATTTGAACTTTGATGAGCTGTATTTTTGTTGTCATTTTACCGCGAAACCGCGGCACCGTCTGAGTGTGATTGTTGGGTTGTTGAATATTCATATAACGTGTGTTGGGTCTATTGGTTGTGTATGCTGAGAGCGCCACATGAATATGCATAGAATTGCATGGTCATCCGGAGATGTCGTACGGCCGACTGTTGATCGTTGCGTAGTCGTACACCGCGTGTGTTTGAATAGGCACATCGCGTAATGCGTGCCCCGTACGTGTCTGCAACGGCCCTGCGTGCGTGCGTAACGAGTTGGGCTAGCACATGGTTTCCGTGACGTCACGAGCATGGCCTCGCGCGTTGACCAATCAGCGCGGCGCTTTTTACACATGGCACTGTTTCCATCCGTGTTACAGTGCATATGGGGAATTTTTCGCTGTGCTGAACTTGGCCTGCATTACGTGACGTCTACTCCTCATTTTAAATGTTTGACACAGGCTAACAGGAGTTTACAGGACATGTAATATATGGCTTCAGTAACTGGATCTAAGCAGGAAGTGTGTATGTAAATGGCATTGAGCACGTTGTCTGTCATTGGAGTGACTGTTGACGTTCCTGCAGTGTTATTGGTGTTACCTCTGCATAGCTAGGCCATCTTAAAGGGATGGTGCAGAACTGGTTTTTGCGACAAAGCCGTTGCTGACAGTGAAAGCACATTATGTAATGCATCATAATACCTTAACTGACAAACCTGTAAAAGTTTTAGGCCAATCAGCCATCTGGGTCACGAGAAAATAGCGAAAACCTGTGTACAGAGAACTGTACACATTTCAACGAATGAATAAAACGCTTCGAAGCGATTTATTCCAATCGGAAAATAGTTGTATTTATTTCTCAACGAATATGGCATTTCAGACAAAAACATTTCATGGGATGTTTTCTCCTATCATCACCATTATTTTTAGTTATACTGTGTAAGTTTAATGTGAATCTGTGATCATGAAGTGTATTTTTTTTTACCAATTCTGTACCATCCCTTTAATTTAAAACAAATCGAAATTCAAGTTCTTAAAATTTATTATGAAAGTTCTTAAAACTATTAATAACTTTTTCCCCATTGTTCTAAAATGAGATTATATGAATAGGTTGCCCCAGCTGAGGTATCACCATGGTAATGGGCATATTAATGTGGGAGAGATTTTACTTCCAAAATTTGAAACAAAGTCTGCATTTTATCACATTATTTGACATGTTTGATGGAATAATGAGGCCTGTCATTCAGGCTTACTACTGAAAAACAATTTAAGACTTTTGTACACTTACATTTGCCATGATTTTTAATGAGAACATGTACATGTTTGCTGAGAGGAACATTTGATTTTGAAGGAAAGTGAGATTATAAAGTGCGCCTACATGTGTAGTATAACTTTTACATATATGTTGAACTTTAAAAGCTAGGAATTGTGAGGCTCAAGACTTTAGATTTTGGTTTGACTTTGAAGAATTCTTCAGATGTCCTCCACTTTTTTCATCATGTCAATCCTGATCATAAATTTGGATAATCAGTCCAAGGTCATCAAAACAATTAAATGTAGAAAAGGGAACCAGGATGAGAATTGATTTCACTTTCTTTTTTAGAATCAATACAAGTCAATGAGTAATAAACTGAGGAGCTGCAAACTGCTTGTCAACCAAGTCAACCAAAATAATAACCTGAAATACATTTACAGTAAGAAGGGCCTGATGTTTTCATCTTATGTCTGGTCAAACATGTACATGAACTAATATTAATAAACCTGTGAAAATTTGAGCTCAATCGGACATCTGAGTCACGAGAAAATAGCGAAAACCCGACTCGATTTTTCTTATAAAACATGAAGAACAGTTTACTTTAAGTTTGTTCCAAAAATCGTTCGGACGAACTATCTTTGGAAAAGACACTAAATCTTGATTTGCTTGAAAAACCCAGTATCTGATGAACCAAGATTTCCCATGGTGACTGTTTGCACTGTTTACGAACTGTTGAGTCCATTTTCTGTTTCAAACTCAATAAAGTTTTTTTGGAGGCCTTGTTAATCCTATAATTATGCTCCCTTTAAGTCCTTAAACTAATGCAGGAATAGTGCCAAAATACTACACTAGCCAAGTTAGCAAGGAATACACAGATACACCAGTTGCAATAAAAGCAAACATATGACTGAAAATTCTTGGCTTATCTATGAAGATTGAATCTCGTAAATGGAGGATTTTCTGCTTCCGTTTGTCTTGTTTCTATGAATACGCTATTAAAATAGATCCATGGCATTACGCCATCGTGAACTGTATTTCCTAAGTTTAATATTCTTTCTGAATTTGTTCAAATCAATGTACAAAGATGATACTGTAGAAACTAATACTAGACACTGGTTTATAAACTGTTACTGCCGTCCACATATTTCACATTGTTGTTTTTGCTTGTCTGCAGACTGCAATGGAGGCATAACCTCATGCTTCAATTAATCATTGCTACATATCTTGACAGGTTTTCATACTTTATCATCATATATGTAATGTACATGTGCTATGATTATACAGTAGTGCAGACAGCTGTTGTGATAAATGAGGATATTCTGGGACTGAATACACATGTTCCAGTACATGGTGTCTCAAGTATCAAGATGACCTTCAGTGTCTAATTGAGGTGGAATTAATAGTATTTCACTAGTGTGAGGTCAAAGGTTAAGATCAGGACAATCACTGCATCAGCCAAACTGTATTAAATACTGAAATACAATATAGAGATATGATTGGTAAATAAGACAGTCAGATCATTTGAAAGAGAAATAGTTACCAGTAGTTTATCCCTCTGAACTTTGTTTCAATTGTAGTACTATGTATCTGACTAGTCACTACTCACTTGGTTATTATTCAGCAATATTTGTTGAAAACAAGTTAGACAGTTTGTTCAGGACTACATTTGTCAGCTTGTCATGATGCTGATTTCAATATTACATTTAGCTCAGTTGGTAGAGCGCCTGTACTGTATTCAGGAGGTCACCGGTTCGAATCCCGCTCCAGTCAATTATTCTTTGTTCACCTTTTAAACGTTTCAATGACTTAAAATTCAGTCAGTTTCCCTTGTGGTTATTTGATGATAATATTAGATTTAGAAAGATTTTTCACCATTTCTTAATTAATGCATTAGAATAAGTCTAAATGTATTGTTTCCCCAAGTTGAGATTTTACATCTGGGGCCGATTTCACTAACACTTTGTGATCATCGTAAAGCCCAAATCCATCGCTAAACGGAAAATTGCTATGCAAAGTAGCGATTGATTTTCCGTTTAGCGATGGATTTGGGCTTTACGATGATCGCAAAGCGTTTGTGAAATCGGCCCCAGATGTGTATTATGAGTACATAATTTACACAAAGTGATTTAATGTTTGTTTGATTTGTTTTTGTTCTGGGATTTTTTCGCATCATGTTCCTCCTTTTAAGTGGTCACATTGCTCAAACGGATGAAATTACTATATGCATGAACAATCTGTGAATGTTTCCTCTACGTAATTACAGTATGTATATATTAACTCTGTATACTTGGCACATGTAGCTCATGTCGAAATTATTCTAACTACATGCATTGTGAACATGAACTGTACGTTATAAATTGTCTTTCACATGACATGTGCTATATCAATCTACTGTATCAATATTACAGAACAGAACCATGATCAGGGCCAGGCCATGTGCATTTATAATACAATGTACGTAGTAGTGTGCATACATTGTATTTATTTTTAGGTACATGTACTGTACATGTACGTACTAGGAATCATTCATACTGGATAAGAAATGTTCACAATGTCTGAAATTCATGGATGTAATTATACGGTTCCTTGCCAAGGCTTGACTTTTCTCTTTCTTTGGTTCCTTTTTTTGTAGTATGAGCAATCCTTGACCTTTGCAAAAATGACAGTGTACTTGGCGACATTTCATGCATGTGTTGTTTCTTTGTCATGTTTGTACAATGTTCCTTGTTGTATACACTTGCATACCTGTGTGCAGAAGCCAAAGAACAGTTTAACCTCTCACTGAATTACGTAAAATGTAGGCCTATGCTGTGGGTCACACTGTTTTTTTCTCCCAGCATTTTTTATATTGTCTTGTGAATTTTGTTGTTGTCCATAGACCTATTCCATGGGAAATTAACGGCATTAAGCGAAGCTCATAATTGTGAATTCAAATGAAAGATATCACTAGTGTGCTTGAATGTACAATGAGTGGCATTTTAATTGTCTGATCAGTCATCAGTGCACATTGTAATTGACATGATTATAAGATAATGAACTGCCGTGGGTCATTAAATTCACACCTCATATGCTCATTACAAGAGGTCTGGGGCCGATTTCACGAAGGACTAAGATTTATCTTAAAGTGTGAATCAATCCTAATCGCTAAGCAAAGTGTGATGTCACAATACGAATCACTATGGTAAAATTGATAACTCATCTTAAGATTAATCTTAGTGCTTGGTGAAATCCAGCCCTGGTAAAGTACAGCCAGCCCATACTGTACGGTGGTCAACAGTGCTTAGCACAGGGATGTGATTTTTCAGGACAAATCCTGATTTCAGGTTTTTTGGCCTAACTTTGCCTATTGTACAAAAGTATCTAGGAAATGTATGATTTTCAGATTTTTGGGCTATGTTGTCAGGTTTTGTATGCAAACTTATACAATTGCAGCCCTGTCAGCACTCAGCAGTGTGTAGGATGTTTGTGATGGCATCATGCGATTTTAATACTTCATTTGTAATTTCTGTTTCATTTTCACAATTTTGTTGTCGAATGTCGAGCCAATTTTTGGTCTTTCACTTTCCAAACCTACAACAACCTGCTAGTGTGATAGTAGTATGCCTTTGTGTCCAATTAGACCTGAGGTGAGGTCCCTGTTACACTAGTCCCAATCCTGCTCACACTCCAGGCATGTGGGTATTGTTCGTCTATTCCCACTCCGTATTCCCTAGAATATCTCATCTCGTTTGTCCACTTGACTAATAACCAGCATTTCCTTCCTTGTTGAGTCTCGGCACCAACACCCCAAAGGAACACACACCTCATGCAAGGACTCTTGTTGACATTATTTATATCCATGGGGGAAAAGCGCAAAATGTTAAATTATTCTTGAAGTGGGAGCTCAGGCCTCTAAGTGTACGTGCGCAGTATGTCTACACTGTAGGCGAGTGTTTTTTTTGCAGGCCTGCATTTTTGACAAAACAAACTCTGTGCTACAGGTCCGTGCATTATACTCAAAGGCTTAGTACAAAACAAGCTGACAAGGAAATAATGTTCCTTACAGGTTTCCCATGCTCATGATAAAGAACATTTTTAAAATGCCAGCATACTCAATGTACAGTTAACATGGTTCATAAGTACTGGTACTGTTCATGGTTTTGCAATGCTTGTCAAAAGTTCTATGCTTAGAGTTCAAGTGTCTTGTGGACAAATCATGCTTTTGTTATCGGAAGTGCTACGCATATTTTAAAACTGTTTGACGACCAATCAAATACTTGTTTATGGTGAGTGCATTACATTTGCCACTGTAGTAAGTTGCATGTTCTTGTTTATTAAGCGGAGCCATGAAAAACAGATCAGAATGTCCATTTCTCATGATCTTTTCATTTCTTTCTGTTAAAAGAAAGACCTGAATTTGAAACATACTTACATGATTGTATGCATTGCTTAGGCCCCTACATATTTTCTGTGTTACAATAACGTGCATGCATGTGTACATTGTCTATGTACATGCTTGTGTGATAGAGTTAAGGAATTATTTATGAATCTTCCCATGCAGTTAGTCAGTGCAGTGCAGTGCATGGGTGCATTGACTGGTTCATATGTGTACAGCATTATTAAGTAGACTTCATCTTCTGACAGGAGGTGTAGGCTTGTAGCCTAACATGTGTCATTCATATCCTGTGTGCACATCAGATCAAGTTAGCATGGCCTACAACTGTACCCAAGGCACTGCAAGAATCTGCACCATAGTGGATTATCATAGTTTACAATGCTTGGAAGAGTAATCCAATCGGTAAATTCTTCATTTTACCCCGCAGAAGTGTGATCGCTGTCACCATGCCACTGGTTAAACGAGAGATCGAGCCAGTACATCTCAGCCGTGGGGTGATATCACAGGGTATCTCCAATGAGCTTGAGTGTGTCACTAATACAACACTTGCAGGTATCATCAAACAACTAAGTAACATCAGTAAACATGCTGAGGATATATTTGGGGATCTGTACAACGAGGCACACTCGCTGTGTCGGAGGTCAAACTCCCTGCAGGATCGTATCAATAGACTGTCCGTCAAAGTCAAGCAGCTAGATGCCACGCGGGATGATGGTAAGATTCCTAGTGAAGAATGCTGTCACTTTATGATAAAACCATACATTGCATCTCATTATTAACCACATACCATCCCTGTTGTCTCGTCTCATTAAATTGCATGATTAATAAAACAGATACATTTACTTATTAAACAGGATTTTAAAAGAAATGATGTTCAAAACCAAATAATAAACTGTTTGGGGCGTGTACACGTATGCATTGAATATGTAGGGCCTACACTTTTTTACCCTTACACTAACACTGAAGTCATTTCCGTTTTGAAATAAACATTTGTAAGATGTGTTTACTGTATGTTCAATAATTACGGTTTATTTCCGTAATTGATGTCAAATGAAGACTGAATTCATTTGAATGCTTGAAATTGAAGATGTAGTAAAGGAGCACTTATGTACATTACTCTTCACCTTTCATTTGGCCAAAAAGTAGACTTTTCATCTTTGGAAACAAAATTCCCACACCCCATTCTGCATCCCTACATCATTATATGGATTCTCGTTATATGTTATCCTGTCATACTAATGGAGTTGATTAACCTGTACTCATGGGGGATATGTTCACAGATGACCAGGTTCACAGCATCATCCATCCTATCTAAGATCTAGAATGTCTGTGCTGCACTTGTTGGTCTCTAGATTCTCAGCTTACAAGTTGGAGCCAAGTTCTGCCATGACTGTTTGTACAGGCGGTAGTAGCTATGTGCATACACGACACTTAAGTAGCAATCCATCATACCTGATGATGTGACTGTACTGCCAATATGTGTACAATTGCTAATAATGAGGTGAATATACAGATAAATTGATGATTGGCCAGAGGCAAGCTGTGAAATTTTTGAGTCAGATATCGCTCTCATATTCAGGGATTTAATAGATGATTGTTGAGAGGATGTTACTTGGACTACAACTGTAGTCATGTCTTACATAATGTCATGCTGCACATCTCATGAAAGTGTGTACTATTACAGGCCTTCATTTTAATAAAAATGAGGAGAGCTGCAAATCGCTCTCCTAAAATCAATGTAGAGAATTTAGGAGAGTGATTTGCTCTCGCTAACAAAAGTCAAGTTTGAGCTGCAAATTCAACTCCTCAAATCAACATAGTGAATAAAGAGAGCAGATTGCTCTTGCTAAACCAAGTTTACGCATCAAGTGTCCGGTGTCGGAAAAGAGAACATGCACAATTTTGCTTGTCCTGTTGACAATTTTTGTATTTTCCGCAAAGCGTAAATGTTTGCTGGAAAAATGTCTGTGATGTTTTGAAAAAAGCCAGCTCTCCTTAAATTGTTAAGGAGCTCTTTTTTTCACTCTCCTTGGAAAACATTAAGGAGAGCGGAGGAGAGTGATCACTCTCACTCTCCTTAAAAATCAAGGTCTGCTATTAATTAGTTCTTTTCATTTAGAAGAGTTTATTATGTCAAAGCATTATGTCATATGTCTCCACTATGTACAATGTATCACGTATGCACACATTGTATGCATGGATACATAGCCATCACACAGTTACTACATTTATAATTATCTAGGACTGCACATACATGTACATGAACATTAGAGGTGCGCTGTGTATGTATATATATGTACATGTAATATGTAAGCAGACCGTTTCCACGTTCACATACAGCAATTATTTATAGATTTTTCATAGCCTTTTCAACTTTCCAACTCGTGTACATGCTTATTGTACATGCGTACATATGTGTAGTATGTACTGTACATATGTGCATGTAAACACGTCTCATAATAAATAGTCTCTGAAGCTCAATGTAATGTACAGTACAAGACATGTACAATACCAATTGAAACTTGCTGTGTGTAACCACAAACTAGACATTACACCTGTTGTGTCTTGGATCAATCAATTATACACACTGTACAACCTGTATATTTAAATTACACATGTAATGTAATGTACAAGTAGTCTACAGTCTTCAGTCTACAGTCTACAGTGAGTACAGTCAGAGTGTGAATTCTACATGTGTACATGTGCAATGTTACATACATGTGTCTGATGAATAGAGGTGTACATTTACATTACACACATGTATGACGTATGACACAAATTACATGAACATGATGAAAGGTGAAGATTTTGTTATAGTCAAGCATCACGTATTTGATGCCTGAAGCTCTGCATCTTAAAGTCAAGTTGATCTTGTGTATTACTCACACCTCAAGTGCTTTTTCCCTTCTTGTATTTAAAAGATTTGCAGTACCCTGTACTTTACATGTACACGTACACGTATACAGCAAGTCATAAAGATGATCAGTTGATTCATGATTTAATATTAAACTATGTAGGCCTACATGTACTGTACATGAGGGGTTCAATAGAATCAGAGAATTTTAAATCAATCAATGTACGACATACATGTATGGATCCCACGTGGACATGATGCACACACTCTACATTGCCCTGCTCATATGGTGAAACCATAGAGCTACATGCAAACTCAGCTCTATGGTGAAAAAACAGAAATTGGAGCCAAGATCCAAGAATTGATTGGAAAGTGCAAATGCCTTGTACTTGAAATATGCAAATTAGAAGACTTTGCACATTGTATTCTTAAATTGGTAAATTGCAAACTGTTGGAATTAAATGGCCAAATATCCCTGTGACATGTACATGTAGGGCCTACAATGGGAGACTTTTGGAGAGTCGGTCTTGAGTCAACAGCGCACGCGCAAACTATGCTTACGCAATTGTGAGCATGCGCGCGTTGTATTGCGCGTGCGTGCGCTGTTGACTCAAGACCGACTCTCCAAAAGTCTCCCATTTACATATTGTGTAAATACAAATGTTTACAAATTACAAGGCCAAGTACATACAGTACATAATTATGTACAGTACATTGTGGATGTACAGTGTACGTGTACACCTACAGTACTGTACAATCATGACAAGTACAACATGTAGACCTACATGTACAGTACTTCAAATGATAATATTAATACCATTATCAGCACAGCAAGAATGCAGTTTGTTCCCACACAGGGCCGCCCACCACAAATGTACGCTGCAATGATCTATTGTTATTTTATTGCTCATCTGACCTTTGACCTTTATTCTTGATAAACAAGGAAGTGGTAATACAAAAGTAACAATGCGTGGAAGTATGTACAGTATTTCACAACAATGGCTAGGCCTACTCCTTACTGCACTTCCTATATAGGCTACACCAAATTGTAGTGGCACTGGCAGTACAAATGACACGTAGACCTATTGGCATGTCATACATGTACATGTTCATTACACCATGGAAAAATTTCTCCATTGATTACACAGTCTCTGAAAATACGCAGTTTATTCCATTTTTTCAATTTTTTCCTTCCAAATGACATTTCCTGCTGAATTTTGTTATTTTACGTTTGAGGAACAAGAGGCATCAAGTTTCATTGACATTTTTTTAGAATCCAGTGATCGAAACTGCTGAAGTTTGGCCAATTTTCCAATTTGTCCCTTCGTGTAGAATTCAGTTTTGATGAAAAATATCTCAAATATTACAAAATGTTGCAGTTTGCTCACACATTCTGAAGATCCCCATTCATGAGTCATTAGTAATGTACCAATGGGAGACTTTTGGAGAGTCGGTCTTGAGTCAACAGCGCACGCGCACGCACGGGAAAAAAAAAATGCGCATGCTCACAATTGCGCAAGCATGGTTTGCGCGTGCGCTGTTGACTCAAGACCGACTCTCCAAAAGTCTCCCATTGCTGGACATGTACACAGCTAAGTAATAGCACAGTGATCTCATAATCAATGAGACTGTACTGTACTATAGTTATTAGTTACAAAATCAGAACAACAGTTTCCAGAAACTCCTGAATTAATAATATAACACTTTCATTTTAATAATGTGTTGCATGAACCCACTGTAAGGTGATTTTGCATGGCATATATACAGTACATGTAAAGAAATTTATATTCAGTAGGCCTAACCCTTTTTATGATATTTTCACTTTGTATTTTATTTCCTTTTTGTACTAAGTACCAGCTTAAATTAATCATGTTAATGAAAGTGGGCCAGAGATGTACATGTATGTCAATTGTCATGTATGCATTGTACATGTACACGTATGTGCATTGTTTGCCTAAACAATGTAATGTACTCTTCTTCATGGTTGTATTCCATGTATTCATTTCATGGAGACTGTACGTCTCATGTATTCATCTATTCACAATGCTATTGCCATGACATCTGGCCACTAATACCACTTGCCGATTATCGGTTAATTCAACTGCCAGAATAATTCATTGACACACGCACCATTTACCTACATGTACACCCAGCCAAGCCAGCCCTGGCTATTACAATCTATGCATACTAGATAACCATGCATGGCTAACCACACACAGCAAGGACTAGGACTATCTGATGCTACCTGCACATGTGTATCCCATTTCACCCAGGCTGCAAAATTATTCATGTGCATTTTGTGTGTTAAAAATCTAACCATCATCCACTGTATAAAATAATATATTGTAAATTGCATCATCATATTTTGTGTGAATTAATTCTTATTTTGCAGTTGAAGTGTTTTCATTAATTATCAAATAAAAGTATGGAGGAAGATTAATTTTAAAATTGCTATTAATTGCTGTGTTACTGTACAAAGTTTTAAATTGCAAATATTGGTGAACAATTTGTGATGCTTTACATTATAATCTGTATTTATCATCATGGACATGCAGCTCATTTTCATCAACAAAGATTACAAAAAGAGACGAAAATAAATTAATTTCAGGGTTAAATTTCATTCTTCTTTTTTTTTTTTGTAGATTGAAATGAAATTTCCAAATTCATTTATAATGTTATGCAGATCATATGCTATGGCCATCTTTGTTTTCAATAGTCCAAACAGAGGCTCCATCCATTTAAAATACATGTATGGTGTATGGGCAGTAATTTATTGCATTTTACAGTGTATATCAAGTGATCTGCAATGTGCTCTTTGGAAACCAGATGAAAATAGCTGCATCATGTGTGTTTTTCTTAATCCAGTACCCATGGTAACTGGTGGCTGTCTTTATCTTGGTGCATCGAGGCCTCTTAAACAAAAATCAAACTGCTGTTTTTTCTCTCCACCATGCAAACCTCCCACGCTTGCTTCAATCTATCCCTGGTACCCTGCCACATCTTCACGTCCCTGCTCGTATTCTTCTCAAACACTTCTTGCATCCATTGTCATCTTTCGGGATTCTACATCCTTCATTTACTCTTCATCTTTCAATCCTTCACCCATTTTGCAAATTTTGCTTGGAACCTTGTTCATGCCTGCATTCTTCTCATCTTCCTCTTTTGTTATCTCTTCGTGGATCTTGTAATACATCTTCCTGCATCTTCCAACATCTTCCATCTTCCTATCAAATTCTCCCATCTGCCTTAATCTGCCTACATCTCCTCTGCATCTCCTACATCTTTCATTGCCTCCTCCACCCCTGTACCCCTCTATTTTGCCTTCTTGCTCCTCTGCACACCCATCATGCATCCTTGCAGTCTCCTTGCAAGACATCCAGATGCGTAAAGCCTTCAAAAGTTCCACATTACTGGATCAAGAGGTGGTGGCTAATTACACAATGCCCTCTGCAATGCGGGAAACCTACATGCGTTGTGACAAACCGCCCAAGCTCAACCTTCTAACCCCTTACAGGTAACATTCACAAATCCCCTATCTTGCCCATTCTCAAATGGGCATTTCTGACTGACTGGTGCTCATTTGTTTCAAATGGGCACTAGACGGTGATTGGGCACAGATGACCAGGATATAATAATGGAGATGGTTTCCAATCAAACAATGCACACTCACTAGATGCTAGTTTGTAAAAAGTTTCTAATTAAGAGAAAATTAATTATATTTAATGTGATCGTCTGTATTTATCAATATGCACTCCATGAAGAATGATAGCTTTAATTCTTGTTAAGAATAGAACAATACAAGTAATAAACTACTGCAAACTGCTCATCAGCCAAAGTAATGACTTGAAATTTATAAAATGCTTGGTCTAGTTCCTGACGCGTTTCAATCCTAGCAGGATCTTTATTGAAGGCAAAACGCCTTCGATATAAACATGTAAGAATAAAAAACACCAAACACGTACATGTACATTGTACCAAGAAGGCACAATTTTATGTACATGTACATGTACTGTAGCTCAAAGACAAGAAAAGAAAAAAGGGGAAAAAAGGAGTAATATTAACAACAAAAATCTCATTACAGTATTTTGTGACATTTTGTGACAGGAATATAAATTCAGCCGCACTTTCCTCTGCTTTCATTTGCCCATGTTGATAAAAGTGGCAATATGAGTCCTAAACACAACACTCTAAACCTGTCTATCTATGTCTTGTCCTCTATCAACCATATTTGATTGCCAGGAATACTGTACAAGGCTCGTAAACACTCTGACAGACATGGAATTAAATTGTCTGACTGCTTCACGCTGTTGTTGTAAAATATCGGATATTTGCAGACTGCGCACATCATCAATCAAGTCAAGATATTGCACGGTTCCTCAATCTACTTGCTACTGATTGTACTGCCTCGGGATACAGATATGAAACAAGTAGGATACATGCAGTGACGTATCTTTGGGGGGCACGTGCCCCGGGTGCCACATCTTACGGGGCGCAAAAAAAACCACAAAGGCAAAGAAAAAGGATAAAAAAGTAGCTGTTCTGTTGAAGTTATTGGAAATCTAATCCAATGAACAAACAAAGATTCCAATTTCAAATTGTCCTGATTTTTTTTCTACATTAGCATCAGAGGTTGGAATTAGGGGCGTAATTTTACCGTTTGCCCTGGGCGACTTTTTCACTAGATACATGTATGCCACTGGATACATGAATTGAGTGGACATGTACAGTACTGGCCCTTCTTATGCTAAACAAATGAATTGAAATTATTATGATGGGGAGGACTACTAATTGTACATTTCAGCAAAAACAAATTATGCAAGTATTTTTGAATACATGTATTAATTGTGATTTTCTGTGTCACGATTTGTACTTATTCTGTTTTTCATTCACTTTTAATAATGGAATCCATGGAATGGAATTGAAGAATCTCAGACAGACACACAAGCATGACAAGCCATTTAAAAAATCATTATCATCATCTTTCTAGTACCCGGTCAGCACTCAGCAGGTGTCATTACACCTGTCTGCTTATTCAAAGACAATTCCATCAACCAAAGCTATTGAAAATCCCCTGAATTGTCTCATCTTTCAACAGGCAAAGGGAGACCTCTTGCAGTCCCACGCCATTAAAGGATTAATCCCAGTTTTGGTTTGGTGCTTGCAGAAGATAACTGGATTTTATGGATAATCCCAAGCTTTTATTGAAGATTATTTGATACCGCACTGGAGAAAAATCCATCATCTGGAAGAGAGAAATTATAAACAGTTGATGCTTCAGAGATTTATTTGGGCTTTGCGTCTAATCACCCAATAATTATCCATCCAAATCCTGGACAGAGAGAGAAAAACCCAGAATCCACTTAGACTTGGTGATATTCATAGTGGTCAGCGTCAGTCGGACGCTCATGGCATAATCTGGTCCGTCTGGTCTAAATTACCTCGGACAATTGCAGCTGCTGCCCCTACCTACCTCAGATTGTCCACATGAAAGATGACTCACCTTTGATTAGCTCCAATGATCTCTCTCTCTCTCTCTCACACTCTGTCTTCATTTCCTGACATTCCCTAAAGACTCCTCGGCTCCAAACTAATTATCAAAGGATACAATACACTGTATAGTCCTTGAATTTTTAATAATGTCCCCTACAACGACATGCACGCCAACAAACACCTTGCAATGTAGATGCGTCACCAAATTTCATTTACAGTATTATAATATTTTTCATTTGATTCAGTGTCGTTACTCATTACTTCATTTTGACAGCATTCAGTCTGAATCAGTCATTGCTTGAAGCGAAGCAGGACCGTAAATGTTGTCATTCTTCGATGGTGTGCATATCTGTTAATTCTGTAGTCATTTCCTTACGTTTTGTCAGGAATCGTGGCATCAGAGCTGACTCTGAAGTCTGAAATTACTTTTGGAAATTAGCTTTCGAGAAATTCACAGATTACTAATGATCACGAACTGTCAAAGAAATGCTGAAAAATAAATCGGGTCTTTATGATCACGGGACTTTGATAGATGATGCAGATTAAGAATTTAATGATTCTATCATGGGATTGTCTGACATTCCTAGTCTCACAAAGCTGCAAATTAATATATTTCATCAACCCTTACCAACAATATGTATCTGAGAAGTGCTTTGTTTGATGTGAATTATTTCAGTATTCTATCCTGGTCATTTCGTAGTAGGTTGGTTTTTAGTAAGACCAACCATTTATTGGTGGTAGATTCCACTCCATGATAACAATTTGCCAACAACAAATCCCCCAGTGGAGCTTACTCAGTTGCTGGACGTTCAGCAGTTCCGAGCCAGCACAGTACTGGACTCTGTGACCCTTGACCTGAGTACAATGCAGACCGGAATGAGGGAGACATATCAGAGATGCGATCCTCCTCCCAATCTCAATGTCTTATCACAGTATAGGTAAAGTATCTAATGGATTGAATGGGGGATAAATAATATCTACCTTGATTGGGGTATTGTGTAGATTGGGATATTATAAAGGCGTATATTTCCATTCTCATTGCCTTGGGCTGAATGGGGGAGTATGAATGAATATCTTGATCAGGGTACATTGTCTAGATGGGGTAGTATCCTATTGTGATAATGACTCTGGAAGAGTATTTTGAATGTACATGGTTAGTGGACTCCACTGATTACAAGCGCTGTATACATATCAGGCATGCAACTTTTCCTCGGATCAGCTGATTTCCTCTTTTTTTCCCGTTTCATTCTTATGCCATTTGAAAAGTGAAAAACACTGTACAAAATATGGTGATGATTGGAATTTCCTCGTTTTTGTTGTTGAAGTTCAAGTTGCATGCCTGACATACATGTATACATGGTATATTACATAGTCCAGGCAGGATACTTGAAGCCTATAGAGGTATGCCGAATTGCACAGTAGTATGAATATGATTTAAAGACAATTTGGATATATGTTATCTGCCTCGGTTGGGATATTATCTAGCTGAAGATACAATAGAGTTCTGGAAATGTGTTATAAAGGAAGATGGAATCATACTTCATATTTCAGTTTTAATCAAAGTTTGAATTAGTCATGATGTATACATTGACCAAAGTGACTTACACACAGCCATCCCTGACAGAATCCACTAACCATTCTGTATACATGTATAATTCACTCATCAGGGCCCAATTTCATGGAATCCGTTACCGTTAGCAACAATTCTTCTCTTAGGGTAGCAGACTTTTTTTTGTTACGGTTAGTGTACATGTATTTCACGGAAGAGTTTCCTTTTTGGTAGCGGTAAGCAAGGAATTTGTGAAGAATGCATACGACAGCCCGTTAGCAGAAAATGATCACAGACACTCCAGAAATTCTTCGCTAACCGAAAGGTTGCTTACGGATTCCATGAAATAGATTTCACGCGTAGCAGTGCCCGTAAGCACAAAAATAGGCCGTAACAGATTCCATGAAATTGGGCCCAGGCCTTGATGTACAGGTGTTATTGGGCATCCTTGGTAGTCACACCTGCTGCAAGCTTGTTCACAATGAATGCAAACAAATGAGCTTCATTATGTTCAACACTGAACACTTTCTTCATTCAGGATGTGTATACAGTATAGACTACATGGCCTGGGCTACTTGGCTTCAGAGACTACTTGCAGCCAATAATAAGTTACTTAAATCAAGTCTGATTCCTAGTTCTTGTCCTGACAGCCGATGTTTCTATCGTTCCTTTCAGGGAGGATGGTAAGGAAGCACTGAAGTTCTACACTGATCCAAAGTACTTCTTCCAGCTGTGGTGCGAAGAGATGCAGAAGAATATCACAGACATACGTGAGAAGAAGAATCGCAAGAGGGTAAGAGTGAGGAGATAGATAACCATTGATCCTGGAAGAGTCATGGCAATTTGAGATGATCAGATGCCTGAACCCTTTTTCTTATTTTGGCTTGCAGGTGCTTTTGAAAATATATTCATGTTTCATATTCTTCTCTTATTTCTCAGAAACGGCACGCTGGCAAAAATGTCAAAGGTGCTAGCAAGCCAAGTGAGGTACGAACACGGAAGAAAGCATGGGAGGCCATGAAAGAAGGCATTGAATTTATGCCAGAGAGAACGCCCACAGCCACGCCCACTTCAGAGACCAGAGACCAGCCCGGTTCAGATTGGGGTTCACAGCAAGGATCTAGTAATAACCTGAATCAATATCAACAGCAACAACCTCCACCACAGCCTCAGCACCAGCTACAACAACAGCAACATGGTAACATGTCTCGCTCCTCATCAGAAGGCTTTGATGAAGTGGGTTCCTACGATAGCGGTGGACACCGGAGGGATACACATCGCCCTAAGAACAGACCGCCTCCACCCCCATCCAATGAAACAACTCCTGAATTTGAAGCACCACCTGTGTTGAACGGGACGACCCATGTACCGAAGAGACCTGCTCCAGTTGCACCCCCTCCCCAACAGCAACCAAACAACCACATGTTCCAACCACCGCAGCAACAACAACAACAACGAGAGCAAGTACCTCAACACATCCCTGTCGGTCACACTATCATTCCCCCTGCTCCACCCATTGGCAAACAGCAACCCATCATGAATAACATCAATCACGTTCCTCCGGAACCAATACTTCCTCCTCCGCCTCCGATCATGAACTCAAACGTTCCACCCCCTCCCCCACCCCCACCACCACCTCCACTCCCCATGTCGCAAGGAATTCCCATTCCTCCACCTCCGAAGGGTCCTGCACCAAACCCCAACGCGATGTCGTCCTCTCCAACACAAGGAGGTGATGCACCTGAGACGACCAGTCCCATCAACCCAGCATCCCCAAGAAAATCTTCCATGAGACCAGGTCCTAAGATTGATGACAGTAGGAACAATCTCCTGACAGCTATACAACAAGGTAGGTCCTTCCTTCTAATCACAGCAAAAGGCCTTTTCACCAGCTTCAGAAGATTTTCTCATGCTTGAGAAATCTTACGAAGGTGTCATCGTTGAAAGGACACAAGTACTTGAGAGTGACTTGCATCTCTGGTGAATCCTTGAGAAATTTCTCAAGCATGAGAAAAAACTTGCAAGCCTTGGGATTTTTTTTAGAATCGTGTGAGAAGGCCTAAAGAAGTCAATCCATTGCACTCAAATCAAGATTAGTTTCACTGACTCAGGGCTCGATATATCCACTAGACCGTGGACCAAGTCTAGTGATTTCAGTGTTGATCTAGTAAAGTGTGTACTGCACTAGACCGTGGACCGAGTCTAGTGATTTCATTGTTGGTCAAGTAAAGTGTGTACTGCACTAGACCATGGACTGACTCGAGTGATTTCAGTGTCAGTCTAGTAAAGTGTGTACTGCATTAGTCTGGCTGTCTAGTGATTTTGTTTTCCTTGCACAATTAAAATGGTGCCAAAATTGATGAATTTTTGACACACTGTTTTACGTTTTTTCTATGTACAGTACATGAATGCCACAGGTCTAGTGAAAAAAGTTCGGGGGCCGATTTCACGAAGCACTAAGATTGATCTTAAGTGTGAATTCATCTCAATTGCTAAGCAACGTGTGATGTCACAATACAAATCACTATGGTGATACTGAACAACTCATCTTAAGATTAATCTTAGTTCTTTGTGAAATCCAGTCCAGGTCTAGTAAAATGCTTCAATTACTAGACCTGCTGTCCAGTGCACTTTTTCACGAAATTTTAGCCCTGTTAGTGGTCAGTACGCATTGGACATCTTGTCTTAATAGTCTGTGTTCCACCTCCAGGAATCAACTTGCGTAAAGTGGAGATCCAGGAAGAGAGAGCCCGACACCAGACACCTGTTCCCAACTCTGTGGAAGCCATCTTGGCACGTCGTATTGCCGTGGAGCTGAGCGACTCTGAATCAGACGGGAGTGATGACTTTGACGATGATGAAGAGTGGGATTAAACATCATAGAGATCAAGAGAGAGATAGATAGAGGTAGGAGACCACAGCCCTTGAGGACCACTCTGATGCTTCTTGATACCTTCATCCATGATATTGACCTCATGAATCTATAGGCTGAGCTTTTGCTTGTTTGACATAACCCATGACGTAAATTCCTCATTACTAAGTCAGCATGGGAGCTATACATATTGGCAATACAATCTAAGAAGAATACAATGATGAGTCTAAGTGAATAAAGACAAATCCGACGTCTAATCCAGTGTAATACTCCCAATATTTGATCTTCTCAGCAAATTTACAATGTACTGTGAACAATTTTTACCCAAACTTTGCCCCAAACTTGGAAAGTACGCGTTGGTTTTCTTTCTTGAACCTTTGATGAACAGTGGGGCTCTGGAACCCTGGCTCATGCTTGACTGTGGTTAGAACTTGCTCATCACAGATTTCAAATTTACAAACAAATGAAGAATTAGAAACTAGGAGAATTTTTGTTTTATTTCACTCGTAATGGAAAGAGGAAAGAGTTGTTTGATAGTCTGGGTTGCTGGCATATTTTGATATTTATACAAAGTGTAAAACAAACTTGTAATTAAATTTAACAAATCTAGCTTTTCTAACTGAATATTACAAGGAATTTAAGTATAATACAAACTGTAAAAACATCTTTCTACATAAATGGAAAAAAAAACTATTGTATAGATTTAATATCAAAGTGTAGCTGAAGAGCATTTTTGTGTGTATTTAGTTTAGACCATAATTCTACACGTTTGCACAGTTATAAATGGTTGGGTTCTTTTGTGACAAACAAAATGTTGTCTTTCATTTTTGTACCGTTGGAAAATTTTTCATTAGGATTTGTGTTTGGATGGTAGCCGAGTTTCCATTTTACTATGTTGGTAAAAAGAAAATCAAATATTTTGGAGAAGAAACAGAAAAGACACTTAATGGAAAACAGGGTGTGTATAATTCCTCTGTCGTGTCACATTTTCTGAAAATTATCAAAATTGGCGGCATTCTTACGTCCATTGGTCATTCTGTGGTATAACAATCATTATTCATGTTTCCATGGTTACATGTTGTTATTGTATTTGTACAAATATCATTTGGTGTCATTTCAAAAGGTCATTCCTTAAAGATTCTTTAATCAAATTCATTTTCCTCCTTCATTTATTTCCAAGAGACTTATCTTCTGTATAACATGTAGTTCCTTCAAAAAAACCCAGAAACATTGAGAAAGAACAACTGTTTTTGCAAGGCACTATCTTGTTCCAATCCTCAAAAATTTGCATTTGAATTATTTCCATATCCAATTTGTCAGGCTGGAAGCTTTCAAAGACTCGCATGTATATATTGATATAAGAACTTGAATCACGGAGATTGAACACCTTGTGTAAGTGTGGCCTTGTTGGATCCAGAGGCACAGCATAAACAAATGGTGCATCCATGTGTCTTGATTCATATGATACTCATAGAAATGATGCTGTTTTTAGTCCAGAAGTGTTGATGTACTAACATAGAGTATGGGCTTAGCTATGGTGATAGTGTTCAGGGAATCAGACAAGGAATAGACGCCAAATTCAAACAGAACAATTAGTCATAAATTAATGAAGCAAACTAACAAACAAACAAAAGAAAAACAAACATTGAAAAGTGAACAAAGAAAAATTGACTGGAGCGGAATTCGAACCGGCGACCTCCTGAATACCGTACAGACACTCTACCAACTGAGCCATCCAGCCCTAATTGACTGCTAGGGACACCACCAACGTAGGGCTGGATAGCTCAGTTGGTAGTGCGCCTGTACCGGTATTCAGGTGGTCGTCGCGCCGGTTCGAATCCCACTCCAGTCAATTTTTCTGTGTTCACCTTTTTTATGACTTTTATTCAATCCGTTTCCCTTGTGGTTATTTGATAAAAAAAAAACACAGATAAAATTGCCCCACAACTAGCCAACCATCTCTACTCTTTAATACCAATACAGGCATGAAGAAATAAACAAATTTAAGCTTGGTAAATAATGGGGACCATTTTATGAATAACAGGAACCAAGGTGCACGAGTTTATAGATTTAGAATGCTGAATTATATACATATATTGCTCCTATATTATATTATGCTTTTTATGATTATAATTTCTTGGTATTGTCATTAGTTAATATGGCAGTAAGAACTTAAATATGTTGTTTTCTTATCTCTTGCTTGCTTTGTATTTTGGAATATTTTTGTGTGAAATATTTGTGTACAGGTTTTGTTGTCGAGATTAATGCTAATTGATTGATTGAGACATGCTATGGATTTAGTAACAGGTGGAAATCCCTTCCCCCCCCCCTCCCCGTTAACCATGACCTCTTTCCCTTCCCTTCCCTTAACAACATACATACGTACACTACCATCACATCAGTTTAAATCGGACTAGAGACAATACGTCAAATCACTAGGATTATCCCCTTACCCAACCCATTCTTCCCCTGGAGTAAGGGGTTCTACTCCTCCCAGGATCCCACCCACCCCTCTTCCCCTGGAGTAAGGGTTTCCACCCAACCCACCCCTCTACCCTCAGTAAGGTGTTCCACCCAACCCACCCCTCTACCCTCAGTAAGGGCTCCACCCCTCCCTTCTTCCCCTGGAGTAAGGGGTTCCCCCCCCCAACCCACCCCTCTACCCTCAGTAAGGGTTCCACCCCACCCTTCTTCCCCTGGAGTAAGGGGTTCCCCCCAACCCACCCCTCTACCCTCAGTAAGGGGTTCCACCCCTCTACCCTTCAATCAAGGGTTCCACCCCACCCCTCTACCCCTGGAGTAAGGGGTTCTCTTGTAGATAGTGTACCTCACCTTTATCCACCATCTTCCTTCCCAGCCAACTTGAGCTTACCACCTGCTCATATTATTTTATCCACAAAGACAAAAAGCAGCGAAAACATAAATCATTATTATTATTATTTCTTTTATTTTTGACTATTAGTTTGTAATCAGCTTGGTTGTACAGATGGTAAGGGTACACTTATTATGTACTGATTGGGATGTAAGAAATACTTAGTCATATTTTATGAATAGTGTATTATACATAATGGAAGATACTCAGCAGGTGGCAGTATATTATATAATTAATGATTAATTAATTGATTGATTTTATTTTCAATAATTGCTGCCTGAAGGCCTTTATTAAACTAATTGGCATAAACATATGAATAGAACTAATTATGCATGTTCCAGAATATACTTATTTTGTTTAGTCTTTGATTTAGGGGTTCGGTGGAGGGGAATTCAGAAAGGATGAAACGCCCATCTTTGTCTCAAATTGTAACTTGGCACAACATCATGAATCATACGAAGATAAAATCGAGTTGAATATTAAAATCATTTGCTAAAGAACTTACCAACAGCATGTGACAATCGGCTCTTATATTCCTAAATTACAACCGTTTCAGTTACATTTTGGTTTTAAGATAAAGCTAGCCACGTCTACTGCTTTTCAGTCATAATTATTGTGATGCCAGGTGTACAATGCACCAACCTCTGAAAATCAGACGAACTTTCGTCTGAAGATGACGATGACGTCACGGGACATTGAGGATGTTAACAGCCTCTTTGAGACGTCCTGGTTTGGTGGGAGTGAATAAACAAAAGCTGAAAACTCGTGGCGGTTTTACACATACATCATGATTCAAACATCTACAACATGTTATGATGTCTCCAGAACATTTCTTGATTTTTAAAAGGAATGGTATTATGTTAAAGGTAAATACATGATTGGTAAAGGTCACAGAGCAGCACTCATACTTTGTCTGATCCAGAATACATGAAAATAATGATAAACCTGTGGAAATTTGAGCTCAATCGGACATCCGAGTCACGAGAGAATAGCGAAAACCAGACTCAATTTGTCTTTTAAAAACATAAAGAATGGTTTTGATCTTACCCCGAAATCAAAACTGTTTTCGGTCTTTGTTTTACTAATTTCTGGATAAATACAGCATTTCAGGCGGAAATATTTCACCAGTATGTTTTTACCAGCACCATCTTCATATCCTGAAAGTTATACGTAAATCTGTGAACATTTATGTTTGGGTATATTACCAATCCTGTACTGTACCTTTAAGAGCGGTTTTTTGAACATGTTCTACGAATGTGTCTGGTTATCCTGTTTAAACTTACATTAAGCTTTTATTTTGAGTGAAAATGATGAATATCCGAACATGAATAAAATCATATTAATTGATCTTTTCTATATACATTATTACTCCCATTTCCTTGTACGTCGAAGGCACAGTGTGGTTGTGTGTTGATGTTTTTTTTTTTTGTTTTTTTTTTTGGGGGGGGGATCATCACTAAGTTATTACTTATTATGAAGGAATAACAAGAAGCACCAGCGGCTCAAAACATTGTATCTAGTCAGTGAGATTTTATTGTCGTGAAAATGGGCCTCTCTAAAGCTTTCTAGCGGCGTCCAACATTTAGGGCCTCTCCTCCCTTATCTCTTGAACAATGAGACAAGAAGATTGCATGTAGAAAATAAGTGCACAGAATGATACATATAGGGTATAATCATGTCATCTTGTGACTACTTATATGTTTTATCCATGGGTACTTAAAAATTATCAATACCGCAAAGTTTCTGAGATATAACATTCGATTTTATTCAACAATGGGGCTTGATTGCTCAGTTTACAACGTCCATACGAAATCCACCTATATATCTAATCCTTTCAAGAAACAATATTATGCCCTGAAGATACATATCCCTCCGTTTTCTACTCAAGAAAAGAGCAGTTTGGGATAAAATGCAAAAAATATTGAACGGTGAAGCTGAATGCTTCAATGTAGCGTTATAATATAGGGTGCCAAGGCTGGCAGTTAGCTGTGTAATAAATCGTATTAAAGGATATACTTTGGTTTTTGTAAAAGAACTGCCGATTCATGGGCAAAAATATCAAGACAGATAAAGTAACACTCACCTGTGAAATTTTCAGTCCCATATGGTGCCAAGTTTTTAAGAAAACAGTGAAAAACGCCCACGGAATTTCTTTAATCTTTTCACCATTATTTTTTATCTTTTAACGATCACAAATATTGTCGGCCGTTGCTTTTACAATTTTTTTTGATAAATACAGCATTTGAGCTGGAAATATTTCAATAAACGGTATGTTTCTACCAGCACCATCTTTATATACCCTGTAAGTTACAGGTAAATCTGTGAACATTTCTGTTTGGTTTCCTCCCAAAGTATAATACTACCTTTAAGCGGTTCTTGCTTGGAATATAGCAGAAATACTCTGACATTAAGACTAACCTTATTGTTTAACCTATTTCCGTGTATTCATTAGTTCTCCACACCTTTAGTCTATTTTAGTAAACCATTCAATAGCAGTGAAAAATAAAGACTTTTGAGCGCGCCAATAACTGATCAATATTGGATCTTGACGCTGGCTCCGTGATAAGAAATAATCCATATATACTGCTTCGTGATCTTGGCCTCGGAAATGGCGATAATGAGTATTAAATCATAGCTTTTTATAACTTGATTCTCCAGTTAGTCTGAGATGACAGAGCATCCAGGATGGATGTGATTTGTCTCATCGTGCTCATGAGTGTCCCAATATCGTCTCTAAGTGCGTTGTGCACGAGATGTAGTCGGGGAGTTTCATCCAAATGCTCACCGATTCGCACCGCCGCGCCAGGCTCTTTCGTCGCCGATCACAACCGCTTTTTGACGGGTCACACTCTGCTGGAATCCACGGTGAATTCAGCCACTCGGTGTTCGGTCTTGTGCCACATTGATCCTTGTTGTTGGGCGTTCAGTTATCTACATCGGGAGAGGCATTGCTTTCTCCATAATGCTACCAAAGATGATTTTCCCGTAGATTTCGTGAATCGTGCCGAGGCATCGTACTACGGTCATACAATGCAGGTAAGTATTTAGGCCTATAGGAATCTCTAAGCTACCTTTTCCATCGTAGTTTTCCACAAATTGACTTCATTACATTTAAAAGAAACTTTCGATGAGACTTCAGCGCTCGTTATAAATCGCGTGATTTCTTTGTTCACTGCAATAATAATAGAATAATGACTAACATTTACAATCTCAGTGTACCCTTGAAAATACTAAAAATTAGAAATTTCTGTTGTGTATAACATTTTCTTTCCGTTGGCTTACTTTCTTTTCAGATTGAGGACAACTATTCCCCCAAACAGCATGCCGGTACCGCGACCCCATACCCAGATGAGCCTAGTACCCCTGAAGGAGTCGCCGGTACGACCCGGTACCCAGAGGAGCCAAGCACCCCTGCAGAAGCCAGTACACCCTCTCCTTACCCGATAGAGACAAGCACAAAAGACATTCCCATCGCTGCCCCAAAGACGGATCCACCAGGTAGGTACACATCTGATGAAACTTACTCCTTGTGTTATGTCTGATCGCTTACATCTGCAGCAACCAACCAATGCCCCAATCCTGTCAAGTTTAAATTTCGATATTTTCAATGAGCATGAAACAGGTGTATATCATTTTCTTTACAGCATATAATGGGCCAAACACATTGCCTGATTACCATCTAGTGGTGAGTGGAGGTGGGGAATCAGAGTCGGAAAGTGAAGCTGGAGGAGGCTCTTGATTCAAGGAAGATTACCAACCAATGGTGAGCCTGCACCGTACCCATGCAACAGCATGTTACTTACAGAGCAAACAGTTTGTTTACGATTACATAGACACTCATCATTTCAAATCTTTATGATCTTTTAAAGGTAGTATCATAGTTAAGAAAGAAACCAAAACAGTAATGTTCACAGATTTACCTATAACTTACAGGGTATGAAGATGGTGATGGTAGAAACGTACCTTAAAAATATTTCCGTCTGAAATGGTGTATTTGTCCACAAAATAGTAAAACAACGACCGAAAATCTTTTAGATCTTTTAAAAGATCAAAAATAAAAGAGAAAAGACTTAAGAAATACTGTGGCTGTTTTTCAATGTTTTCTCAAAAAGTGAGCAACGTATTGGACTGAAATTTTCACAGATGACTGTTTGTTTCTGTATTTTCCTTAATATTTTTTGCCCATGAATCTGTATTTCTTTGATAAAAACCAATGTATGATATTACCTTTAAACCCATAACCTTACTGGTAAGCACAAATTCATGAAAATTTTTTAAATTCATAATACTGGCAGCTTGCCAAACGAGCCTTTTAGAAATATGATTTTATTTGCACTTCAAGCTTATTACACCCGTAAATTAGACGACAGTTTGGCAAGCAGACTTAATTTTATTGTGGCTTGTGAAATGTGTTTATTGAAAAAACGTATTACTCTACTTTTATACATTTCCACCGTTTCTACCTGCAAAAGAAGAGGGAAATGTTTGTTGTTTTCAAAACTAAATCTCGGCTGATTTTTGTCAAAATTACACATTCACTTGTTTTCATTCAAGAAATATTTTGATAAAAATGTGTAAATTTACACATCAGCGATGGACGTGTTACAGAAGCACTAATTGGAATGCGGTGTATTTTACTGTCAAAATTAATAAATAGGCTCTCTAACAAAAGTTTGATTTTTATTGTATCATTTTTATTGTATCAATGTTTGGGGTGAAAGTAGTTTTTAAATTGGCTATTAAAAGAACTTTAAGTAAACCATATGTAATTATCAAATAACCACTATAACTGACTGAATTTTTAAGTTATTGAAAAGTGAACAAACAAAAATTTACTGGAGCGGGATCCGAACCGGCGACCTCCTGAATACCGCACAGATATTCAGGATGTCGCCGATTCAGATCCCGCTCCAGTCAATTTTTCTTTGTTCATTTCTTAATCAATCATAATTTTTATGTAATGAGAACGCACTGGAAAATAAATTAACGGATTATTGTGGAATCCTTTTGCTTTGCAGTTGGTTGCCAGTAATAATGGACATTTCCCATGAAATATGCTAATTAGATATGCACACGCGCAAATGCCCTACTGGTTGGCAAGAAAGTTGCAGCTCCATAAGGCACGTACGTACCACATACAACACAGAGGGCAGGTAGCTTGCCAACCAGTGATGCATTTGCGCGTGCGCGTATCTAATTAACATATTCTTGGGAAGGTCCACTGAGACGTGTTATAAAGAAATGATCTGCTAATACCAATGACTGGTTTGATTTGTGATGACGCTCAGAGCATAGAGATTGAAACGTCGGGTTAATACCTGTAGTTCATTCATAGTAAGCTCTTCCCTTATCCTTGAAGCCACCTGCAGTCACCATAGGCCCACACCTTGAATATTCATTACCTGATAAACCAAACCACTCATGGTTTGAATTTCCTCCATACCCTTGACACAGAAACATATTTTGAAATGACGCCAGTGGTTTCTGCTATAGTCTTGGTTCAAGACGGTATTGGTGTGGATACTCGAACCGCACTGACCAGACGTATGTACATACAGGTAATCCGCACACACGTACGCACGGAGCTATAGATAGGCCTTTACGAATACATGTACGTACGTGCGTGCGCGCGGGTCAGTGCGGGTAATCGGTTCGTACGTTCGAGTACAGTTAGTAATAACATAGTCGTGGACCAAGACTAGGTTTCTGCAAGATACAGTGCTATATTCAGCCATCGATTTCCCGCCAAATCCAAACGATATAGACCATAATATTTCCTCTAACCTCCATGAAGGTCTTTGAGATTGATGGAAGTATAAAAACAAAAATCAATGAGATATAATGCCCCCTGGGAAATTAGGTCATGAAATAAATAAATAAAGTGACTTTGAGCTTTATTTATCGGGAGCCAAGGTAGAGTTTCTAGGTCAGTGTAGTTAAAGGTAGTATCATACTTTGGTAAGAAACAAAACAGAAATGTTTACAGATTTACGTATAGCTTACAGGGTATGAAGATGGTGGTGGTAGAAACATAGGCCTGCTTTTAAAATTGTTTCGCCTGTAATGGTGTATTTATCCAGAAGTTAGTACAACAACGACCGAAAATCTTTTTGATCTTTTAAAAGATCAAAAATAAAGAGAAAAGACTTTAGAAATACTGTGGCTATTTTTCACTGTTTTCTCAAAAAGTGGGCACCGTATATGGGACTGAAATTTTCACAGATGACTGTTACTGCATCTTCCTTGATATGTTTGCCCATGAATCTGTATTTCGTTGATAAAAACCAAAGTATATGATATTACCTTTAAGAAGGATCATTGATTCAATGGTCCAATTGCAACTGCATATATCAATGTCGCCCTCGACCTTTATATCAAAACCGAAACAGTTTATATAGACTCTTCAAAAATCAATTTCTAAAAAAACAGGTCATTTTTTTGAATGCGAGGAGAATTTCTGCTTCATTTGAATTGCTTTAGGTTTATAGTATAGTAAACATCTGTCGCAGATCATGATTGCTGAATGCCGCCCTCTACGGTGATTATTTCTGCAAATTGCAGCTGCAGCAGCTGCGCATTGAGGCTTTATTTTTGGCGATCACTGAGTTCAAGGAAAACATCTCTGGAATTCCAATGGAAGAATTGGAAGTTGATTTACCAGTGAAAATAAAATCGTGACTGTTATTTATTTTGTTCAGTTGTTTATTGGTTAATCCTTCATTGATGTATTCTCTGTTTTATTTCTAATAGATACTAATCATCAAAGTACCACAAGGGAAACTGACTGAAATTAGTGCTATAACAAATCAACTCTGCATATTTAGATAAGCCCGTAAACAAGAATTACTTAATAATGGGTAATAACGAGTAACAACAAGGGAAACTGACTGGTTTGATTTAAGTCATTGAAAGTGAACAAAGACAAATTTCCAGAGCGGGATTTGAACCAGCGACCACTGGAATACCATACGGGCGCTCTTACCAACTGAGCTATCCAGCTCTGTATTGGGAGCAAATATAATTGACTATTAGGGACACCACCAACATAGGGCTGGAAAGCTCAGTTGGTAGAGCGCCTGTACGGTATTCAGGAAGTCGCTGGTTCGAATCCCGCTCCAGTCAATTTTGGTTTGTTCACATTTCAATGGCATGAGTAGTAACGAATAGAATACATGTATAGGTCTACATGTACTCTATGTTATGTGTCATGTATCTAAGGACTGGTCAGTATATAAACCACATACTGTAGATCAATGGAAGACTGGGATTTCCAAATGACCCCCATTGACCTTGTACATGTCACCAGTGGCGCACCCAGGGGGGGGGGGGGCTCGGGGGGCTTGAGCCCCCCAAGAGGATCCCTGAAAAAAACAATGGAAAGAAAGGGGGAGAGGGAAAGGGAGAGGAAGAGGAGGAGGAAGGGGGGAGTCACAAAATGTTTGTTGGGAGTTTTGTTGGAGAAAAAATTTCTTTGAGCCCCCCCCCCAAGACAAAATCCTGGGTGCGCCGGTGCATGTCACGTGCTCCGTCTCTCCCTCCTACTGTCTCTGTGTGTGTCGGTATATTTGCCAGATTTTGTTACCATCGAACAGTTTGTGGGTCGGACTCAATAGATTCTGTTAATCGTGTTATACAAATAACTACCAAGCATTTTGGCAAGAAAGTACGGCGTCTTTTGTTAAGCTGTTTTTGGAGCGAAGAATAGCGATAATTCCCTCGGGATTTCTTGTATTTTTCTAAGCCGGAGGTTGTACCATTATGGTTCCTATGTGCCCCAATATTGGTGTTACTAAACTCAAAGCTGCTTTCACAAGTTAGAAAAATACGTAAATCAGATACTAGTTTTTGCTTGTGGTTAAAGGGTCTATGCAATGGGAATATTATGGCTTGAACATGTGCCAATAAAAAAAAGATGATCATGGGGACTTCCTCACACTGATTCGGGGTTAAAAACAGGTTTTTTGGTTTGTATGTTAATTAGCATTTCCATATTCATGAGCAAAATTGTGATGTCATATGGGGAACTGACAGCAGTAACCCAATTGATTTGTGCACAAAAAGTTGCGGTTGTTTTAAAGGTTTTCTGACAGACCTTTTCCTCCTCGATGGGTTTTATTTTGCCAAATATGTTCCTTTCACTCAACTGGTGGTGTAATTTGTTTACCAAACCATTGCTGTAGGTCAAGTTTGCCTCTTTATTTGTTGTGTTTTTTCATTATATTTTTGCTGTTGGTTCCCTACATGAGTATGCGTGAAAATCCCCCGTTTTACAAAGCCATTCAAAGGAAAACCAAATGCTGGTTTGAAACCAAAATAAGACTTGCCATTCATTATTTGTCAGTATATTCTCTGTATGAAGGCAATAAAATAACCTGACTGAAAAAATGCACTGCAGCCGCCCTTTAAAATAAATATGAGAAATTGAACATCTAGTCACTTCGATATAACCATGTTCATTCCATGCTCACAGAGTGATTCATTAGCCTTATACTTTACAAATTGTCGGCGCGTAAAAATAAAAATTCTTTAATTGACAGTTACCATGGCGACCGATTCTTCTCTTTGTGTTGGTGCCACTCCCCTGACCTTTTTTCTCGATTGTTATTTTGTGGTTTGTTTGTTGACCTAGTGGCGACATTGAAGGAATGATTGTACAAAGGATACTAGTGGGACCTTATGTGATTTAATTGTACTGCGCACCTGTTATGTCTAGGCCTATATAAATTTACATTGATATAAAGTAACTACTATGTACCTATCACTCATCAATGAACTTGATGGCAAGTTCAAGTTCATATCTGTATAATTATTCTGGTGGAGGAGAAGTTTGCTGTAACTTGTTAATGTTTCATTATGTTTTTGTCGTGATTTCCTCTTGAGGCCCTTTGCAAATGGGGGTAGGGGCGCCCCCGGGGGTAAACCTACTGATAAACAGATATTCTGTAACAGAGAGAGTTTTGCTGTGAATTTAATGTGTTTTTGTCGCGATTTCCTCTTTTTCAATGTTTGCAGAAAATAAATGCAGGACAATGCGGCCAAGCTAACCTATATTGCTATGATGCAAATTGTTTTTAATATTCAGACTACATAATCATTCATATATTTCTATTCATTATATTAAATTATTTCACAAGAAAATAGGTGTGTAGGGTGTCGTGGCCTAGTGGTCTGGCGTGTCACGTACTCAAGGTCTACTGCTACAATCTACAGATTGTGGGTTCAAATTCAGCCATAGGCTAGTGGTGCTTACATCCTTGGACATGACGCTTTGTCACATAATTATTGCTGTATAATCCCCATGCAGGAAGTTGAGATGTTAAATTTCACGTAGATTTGGTTCAATGACCAGGGATAACATTCAATACATGCACGCATACACGTGATATTAAAATCCAATCGGTTCACAGAAACAAGTCCGGGGCGTGGCTTAGTGGTACTGACCGCTGTTGATTGGATGTGAAAGCATTTACGTCACATTAATATTGTTACTTACTATATGTTATGAATATTCATTATGTTGATATCATATAATGAATATTCATAATGTTGGTGATCATTGGATGCCGTATTCACCTGTAATTGCTATAAAGTAAGCTCACTCTCAGACCATGGAGCTAGTTCCATGATCATACCTACTTGCGTAGTGGGAGTGTACGGTGCAACAAGTTGGTATCATCACATCACATCTTCCAATTTCCAACAAGAAAACGGACTTCTCATTCTTCAGGTTTTACTCCAAAAGGTAAATGATTGCTGAGATGCCTGTGGGCCTTTTCGAAATGGAGGCTCGGGCTTAGCAGGCTCCATTTCGTGAATCGATTCCAAAATAGTGGTTACCAACATAGATGCTTTTGGCTGTGGTTCGGAAGTTGATTCTCTGGTTTGAAGAGGAAAACAGAGCTTCAGCTTCAACCTGTATCAAAACCTGTATTTTCAGCATATGGATGACGGAATCGGTGCCCGAGCCTGAGCCCCCGTTTTAAAAAGGCCCTGTGCTCTTAATTCTTCTGCTCTGTACCTTTTCTCACACCTTGGTGATGACGGCTCAGTCGATTTAGGCTTATAGTAAGTTACAGGTGTTATATTTCGTGTCAATATTTAGTGAAATATTCTCTTTGAACATCTCACTAAATATTGACACGAAATTAGATTGCAAAAACGAAATAATGCGAAAATTTATAATTTGTAGCAAAGAAACGAAATGTACAACTTTTGAATTGTTATCAAACAGGAAATTATTGATTTTATTCCAAGTTTTATTCATGAATTATTGGACAATTAAGGATATAATTAATTGTTTTGTTATTCCTCCTATCTGTCAATCACGCAGAAACCTTGTAATTCACAATGAACTTCCTGCAATTACGCAGTTTGTTTTGTGGTCGTTATTTAATCAAGCAATACTTGAGTGACAGAATAACTGAAAGGGCAAAACAAAGTTATTGCCTAACAGTACAGAGGGTCGTTCCTTTATACAAACATTTACCTAGACATGTTGTTACCTTGCTGCAAGTTGGGAGTCTATCCTAGTAGCCAGTAAGTATGGTGCTTGTTATTGATGTACACGACCGTCCTGTTCAATCTACATGTACACGAATAGAATGTTCCTATATCGTCTATCGTCATTACTGTGCATCTTTACAGCATTGGAATACCCCAGGGTCATTATATACTCATATCAAGGCAAACACTATTGAGGCAATTCTCCGGGTATCATTAATGTACTCTAATCATGGGAGGTGATAATTATTCATGGAAATTCCCCTTGTAAAAGCTAAACTCTCCGAATCTCCAACAACTTTCCCTATAGGATTATAGCATATGGGAATAATTCCAGTATTTACTCCATCAAATAACCACAAGGGAAACTGACTGAATTTAAAGTCATTGAATTAAAAGTGAACAAAGAAAAATTGGTTGGAGCGGTATTCGAATCGGCGACCTTCTGAATACTGTACAGATGCTCTACCAACTGAGCTATTTAGCCCTACGTTGATGGTGTCCGGTCCCTATTTTTAAGTCTATTATTAGGGATACTTGACTATTAGAGACACCGTAACGTAGTTAGAGCGCCTAGACTGTACGGTTATATTCAGGAGGTTGCCAGTTCGAATCCCGCTCCAGTCTATATTTGTCTTTGTTCACTTTTCAATAATATTTACACCCATAGATTGAAGGGTGGATACACTGAGTACAATAATTATTGGAATTATAGTTTAATTTAGTGCTAGTCCTATAGGCCTATCAGAAGAAGTTGAAAAGTAACAAATTGTTCACAGGTTGCGAGTGACAAAAAGGAGTTGACATTGCTATTGTTTTCAACTAACAAAAGAAAATAATTCTCAATTTTTTTGGGACCGTTATTATTGTACCGTAGGTCTACTTTTGTGTTGCAACGGCTAATGGCATATCTCATTCATTTACTGCATGTGAGGAGTTTCTATATGTTTTGTCAAGAAGAATCATTTTGATCACTGGATTAAAATTGTCTTATCACTTTGTGCTATTTTCAGGTGGTTACAATGGCAACCTTTACCCATCCCCATCGAGTCATGTTATGGGGTGTGCCCATGTGCATGTCCACTATGTTTACGCGTTGCATTGACGCAGGGAGTTCGGCTGAGATATTTATAGAACCTTACGATAACTGTCATAGCTTCGGTCCAGAAAGACGCATCACGTGGCCCGATACCTTGCAGTCATCCCAGCTGGTGAATGACTGGCAGACGTATAAGTTCACCAAGGAGGTCCTGGAGAAGGAATACCCAGATGTAGATCTTGTATTTGTCAAGGATATGGCTTTTGGTATAGAGGGTAAATATGACATGATACCTAATGGATACAGACATACGTTCATGATCAGGGATCCATCTAAGGTTTGGGTTGCATATCGTAAGAGGATTATGCAGCTATTACGACGAGATGACAGCGAGACATCGCAACATGTAGTGGAGGATTTGGAGAAATACATCAGCCCGACGTCTGTTTTCAAGGCTAGCTTTGACCTGATGGAGTACGTCCGGACTTCTCTGCACCAGGAACCGGTGGTAATCGACGCCGATGATTTGGCCGATTACCCGGCGGCAACTTTGCGTCGATACTGCTCGGCCGTCGGTATTCCGTACAAAGATTCCATGGTCACTCCTGGTAATGCGGTGAATCATAAGTGGCACTGCTCTGAGTTCTTTACCTGGGGAGGCAAGCAAGGAGGATTCTATTCCAAGGCGATGGAGAGTAAAGGATTCATGAGCCACAAGAATAAGAGTAAATTACTTGATATAACTTCAGATGTTGAGGAGTGTGTGGTCAGAAGTCAGATATGGTATGATAAATTGTACGCTTTAAGACAGGCCCCTGAATAACTAATTTATATATAAATGTATCAACACTGTTGCTTAGCAACGACACATGATGACAACTAACAGAACACGTCGATATGACGTCACATTTTCCTCTTTGACACATTCTAGTTTTGTTGCAATATTCCAATCGAGTGAAAATGATGTAAGTTTTGATATGCTCTAAAAAACTCCTATCAATTAGTAATTTATCAACATGATTTTAGTAAACTCCAATAATGTTTGTATCAGGGCAGTTATTGGATTCGTTGATTAATAATTGTTGGCATGTCATTTAAACGCACTGCATACGTTTGGTAATGACTCGTATAATGATAATGATAGTATAATGCATATTGAGAAACGTTCAATTCGAAGTACCGCGGTTATGGACAAATATGTCACTTTTTATCTCCAAAAATTATGAATCTGAGAAGCGTTATGGCCGTAACGCTTCTCAGCTATTGACTAACTGTTCTCTGGCGTGAAATAACCGCTCTAGTTTGTCGCCAAAATCTCAAAAACGCTACCACCTTTTGAATTGAAACTTTCACAGGTTAGTTTTATGGTATATTATATATACAATTATATTGGTTTGAAAGAAACAGTAGGCTCAAATTACCGAACGTATGCAATCCCTTTAACAAAAATATGATAAAGTTATCAATCCACTTAAAGGTAATATCATACTTTGGTTTTTATCAAATAAATACCGATTAATATGCAATTAATATCAAGGCAGATACAGTCACAGTTATCTGTAAAAATTTCAGTCCCATACGGTGCCCACTGTTTGAGAAAACAGTGGAAAAACAGTCACAGTATTTCTTAAGTCTTTTCTGTTTTATTTTTGATCTTTTAAAAGATCAAAAAGATTTTCGGTCGTTGTTTTACTAATTTCTGGATAAATACATCATTTCAGGCGGGACCATTTTAACGGTATGTTTCTACCACCACTATCTTCATACCCTGTAAGTTATACGTAAATCTGTGAACATTTCTGTTCTGGTGTCTTACCAAAGTATGATACTACCTTTAAGACTCACCGATATTATCAGCTAACACTAATATTAATCTGAAATGTAAAATCGGGTGCAACGCAGTTGGATTATCCATACTTTCTCCTAGTTTTGAAGCCTGCCAAAATTACTGATGATAAAACACACCGCAAGAGGGCGACATTCAGGGTTAATCAGGTCATGTTTCGTTTTTCAGAAAGTCACTTCTTGCAGTAAAATGTTAAACCAAGATCCAGACTACTGTAAAGATTATATCCTTGCAGTGTCTGACTCCTTCACCGCTTGTCATTGGTTGCCCTTTAATTTTATGCTAATTGATATCGGAAATATTTTGCTGGCCTGATTACGAATCCCCGTCCAATCGGGAAATAGATAATTATTCATGTCCGTTGGCTGGCCAGCTGGAAATAATGTCTTGTTTCTTGTAAACATTGTATATAATATTATCTCAGCTGAGGCCATTGGAAGAAAATTTTGTTCCACCTTGAAGCTTAGCATCTTAAAATAGTTTCGAGCAAGGTGTTTTTCTTTCAACACGGTGAAGGGATTTTGATAGCAAGTGATATGCCTCTTCATAGATAGAATTGAATTGACTTTATGTTTCGTATATCATTGTATCATTCGTATATAATTTTATTTATAAAGTAAACATTAATCTAGTTTCTCGTAGAAGTGAAGCATTATTTTTTGTTTTACTGTACAGAAAATATCAGATATATTTAAATCGGGGATATGGGCCATATCACGGGACATATTTCTGACTGAAGTAGCCACTACATCATAGCTGTGTTACACCATAGAGCTACAAACAGATTTGTAGCTCTATGGTTACACTTACATCATCATATAAATAGGCCCCTAGACATAAATATATCTGACAGTTTCAGAAAGAGAACCTTAAAATGACCCACCACACTAGCTCCCCACTGTATATTACAGTAATTAGCATCGACTGCGCACTCAGATTTTGTCAAAGAATCGATAAGATCCAGCGATAAGTGTTCCGTTATTCCGTTATATCTCATCCACCTGCTATGAAATGGAATGTTCCAAGTAATCGATACTAGATCCATTGGCTTGGGAGGAGGGCGCTTTTACCTTGTCAGTTCGCACTCAGCTCGATCCAGCTCAACCTAGTTTACTTATCCAAATATTTACCCGTAATTCTGTAATCATTTCACTCTTTTTGGATTTTTCCATTCCTCTGCACTATAAGCTCACGGCATAAAATTTAAGGGTTTAGTCGGTATTTATTTATTTGTAAATGGGAATAATGACAGAATTAGCTCTGGTTTTCAAACGCATATTTCCAACCAAACAATCTTGACAATGTTTCTTTTAGATTCGTTATTTTTTTTCGAGACAGATATTACATTACTGTTGACCTCAAGTTGAATAATATAATTTACCACGTTGTGATATCCAAAGCACCCAATTCCCGTAATGATTTCATTAATTTGTCACAAATTTCAGCAGACCGAAATTGTCTAAATTAATTGGCGAAATTTTGCTTTTATATTGATTAATTCTTTCATCTTTTCAAGCAAACGTAGTATATGTACCTATGGTACGAGTAGTTGTCTTCGAATTCCAGGTTAATAACGTACATTATTTTGATTTGGTTTAAATTCCTGCTTTATAATTCATGAACGTAAGACCCTCTATAGGTAAATGTACTATGCACTTGGAGAATTTAGCTGAACAAAATTGTCGACAAATCTTATTAAATGCACGATTTATTAAGTGAGTAATTTCTGTTCGTTGCAGATGTGTCTTTTTTTTCACGATATGTAAATTTGGTGATATTTGATGTGATTACCAGTATGGCGTAAGTTAGCATGTGATTTAGATCAAGCCCGCAAGCTTCGTGGTTATTTAATTGAATTTATGTCATGACATGACTTTTGGCTTGTATTTAAAGGGATTAACGGGTCGTATTCTCTGTGAACTATAAAGTAATTGAATTAATATGCACAGAGATTTTAGGCCATTGAGTTTCATTGGTCGGGAATGACTAGCAGTTTAGGTTACAGAATTGGCTTAGTTTGGGTTATGGTATTGGCTTAGTTTGGTAGAACTGGCTTGGTTTGGGTTACGGATTTTGCTTGGTTTGGGTTATGGAATTGGCTTGGTTTAGTTTATGGAATTGGCTTAGTTTGGGTTATGGATTTGGCTTATTTTTGAGCTATGTAAATGGCTTAGTTTGGGTTGTAGAACTGGCTTGGTTTAGGTTATGGAATTGGTTTGGTTTAGTTTATGGAATTGGCTTAGTTTGGGTTATGGATTTGGCTTATTTTTGAGCTATGTAAATGGCTTAGTTTGGGTTGTAGAACTGGCTTGGTTTAGGTTATGGAATTGGTTTGGTTTAGTTTATGGAATTGGCTTAGTTTGGGTTATGGAATTGGCTTATTTTTGAGCTATGTAAATGGCTTAGTTTGGGTTGTAGAACTGGCTTGGTTTAGGTTATGGAATTGGTTTGGTTTAGTTTATGGAATTGGCTTAGTTTGGGTTATGGAATTGGCTTATTTTTGAGCTATGTAAATGGCTTAGTTTGGGTTGTAGAACTGGCTTGGTTTAGGTTATGGAATTGGTTTGGTTTAGTTTATGGAATTGGCTTAGTTTGGGTTATGGAATTGGCTTATTTTTGAGCTATGTAAATGGCTTAGTTTGGGTTGTAGAACTGGCTTGGTTTAGGTTATGGAATTGGTTTGGTTTAGTTTATGGAATTGGCTTAATAGTTTGGGTTATGGAATTGGCTTATTTTTGAGCTATGTAAATGGCTTAGTTTGGGTTGTAGAACTGGCTTGGTTTAGGTTATGGAATTGGTTTGGTTTAGTTTATGGAATTGGCTTAGTTTGGGTTATGGAATTGGCTTATTTTTGAGCTATGTAAATGGCTTAGTTTGGGTTGTAGAACTGGCTTGGTTTAGGTTATGGAATTGGCTTAGTTTGTGTTATGGAACTTACATAGTTTTGGTTATGGTACTGACTTGGTTTGGGATATGGAATTGGCTGCGTTTCGTACTTTGGTTGTAACAAAACAAAGTCTGAACGTAGTCTGAAACACCTAGACAGAGTGTCTCTGTGAGTAATGATAAGTCAATGATCTTAAGGTCATTGACACTGATGCCACATCATGTAAAAGGCCTACTATTGCCCGCATGGGGCGGGGCATTAGACAAAACTGTCTTTATACATAAGAAAAGAGATTCAATACAATGCGCAGTGACTCACTGTCATGACAACGGTCTGATTATCTCATCTCGTTTCTCTGTGAGAGTGCACGAGATTTGAGTCGTTAAGTAAATTCATGTCAATTAAAACAGCTTTCAAATTCACACATTTTGTACCTCAGCCGTCGATATCACAAGAAGATGTAAATAAAATTAACATAAAATAATGTTGAGTCGGTTGTGTTTATAATATCATATTACATTATGAATTATTCACGGAGTCGGCCATGTGTGAGAATCCTGCCAGCAAAATTAAACATATAATCCTCAGGGGATTACAATGATTAATTTTGTACTGTGATGGCCTTCAATGAAGCAATGGAAAAGTCATCTCTTCGCGTTTGTGGTGTAGCAGCCGGGAATATCATGGCACAGGCCCGCTAGGATCGTAGAAATCGAGATGAGACTTGAGTACAGACCTGAGCTTAAATTAATAAGAGGGAGGTACCGGGCTCTCTTGCAGGGGCACGGGGTTTGCTTCAACTAGGATCATTCCTGTGCACTTACTGCGCTGGCATCGAATGCTTAGCATCGCAACGTCTTAACCATCCATTACAGTTGGAATAAGACGCTGAGACGGATCCTATCAGCCATCTAAAAGACATTACAAACTGCTTATTCATCTTTCTGCTTCCTTATTCCAAGTTCTTCACTCAAAATGGTAAGCAAACTATTCAGTTTTTCGTCTGTGAACATGATGTTTATTTTAGTGGCATGTTATTAACATTCAATGAGAAGTGATGTTAATAATTATAAGGTACGCGTCCTGTGCAAATTTTCATTTGGTTTGCTGATGTTTAATGTTTTTATTATGTCGCATTGTATTCATCAAGACGCTTGTCTTACTAACTTGTGGATAATTAGAGGTCTGAAACAAGCATATCATGGGCAGTATGCTGTGTCAGGAATCTTGAATCCAAAAGCATGATGTTGATGAGAAAAAACATCAAATGTGATAAACATTTCGACTTTTTCTAAATGTCGGAATGAAAATGGCGCGGATGTCTCGTGTTACTAAATAAATATCAAATCAGAGAAGATTTCAATATAAAAACCTGCGGAATATAACCTATATAGGCCCTATATAGTTTTAGTGTGTACGTTATCCATCAGAAAATCATCAATCATAAATCTGATGGGAAATGGTTTAATTTAGTGTCCTTATTCCACCAAAAGTCGCATTTCTGGCCTCATATCTGAACAATTTTCAGCCTTGGACACAAACAATTATAATAATGTATGTTGTGGAGACATATTTTTAATGGCACTTTGGCGTCACTTAATATAATGATCAATAAAAGCACTATTGATCCAGATAGATCGATGAGATTCAACACAGATCATACATGTAGTTCAGTCTGATTCATCATCCTCTGTGCATTGCAGGTAGTTTATCATATTGATTCTTCTTCTAGTTAGAAATCTGGCGATGTTATTTAGTTATTCAATTTAGCTTTATTCTATAAGAAAGCAAATTGGGTCATTTTGAAGCTATATTTTGACAATACACCATAATTATAATAATGAAAAAATACAACAAGGAATTCAAACGACCACAACATTCTTACAAATATAAGAACACTTTTTTCTATTCTTTTCCTCCAGTTTTTCACCGTATGCAAGGGCTAAATTTCCTCATTAATTTGAATACTCTTGAGTAGTTTTGTTCGATTTATGTATTTCCTTTCGTCAGTCGGAGTACGATTGATAATTTGTGATACTTTTTATCTGTTTTCAATCAAACCTTTTTTGCGAAAACTGTGCATATTCATTATGCAATCCGTCTTCCCAGAGCAATGGGTCAACACTGTGTAGGGTATGGACCCGACAGAAGAAGAAATTAAGTGCATATAAACAAAGGAAATAAGAAACATTCTAAAAGACGAGGAAAATGTTTATTTTCGACTTGGTTTAAATTGAGCTTTAATAGACACAAAATAAAAGACCAGCAAAAACCAGTTTCGTTAATTGGCATGTTCGTGGCAGCTCGTGTGCTGAGCAATGCACCAACTAATTACATATCATTCTAACGAGGGTACATTTCCTAATACTCGTCTGATAGGCCAAATACATCCAACATTATGAACATGAAACCCTGGGAATAATCCGTAATGTACACACTCAACATAAATTATTACCCTGGTCTGCCTATAGAAAAAAGTGCAATGTGGAACATACTCCGTGGAGAATATTGCAGCGTGTGACGGGGCTTTGTAGATGGGGCCACAGGGGAGATGTACCCGGCCTAAAATGACTCACGTTTTCCGCTTGAATTGGGCATCATTTCCTACTCAAGACTTTGGCATAGTTAAAATAAAAAGGCGTTTCTTTTACGAAAACTTCATAATTTTCTTTGCATTGTGCCCTGAAGTGTTTTGTGTAATTAGGATGTATTTTTTGTTAGATACAGACTGATTTTGAGGCTAAATGAATTTGGATCCCCCGAATTTACATATGTCATATTTCAGTGAGCAGATATCCCATGATTTTAACATTTCCATGGGGTCCTGCATGGTAATGATTTGGAAATAATAATTTAGAAGGGTGACATTCTTTTGACTGTTTTTTGTGTGTGTTTCAGATCATGCGTTAGAAGGCAAAATAAACATGTTTGGAAAATTTCAGTATTTTATTTGAGGGAGTAGTGTGTTTGACACGAAAAGATTTAAATTAGAAAACAGCATACAAGGCTCAGCAATGTAGAGAACATAAAAACATCAGAAAGATTTTATCTCATTGAGCTATAAGTTGGTGGTTAATTTTCATTTTTGGACACTTGGGAATAAGAAGGTCAAATCTTCGGTATGTCAAGCCTTACATTCTCGAAAAGGTATAATTTTCTCTCTTTTTGTTGAAATGGTTCACGGAGTAAGGACTGCTCAGTAGATCTTGCCTTTAAGGTCGAAACATTTTCTCTTTTTATGAAATTATTTTGTCGTCTGATGAAACTGACACGGGAAACCATACATTGCCTCTCTTTGGTTTTATATTCATAGCGCCCTCTTTGTTTCAATCCAGCGTGAATGTATCTCAATCCACGTGGGCCAGGCTGGTGTGCAGATCGGCAATGCCTGCTGGGAGCTGTACTGCCTGGAGCACGGCATCCAGCCTGATGGTCAGATGCCCAGTGATAAGACCATCGGAAGTTGTGATGACTCCTTCAACACCTTCTTCAGTGAGACTGGTGCCGGCAAGCACGTCCCCCGTGCCGTCTTCGTAGACCTGGAACCCACAGTCGTCGGTAGGTGGAAATAAGATTCCAGTCTGGTCATCTTTGACAACGCGAAGGAAAACGTCTTTGAATTTGGAACCTTTGATTATTTCGAAAAGTAGTTGTTACTATTTTCAATATTTTTGATATAAGAAACAATTTACTAGCTTATGGAAAATACCTAAGTCTTTGGAAGAGGCGGATGCAATCCGTCTGCCAGTAAGAAATGTCATCTTTGGAATATTTCTTAATACAAGATCTCACTTAATTTGAAAGAAGGAAAAGTAAGGTAAAGGCAATTTAATCAAGTATAAATCAACATCTTATACTTCCAGATGAGGTCCGAACCGGTACATACCGTCAGCTCTTCCACCCTGAGCAGCTGATCACAGGCAAGGAGGATGCCGCAAATAACTACGCCAGAGGTCACTACACCGTGGGCAAAGAACACGTGGACATGGTGCTTGACAGGATTAGGAAACTGGTAAGTTGGTTCACCTTCCCATCAAACAGTCCACCAGACCTTCCTTCGCACGATGCTACCCCCACCCCACCGTCTCAACTAAACTCTAGTTTGAATATCTGTCATTAACAACATTGTGTTATTTGATTCTCCTTTCTCTTAATCAAGGCTGACCAGTGCACGGGTCTTCAGGGTTTCCTCGTCTTCCACAGCTTCGGTGGAGGCACTGGCTCTGGCTTCACATCCCTGTTGATGGAGCGTCTCTCCGTCGACTACGGCAAGAAGTCCAAGCTGGAGTTTGCCGTCTACCCGGCGCCTCAGATAGCGTCTGCGGTGGTGGAGCCTTACAACTCCATCCTGACCACCCACACCACCCTGGAGCACACTGACTGTGCCTTCATGGTCGACAACGAGGCTATCTATGACATCTGCCGTCGCAACCTCGACATCGAGCGTCCGACATACACCAACCTCAACCGTCTGATTGCTCAAATCGTGTCCTCCATCACTGCTTCTTTGCGTTTTGATGGTGCTCTCAACGTCGATTTGACTGAGTTCCAGACCAACTTGGTGCCCTACCCTCGTATCCACTTCCCCTTGGCCACCTACGCACCAGTTGTTTCTGATGAGAAGGCCTACCATGAGCAGCTGACCGTTTCAGAGATAACAAATTCTTGCTTCGAGCCAGCCAACCAGATGGTGAAGTGCGATCCCCGTCACGGCAAGTACATGGCCTGCTGTCTCCTCTTCCGTGGTGATGTCGTCCCCAAGGATGTCAACGCAGCCATCGCCCAAATAAAAACCAAGCGCTCCATCCAGTTCGTGGACTGGTGTCCAACTGGCTTCAAGGTGGGCATCAACTACCAGCCACCTACCGTCGTACCTGGTGGTGATCTGGCCAAGGTGCAGCGTGCCGTCTGCATGCTAAGCAACACCACAGCCATCGCCGAGGCTTGGGGTCGTCTGGATCACAAGTTTGATCTGATGTACGCCAAGCGTGCCTTCGTCCACTGGTACGTGGGAGAGGGTATGGAGGAGGGTGAGTTCTCTGAGGCTCGTGAAGATCTGGCTGCCCTGGAGAAAGACTACGAGGAGGTTGGTGTGGACTCAACAGACGGTGATGAAGATGAAGACGATGGAGAGGAATACTAAACCTTTCCACTCATGATATTCTTCAACATCTCAGACTAATGTATTCCACTATATTCCACAACATGCAATAATCTCATCAATATTCCTTCTCTTTAATACTGAAATCTAGAGTCTATTACTGTAGTTTTAAAAATCTCCACATATATAACTATATTCTCAACCAGACTTTATAAAGAAAATACTGGAACTATTAAGTCATTCTCGTGAGTTTAAGTCGCAAATTTGTAATTGCCAAAATCTTTACACAAAATCAAAACCTATAATCAGTATTAATCTTTAGGCCGACCGTCAGGCAAACACATGAATGACCCCAGCTAGCACGGTTGTCTATAGGGGTAAGACATCTACACTTGTACGCAAGAGGTCGTGGGTTCGAATCCCACCTGAGACTGGACAATGACGTTGTGTCAGAGGTATCGACAATGCAGAGCTTGAGACATGACAGCAAAGCAACACCAAAAAAAAAGAAAATCATGAAACAGGTGAACAAAAGAACATTTATTCAAGCAAAAAGCTCGGTGCTCTGTTTCATAAATCAGTCAGTATAAGTCGTCTCGTTTAATGATCACGACTATGGAAGCACACGTTATCACAATATGGTTGGTTTTGGACGGGGAAAACAAAATATCAAAGGATATAAATAAGTTTTTCTCTCAAAATCAGTAATTCTCTTTAATTTGAAATATCAAGTAAAGTCACCGGCACAAGTTTTCGATTGTTAAAGTCCAAGATAAATATAATAATGGAGTTATATAATAATATTTTTAGAACATAATAGTTGTAAAAGAGGTCTTTGATGAATATCATACAACAAAACTTATTATAAAATATCTGAGAACAAATAAACAATACAGATAGAATACAAATTCAAATCACTGTTGTATGAGAATTGTTCTTCAAATTATGCAAGATTTGGGCTATTTTTTTGTTTCATTCCAATTTTTCTTACATATATGCTGCATGACGATAGATGAAAGAGGGAAGGTTGCCATGGAAACATATCAAATCCTTGTTCTTCTATGTTCTTGTTGTCATTGTTCCTGTTCCTTTTGTCCTTCTTGTTATTGTTATTTATATCAACATCGCCCTGATGTCTGAATAAACAAAGGCTGTCTGATTCACATTGCACAAAAATAATACACAGCGCCCTCTGTCGTCATATTGCGATCAGTAAACACCGCATGGCCGACCACCCACTCTCAATATTACGACTGGCAATGTTTAACAAGGCATACTGGCATATTGCATTGCCATGGAAATATCATATCAACTGTAATAAAAGGGAGAAGGACACCGATATGAAAGATGGCTTCGCCCCGATCAGTCGATCAATATCTCTGGGTGAACTAAAGGTCACTTGATGATCCTTGATGAAATAGGCTCTGCGAAGAAACTAACCTCTATTATGACACAAGGGCGTCCATGATTTTATTGACATAAATGGCCCCATTCCCTGTGATGAAGCATCCTTGGCATTTAAGTCTAATTACTCTCTGAAAATACAGGATCAAAGTAAAACAAGACCGAAGTGGAGTCAATCGATTCTATATTCAACTAATTGTATTCAACCCAAATTGGGAAAATCGTTTTTGAAGCAATTCCAGTTGGAAGACATTCTAAAGCATAACTTCGAACTCATGGGTCAATTTCACAGAGCTGCTTAAGCATATATGGAAAGTTTTCCTTGATCAAACAGGATTGCCAACCAAATTTTATGTTTACTGCTTTTGACTTGTATTCGCCCATTGTTTGCTGAGCATAACATTCACAAGGAGTTTTGGCTGACCTATTTTATTTTACCAACGTTTTTGGTGCTTAATAATTATGTTGGTGCTTAAAGCAGCTCTATGAAATTGGCCCAAGAATAGGATGTTAATTCCCATTTAAGAGAAATCACATACATTTGACAATTTGCTTAACACTTCTTTGTCTTGTTTGATTACTGATATCAAAAGTGGGGACACTAATTCCGTGTTAGGCTTGACGATTTCTAAAGTGCAATCACACGCCATATTATTTCAATTTCTATCTAATTCTAGCTAGTTTAAATGTATGGCAACGATATTTATTCCTCACTATGCTGTCTATATAACAGACTACTAGTCTTTTCCAAAGCTTTACTAGGATATACAACTGGAAACGCCAACAAATGAATGGAATCGATAAATTTTAATTTCAGTTTTGTTATAATTATGATCATCACGAGGGATATGGCAACCAATTATTTACATGCATTATTGCACAGCGTGTTGAAGCTGACTATATACACCAACATCTGCTACGTACAATGTTACATCTCATGAATATTCATGAGCTGGGTTATGCTAATAAACTACCAGGTTATTTTTCAGAGTATATCTTATATGGATAGGTGTGGATTTGGTTTCCTGTATTCATATACTGGGAAGCGTACATCGTCATCGCTATCAAGATCCGCTCTGCATTATTCTCCGTGTATTATCAGTTAGACTTAATAGACAAAATTCAAATATGGTAGGTTTTTGAATTGATTTTTGTTCTCTTTTTCATCACAAACTTGAAATTATTTTGAATTTGATGCAAGTTAGACAAGGGTGAAGGGTTTATTTATCAAGCTTTCCACTGTGTCCGTTCAGGATTTGAGTTTGTTATGTTGTAATTTTATACAATCATGCAAATTGCACGCATAGTATGGTTGTGGTTGACTGCTAAAATAGACATAATGCCCATTCTGAACATTGCAGCATTAAGTACTCAAGGATTATGCCAAGTCTTCAGTATTGTTATAAATGAAATAGATTCGTCTCCGAGCACCAACATCACCACTCCCATCACCAAACTATCATCACCATCCCAATTCACCACTGCTCTCACCATCCTTTCACCACACCCTGAAATCTCACCACAATAACCTTGTCCTTCACCATCAGCACCTTGCTTGCTCACCAACTACCACCCCATTAACCGACTCACTTCAATGTCAATTAAATTGTTAATCAACGCACAAGGTCCTCTCAAAAAAGTACAATAAACCCAAGCTGCATTTGAGAGTTATCTTAGTAATGGCCTTCATATGGTTGATGCAGTAACGCATGAACAGTCATCCCTATAACCTTGCTATGCACGTGCTGAGTACAAAATACACGTACTTATAATTTATGCCCAATATCGTGCATGAACTGTCTGGAATGGTTTAACCTTTCCAACACACGACCGAAACACACACAACAATCCAAACCTCAATCTAACTGCATTCAACATGTTGTCATTCATTTATATTCTATGTAGAATGACTCATTGTAATAATAATGTGCGGTTGATAAATTCCCTTTGTCCTTAGGCCATATTGTCGAGAATGTAATGGACATGTAATCATTTTTCTCGAAAAGCATTATCATAATTGCTTTGTCATAATTATCATAATTTCTGCAAATTGAGGGTCTGGCAAGTGGACTGTAACAGCAGTCAGGCAGACACATGTTATTCACATCGTGCGGCTTCTGTTTGACTATATCGATCTTTCTCCTGCAGAAAATAAAATGCATAATGAAAAAAAGTGAACAAAACTGATGTGAGAATTTAGCTTGTGCACTGGCATAGTGAAAATGGTTGGAGTTAAATGAGTTACATAGTTAAAGGGACAGACAACGTACAATCAGATGGATGAATTTAAAAACTGATAAAATAGTTTCAAAAAAGTTCCACAAAAAGAACTAAAAGGACAAGAAATGAATCCAGGCTAGCAATTCTTTACTGTCAAAGAATTTAAGGATATTAGGAAGGACAGCTGCTTGCTCAAAGAGTTTTAAAACTACTACTACTAATAATAATAACAACCGAGGGTGGTATTCAGGAAGACATTCCCACGGGGTCTTGCAAAAAAACTTAAAACCTTTTTCTAATCATCCTCCAAACCAATGAACTTGAAATTGACATATGTTCATATTGAGAGCATTCTCTGTCTTCTATTAAAAATAATGGAACCTACAAAATGTCATTAAAAAGTAGCTGATACCTTAGGGAGACATCGCAATGTCTCCTTAATTCCTGATGTCTCCCAAATGCTCACTTTCGGGCACTAACCTGTCTTCCTAATACCCTGTTTGTACAAATATAGATAATAATTCTGCATTTTCCGTCATTTGGCAGCGTGAAGTAATCTCAGTCCACGTGGGTCAAGCTGGAGTTCAAATTGGCAATGCATGCTGGGAGCTGTACTGCCTGGAGCACGGCATCCAGCCTGATGGTCAGATGCCCAGTGATTCAAGTATTGGAAGTTGTGAGGATTCCTTCAACACCTTCTTTAGTGAGACTCAGTCTGGCAAGCATGTGCCTCGAGCAATATTTGTCGACTTGGAGCCGACGGTTGTTGGTAAGTTAAACTACAAGAACAAAATGACATCATCCCAGCGCCTTGGCTAGTGATGGAGAAACTACCTGCGACTGTGGGGAGGATCAGACGATGCAACACCTGTTGGTCTGTCCCCTCCTCATGGGTGTCGATCCCTGGGGATGGGGGGGGATATATCCCCCCAATATTTGAGGTGGGGGTGGGTCATTGGGTGGCGTGTATTATCAACCCCCCCCCCCCCCCCAAATAGTTTGAGGTTGAATGTCATTCAAGTTTATTGTAAAGAAATATTACATGTTCCTTTAATTGTTTTAGTCTTCGCAGTGAATTTATACTATGTTTAATTCTTCTGAAAATCGTTTTAAATGCTCTAAAATGCGACTTTTCGACTCTGTTTTTATTAAAAAGTCCCTGGTTTGGGAGGGGGTATTCCACCTCCCACAGCCTCCCCCCGCTCGGTCGTTTCGTTCCCTCGCATAGGACACCAAATCACCAATCATCCCCTCCCCCAACTTGAAAAGAAATCGACAACAGTGCCCCTCCTACCAGAACCATGCACTGACCTGGAGTCTTTCAACACCAAAGCCAGATCTTGTACCCTTCACTGGACAGGAATTGTGTAGTGACCCGAGAAGAAGAAGAAGCGTCTTGGCACCTTTCAATACCCATGATATCCTTCTCGATTGTGTTTTTTATTTCCAGATGAGGTTCGCACCGGTACGTACCGTCAGCTCTTCCACCCTGAGCAGCTGATCTCAGGCAAGGAAGATGCCGCCAATAACTACGCCAGAGGTCATTTCTCCATCGGTAAAGACAAGTCAGAGGAGGTCATGGACAAAATCCGTAAGATGGTAAGTAGGGGTTCTGCCGCTCTGTTCTGTTTTTTAAAAGAGATTTGAAACGAAAGTGCAAACAAAATGCAGATGATTATAATGACGAATTAAGTTATTGCTAGTTATATTATTTTCAGGTAAATTCGGACTACATGTAGAACATTGTCCATCATGTATAGGCCTCTGATGTATTGTATGTCCCTTCCCTTTGTCAATTTGTATTCATCTTTATTTTCTGTCCAGGCTGACAAGTGCACCGGTCTTCAGGGTTTCCTCATCTTCCATAGTTTTGGTGGTGGTACAGGGTCTGGGTTTAGTGCCTTGTTACTCGAGAAGTTGGCCGTCGACTTTGGCAAGAAGTCCAAACTGGAAGTAGCCGTCTACCCGGCTCCCCAGATGGCCTCTGCGGTGGTAGAGCCTTATAATGCCGTACTGACCACCCACACCACCCTGGAGCACACTGACTGTGCCTTCATGGTCGACAACGAGGCTATCTACGACATCTGCCGCCGTAAACTAGACATCGAGCGCCCGACTTACAGCAACCTCAACCGTCTGATTGCTCAAGTTGTGTCCTCCATCACCTCGTCTCTACGATTCGAAGGGTCCCTTAATGTCGATCTCAATGAGTTTCAAACCAACTTGGTGCCCTACCCAAGGATCCACTTCCCCCTGGTCAACTACGCACCTGTCATCTCTGTTGAGAAGGCCTTCCATGAGCAATTTAGCATTGCAGATATTACAAATGCTTGCTACGAGCCAGAGAATCAGATGGTCAAGTGTGATCCCCGTCATGGCAAGTACATGGCCTGCTGTCTGCTGTACCGTGGTGATGTCGCCCCAAAAGAAGTCAACGCAGCTATAGCAACTATCAAGACCAAGCGCACCATCCAATTCGTGGACTGGTGTCCAACTGGCTTCAAGGTGGGCATCAACAACCAGCCACCCACCGTCGTACCTGGTGGTGATCTGGCTAAAGTCAGCCGTGCCGTCTGCATGCTGAGCAACACCACAGCCGTGGCCGAGGCATGGGCTCGTCTGGATCACAAGTTTGATCTGATGTACGCCAAGCGTGCCTTCGTCCACTGGTACGTGGGAGAGGGTATGGAGGAGGGTGAGTTCTCTGAGGCTCGTGAGGATATGGCTGCCCTGGAGAAAGACTACGAGGAGGTCGGGACTGACTCAGCTGATGATGAAAACGAGGAGGAAGAGGGCGGGGAATATTAGGGTCAAGAAACTACCTCACCGGTCTTGAATTTTAAATTTTTAAAATCTTATCTTCATCATAATTTGAATTTTGATTGAACTTCCATCTTTTGGTGATTGGTGAATAATTACAGAGGTTTTTTTTGTTCAGGGTGTTTTCGGTATTTTTATTTTATTTTTTGGCAAAACGATGATTAATTCAAGAAACTTGAATCATAAATGAGCGAATGACCCAGCGGATGAGACCTATAGGGCTCGTGGACCAGCTGTTGTATAACTCCTAAACACAAACATGTCTTCCTGTTTACAGACAGTAAGAAAATCAATCCAGTTACAATTGGAAAAACAGACCAATTATTATAAAATAATAATGCTATCGAATCATATGACCCAATTTTAGGGGAAGAAATAAAGTTTCCAAATCATCTTCTTTTGATAATTATCTTTTAGTTCGAAACAATAGCAAGATGGGTGCTGTAGGCGTTTTTCACTTTAATACAGAGCAAAGTGCTTGAGTATAATTGTAGATTTTAGCTCGACATTTTTTATTATGGAATTTATATTATGGGGACTGCAATAAAAACATTATATTTCAATTGTGACTGAGTGATTGTCAAAGATGTACCCTCACCATGCATGGTCATTGTCACCACTAACATCACCATCATGACTTAACACCATTGAACACCATTATAATATCACCACAATGACAGCTATGTTGTCACACATCGTCATTATGTAACCATGGTAACTATTATTATCACCACTTCCATTCTCATAACCCAACTCGTATCTATGATGATGGGCGTTTACGAAACGGAGGCTCACTCTCCGACTCAGGCTTCGGATCTAGCTCTATTTCATGAGTCCATTCTACAAAAACGGGTACCAAAATAGAGGCTTTTGGCTGCGGTTCGGAAGTAGATTCTCTGGTTTGAAAAAGAAAAAGAGCTTCAGCTTCAATGAAAAACCACAACCTATATTTTCAGCACATGGATGTCAGAGCTGGAGCCTGAGCCTGAGCCTGAGCCTCCATTTCGTAAACGATATAGTCACATACAGACGAAGCCTGCCCGCACAGTGATAAAACAACATGCATTGGAACAATAAAGGATGATTGTAAATCCCATAAGAGAAGATATGTACTGTATCCAGTCTGTAATATTGCTGGTACTGCGCCAACCTTGGTCAGAGTACTCAAATATAATACGGTAGATTAATACTGAACAATGTAATGCCCGTACTTTCCCAAATTTGGCTTTAAAGGTAATAATTATCATACTTTGGTTTGTATCAAAGAAATACAGATTCATGGACAAAACTATCAAGACAGATACAGTAACAGTCATTTGTGAAAATTTCGGTCCCATACGGTGCCCACTTTTTGAGAAAAACAGCCACAGTATTTCTTAAGTCTTTTCTCTTTTATTTTAATTTGATCTTTTAAAAGATCAAAAAGATCTCCGGTCGTTGTTTTATTAATTTGTGGAATACACTATTTCAGGCGGAAAAATGTTAATGGTATGTTTCTACCAGCACCATCTTCATACCCTGTAAGTTATACGTACATTTATGAACATGTCTGTTTTGGTTTCTTACCTAAGTATATGATATTGCCTTTAAACAGACATCAAACAGACACTCAGCTTATTTGTGAATTTTCTGTCCAAAATAAAAAGAGCACGCGTTAAAAGTGATGACATCTAAATTACAATATTCAATGTGAGAATTACAACAATCTTAAATTTCATGCAAATACGTTATACGAGAAAGGAAAATGTGCAATGTACTGGAAATCATTCTGTCTGGTTCAAACCAGGGGTCAATTTCCCTGCTTAGCACACAAATTTGCTAACCATGAAGGTTATCTTAATAAAACCAGGATTAACAACCAAATTTCCATTTGATATCCATGGTCAGCAAACAGCCAAATAACAATCTCAAGTGAAACACAACACGTGGAATGTTGGTTGTTAATCATGTTATAATTAAGAAAAACATTTCATGGTTAGCATTTTTTGTGCTAAGCAGGGCCGTGAAATTGGCCCCAGGTTGGCAGGAGCTGATAATTAGCCATAATTATTCCTTGAAACACGCGGGTCTTTTCATGCTATGAACTCCGTACTCGTTGCTCATTATAACCACACACACATCACACACCAGTACGGACTATTATGATCATAATGTCCATGCAACACGCGAGGCAATATACAGGCAATCAGTTCCAGTCAATCTCCAAGAAGAAATAACATTCATCTATAAATTTGCAAATAATATTTTTGGGGATGGTGACAAAATGTCCCTTGTGTGGCCAATGTATTTGCCTGTGCAACCAGTGGACTTGGTTGCCTTTAAGTTGCGTGTACAGATTGCCTCGTCTGGTAATTTCATAGAGCTGCTTAAAGGTAATATCATACTTTGGTTTTTATCAAAGAAATACAGAATCATGGGCAAAAATATCAAGACAGATACAGTAACAGTCATCTGTGAAAATTTCAGTTCCATACGGTGCCCACTTTTTGAGAAAAAAAAGAGTGAAAACAGCCACAGTATTTCCTAAGTCTTTTCTTTTTAAGCAGTTTAGAAATATTGAATTAGTGTCCCTACTTTTGATATCAGTAATTAAACAAAACAGAGATATTTTAAGCAAATTGTCTAATTGTACACATAAATACGATTTCTCTTAAATGTAAATTAACATCCTCTTCTGGGACCAATTTTATAGAGCTGCTTTAATAAGCACCAAACTTTGCTTAGCACCGGAAACCTTGGTAAATAAAACCAGTATGCCAGCCAAGACCTCTTGTGGAATGTGCTTAGCAAACAATGGCCGAATACAAATCAAAAGCATTTAACATCACATGAAAATTTGGTTGGTAATCCTGTTTGATCATGGAAGACTTTCCAAGCTTAAGTAATTTTTTGCTTAAGCAGCTAATTGGCCCCAGGCCAAAACAGTCATATCACAGACTATGGCTTGCATTGAAACACACGTTATCGATTATTGTACCCCACTCCCCATATGCTTCACTGCATACCACATGGAGTGCAAAATTAATGCATTGTCCATTTATAATTTATTATCATTTTGAGTACATGTATATACAGTACCGAACGGTTACACAAAAGAAATATGAAATTAAAAATAATATTATGACAACCTCTCTGATCCAATTAGAAGAATATAATCTGGCAATTACATTTGGGATCTTGAAAATAATGGTAAATATTTGTATTTTTGAAATTCACATTATAATATAAAAGACCTTATTGTTCACGTGTACAATTATTAAGATATTAATTAGACATTACAACGGCTGCAATGATTTCAAAATTCAAACACAGCTAAACGACTCACACGTAGTCACCATGACTGAATGAAGATTAGTAATTTTGTAATGTATCCTTCTGAAGGACACAAGTATATGACTGTGTCACATGCCTGTGTCACATGACTGTGTCACATGCCTGTGTCACATGACTGTGTCACATGCCTGTGTCACATGACTGTGTCACATGACTGTGTCACATGACTGTGTCACATGACTGTGTCACATGACTGTGTCACATGACTGTGTCACCTGACTGTGTCACATGACTGTGTCACATGACTGTGTCACATGACTGTGTGACATGACTGTGTGACATGACTGTGTCACATGACTGTGTCACATGACTGTGTGACATGACTGTGTCACATGACTGTGTCACATGACTGTGTCACATGACTGTGTCACATGACTGTGTCACATGACTGTGCCACATGAATGTGTCACATGAATGTGTCACATGATGACTGTTCCACATGACTGTCTCCAGATCACAGTCTCAGGATTTATCCATATGATTTATATACTTTTATTCGACACACCACTTAGTCACATTATAACTGCCTATTATTATTTCATGTCACCGTTGATGACATGGCACACCTGGATTGGTGATTCGCGACAAGAACAGCAATTAACCTTTTAATTTCGAGAAAGAACAAAGTCAGAATGAAGATGTGGAAAGTAAACAAACATGACAAGGCATGTCAGCAAATGGAACTGTAATTTCACTCTTACTCGTCTTCGTCTGAGATGTTAATTAATGTGTCTTCGTTTCCATGTAAGTTATGGTTGGGGAGGGTGCCCTACCACTATTTATTTGCGCATGACAAATATTCAGCGAATAAATTAGACATCAATTTCCTTCCGAGTATGTAAATGAGATATTTTCTTCTATTTTTCTAGAAACAACCGTTTTATGTGTGTATTATTTGTTTATGTCATGACATTAACCGCACAAAACCTCTCCTATTTTGGCATCTTCGTTTGCTTTTCTGCGTCAGTTATTTATATTTATATATTATAGCACCCTTCAAATTGAATAATAGGGTTATGGCTGGTGCTTTAACGTGTTACTGATGCGTGATGAATCCAGCGAACTATTGGTATTTGTACACCTCGTGAACAAGCTAGCTGATGACCTACATGAGGTGCGATATACTCACGGAGGAAGCCTCTATACTTGGCCAATATTGACCTTGACTTTTCATTACTCTTTGGTATTCAGGCTGGATGACAATACAATGAAAACAATGGTACCATATAGTCAGTGTATGCGCCATGGTTCTTTACAAACGGTACGGGTCAACTATTGATGGGAACCTTCGTGCGACGGATACCAGCGAAACCTTGGCAACCGTCAGACGAGAGAGTCTGAAAAGAAATGCTGGAATAAAGGTTACAAAAATATTGGTTCGTCAGTCGGTTGTTTGTTTGGTTTTGGCGTTCGGGTGTTTGGGATGTTTGGGTGGACAGGTGTTCGGGTGCCGGTCCGGGCGTTCGTGTGGTCAGGTGTTCAGGTGTTCTGGTGTTCGTGTGTTCGGGTGACCAGGTATTCTGGTGTTCCGGTGTTCGTGTGGTCAGGTGTTCAGGTAAATCGGGTGTTCGAGTGATCGGGTATTTGAGTGTTCGGGTTAGTCGGGTGGTGAGGAGAGTTGGGTGTTCGGGTGTTCGGGTGGTCAGGTCAAATCGGGTGTTCGAGTGGTTGATCGGTGTTCGGGTGATCGGGTATTTGAGTGTTCGGGTGAGTCGGGTGGTCAGGTGGTCTGGTGTTCGGATGGTCGGCTCGTGAGTTTTTCGGCTCTTTGGCCAGACGGTTCGGTAGTAGATTGATCGTTTGGCTTGTCAATTAGTTGGTTGGTTGGTCAGTTGGTCAGTTGGTCACTAATTAGCTAGTTATTGTTTGCTTGATTACTTTAGTCAATAAGAAGTAACAATCAATATCCCTGGAATAGATGCCCTTGGCATGTTACTAAATATCGGAAGAGAAGACAATCGATACGTACTGTACTGTACACTACCGTGCAATACAGGCCTACATGTACAGCACGGTACATGTACATGTACATGTACATGTACAGTACAGTGCATCAGTATTGTAGTGCATCGCATGCAGTGCAATACGCCTACAATACGGCACATCCATTTTTGTCGCCTTCCTTGTATACCCATTGGAAAACATAACACAAATTCAGAAAAGAAAACGGGTAACAGACTATTTCGAATCCAAGCCTCGATTTCATTACACTGCTTCGAATGGGGATGGATGCGCCGTGAAAAAAGGTCTATATTGAGAAAAGTGTGGACTGTCGTTGATAATACAAAGATGAGGCATAAGCTTGAACTTTAAACTTCCCCCTCCACAAACCTTCCCCTCTCCAACCTTCTTCCACAACCATCCCTACTCATCCTCACTCCCCCCCATCCCCCCCCCCCCAAACCACAAACCTTTCGAGTCCCCAATCGACGACGATACACAATGCACATCAATTTTGTCAGGAATATGTATCATATGGAAAATAAAAAAATCCTCATAAATTCCTGCCATTCAAGAACTGTACAGCGTGGGAGTTACCATGGTAACTGCCTCAGCCGCACAATTACTTTGTTCCGGGAATCGTATATCTGAGCCAGATCGTCGGTCTGTGAATAGAATCATTGGACTGTTCTTAATTAGCTCATTGCCAGGTAACCTTGTAACCACCGCTAGGAAACAATGCTATAGATAATATGGCGTGGAGTATATAGGACTGTATTATAGGCTAGCTTACACTGCACAATCCATGAAGGAATAAGACACGATTCCCCCATGAGTACATCTCCTAAATCCCCTCACACTGCCTCCACATCAAGGATAATGCCTCGTTTAAGTGTCTGGTTTCATAAGTCGTGAATAATTCATAAGATCCATTAATATTTCATGAATAATTCATAAATATCTTGTGAATAATTCATCCCACTCTGATGGCTTCTATACAGCGGGCTACATGAGCCTGGAGTAATATCTATGCATGATGATGATCGCAGTATACGAGTCGAAACGTTGAGACATCAGTTTGCTTCTCTTATCATGGCAGATGTCATGTGAAATAACATAATCATTATTCAATGATGCCTGTCTTTAAAGGTACAGTACAGGATTAGTAACATACCCAAACAGAAATGTTCATAGATTTACCTACAACTTTCAGGATATGAAGATGGTGCTGGTAGAACCATGACTGCCTGAAATGCTGTGTTTATCCAGAAAGTAGTCAAACAAAGACCAAAAGCAGTTTTGATCTCGGGGTAAGATCAAAATCATTTTTTTTTTATAAGAAACATGGAGTCGGGTTTCGGGCCATTTTCTCGTGACTCAGATGTCCGATTGAGCTCTAACTGTCCCAGGTTTATTATTTCATGTACATGTTGGATCAGACAAAGTGTGAGTGCTGTTCAGTGACCTTTACCAATCATGTATTATAGCTTTAACGAGAATGAAGTATGACAAGTACCCTGAACATTAGGATCTGCTTGGAATAAGTCTTTAGGGACACAAAGAAAATGAAGTATAGAAATGTTTTTATAATAAAGTAATAATCTTCAAACGGAATTTTACACAGACTGTCTTTGTTTCGACACAAACACAGAAATCGTTAAAGTGACTGAATGGGTGCATGTTGTTGCCATGTATTATTTATCATCAGTGGTGACTGATACCATGGCAACGGAAGAGCAGGGTTTTTTTTGGCAAACTGGCGCTAAAGGTGGCCCCGTTGATCCGACCAATCACCGTGACGCACGGCTTGTTGCTCGTGGGGGAAATATCGCTCGATCTCCAGGTAACTCGCAACCGATGATCACTCTCTGCGAAACACCGTCATCGTCCGGACGCAACGAGACGTTATACGAGCTTTACTCTTTACCCTGTGTCTGTCAGACAGTGAAACTAGCTTTCTCTATCATCCAACCAACCAACCAACCCTCCAAGCACCAAACATGGTAAGTCTATACTTAAGTGAACTTTTTCCCTTGGTGGCAACTTAGCATGTGATAGGGGTTCAATACACGACCTTAATATGAACCAAGCCCATATAGGTGTCGATTTATATTCATTATTGGGCGGATGATTGGTGATTTGGAGCGAGGGAGCGAAGCGACCGAGCGGAGAGGCTGTGGGAGGGATACCCCCTCCCAAACCAGGGACTTTTTAATAAAAACAGAGTCGACAAGTCGCATCTTAGAGCATTTAAAATCGGTTTTCAGAAGAAAAAAACATATTATATGTAGTATAAATTCACTGCGAAGACACAAAAAACAACAAGGATCATGTAATATTTGTATGCAATAAACTTGAATGACATTCAACGTCAAAATATTGGGGGGGGGGGGGGGGGGAGATAATACACACCACCCCCTCCATGCAAGAGCCTTATAAGGAAAATACTGAATGGAAATAATGGAATTTATAATATGCATGGGAACACGATTAATGGATTGATATTAGGCATTGTCGAGTGGTTTTATACTTTGAAATATTGCCCATTCGTCCATGCGGGTTAAGTGACAGTTGACTGACAAAATAATGAACGTAATTGTAAATTAGCAAAAAATCCTCATTTGTCTCAGTGTGTCCCCATTTCACCCCATGCATTATCAAAACAAGGCTGTGTATATTAATCTTATTTTCAATCATAATAATCTTTGTGTGGCATTCATCGTGGTCTTTGTGTCAATCACACTTACTTGTTAATTTCACTTCTTAGAAAGGACACATTTTCCACAATTTTGTTATCGTCGTCAATACTGTCTTCTTCATCTATTGATTTTTTTTTTACTTAAAGGTAGTATCATACCTTGGTATACCGAAACAGAAATCTTCACAGATTAACCTATAACTTACAGGTTATAAAAATGGTGGTGGTAGAAACATACTGTAATTTTGTTTCTGCCTGAAATGCTGTATTTATCCAGAAAGGGGCAAAACAAATGACCAAGAATAATTTTGATCTTTAAAGATTAAAAATAATGGTGAACAAATTTTAAAAATACTGTGACTGTGACTTTCTCAAAAAGTGGGCACCGTATGGGACTGGCAATTTCACAGATGACTGTTACTGTATCTTCCTTTATATTTTTGCCCCGATGATGAATCTGTATTTCCTTGACAAAAACCAAAGTATACAGCCATGAGAGCAACTGTTTAAATTGAAAAAAAAATTGCTTGGAGTTAGGTGGGCCTGACGCGTTTCGATCCTAGGATCTTTAGCAAAGGCTAAAAGATTCTGCTAAGATCCAACATGTATAATTACATAGTATTTCAGGTCATTATTTTGGCTGATGAGCAGTTTCCAGAATTTAATTTCAAAATTAAGATTTTTTGCGACTCAAAATAAGAAACAACAAATTTTGTGAAATTTTTTCGGATGAATATAAAATCGATGGCTGATAGTTTCAAATTATTTGCTAATTTTGTGTTTCATTTTGTTTTCTTGTGATTCAATGATAGAAAGGAAGAAACAATTGAACTTCCAAAATGTATGATTAACTCTGATCCATTGATCAGAGGTAATCATACATTTTGGTTGTTCATCCCCGAAAACAGACGAAATCCACCCTAAAAGGTTTTATTTACTCCTTCAAAACAATCTGAGTATAGGTTATGGGCGTTTACGAAATGAAGGCTCAGGCTCTGTCATCCATATGCTGAAAAAATAGGTTGTGGTTTTCCATTGAAGCTGAAGCTCTGTTTTCATTCTCAAACCAGAGAGTCAACTTCCAAACCGCAGCCAAAAGCCTCTATTTTGATACCCGTTATTTTAGAATGGATTCTCGAAATGGAGCCTGAGCCTGAGCCTGAGCCTGAGCCTGAGCCTGAGCCTGAGCCTGAGCCTGAGCCTCTGTTTCATAAAGCCCCCAATAGAGAGGTTTTTAATTGTTTCTATTTCGGTCAGTGGTACGAAAGCCAGCTGGCTAATTGCCGCTTGATCCTTTGACTCTAGAATCAGGAAGTAAATTGTAGCATTTCATTCTGTGAACGGTCATGGTCGTTAGGCTTAAATTCTCCAGAATAAGATTACACGATGCAGTACTGACCCACTAAATTGATCGAGCGTACAATTCTATATTCCACAGTCTTTCAGTAAATGCTAATCCGGTATTTCAATGGCTGATAACAATGCTGGGCTGATCATTTCTGAGAATGAAACAGGTTGATTGATAGGGCAGATGAAGATGAATTATGTGTACAGTCTCATGAAGTTACATCAAGGAATACCATGAATAAATTCCATTGTTTATTTTATTCTCGTTCGATCGTTCTGTTTCGACACTTCGTGATTGGTAATATAAGAACATTTTAATCGACCATAAAATAGACTCATTTCAGTATTAAGGCTCAAGATATCCATGTCCAGTAATAAGGATGAAATAATATCATATCGCTCCGTTTGATTGAAATAACTCCAACCAAGAATATATTTTTTTAATTCTGTAAATTATTTGAGATTTCCTGAGAGAGAACTGCATAATAGATTGCAATGTTCAGAATAATGTGGGGAGGGGAGATGAAGCATTTGGGTGACTGATTTTCCTCCCAAATGTTATGATCTCCAGATAATTCATGTATGATATAGTAGGTCTGGGCATAAATTATACTGACGCGCAGCATCCAATGTACACGTGGTTATTATTAGTATAGTATAATTCAGACATCATGGATATCGCCATTATCCTACCACTGCAGTAATACATCTCAGTTCTCATCGTTTCGCATTGCTGATTTTCCATTAATAAATTTCAATAATGATTAAAATTTCAATAATTATTCAACAAGCATATTACATTTGCAATTTAATAAGGAGCCAGGAATTTAGGTATTGCATAAAAAGGGTCATATTTTGACCTAAAATCATCTTTAATATAATATTCAGTATGAAATGGACGATTCAATGTGTATGGATTACAAGTCAACTCGCCCCCTATCCGACTCGCCCCTTACCGATTCGCCCCTTACCAACTCGCCCGCTAATTTATTCAAAAATGGTAAGGGGCGAGTCGGTCAGGGGGCGAGTCGGTAAGGGGGCGAGTCGGTAAGGGGCGAGTCGGTAAGGGGCGAGTCGGCTAGGGGGCGAGTTGACCTGTTTCCTGTGTACGTGGGGCAAGTTTAGACTGCCCATGCTACCAAATAATTAAACCATTCTCTCTCCATGACGTCACTGATTTTACTCCTTTTCGCATCCATATTCAAATCATGAAATTTTATATGCAAATTCGAATTTCAATATTCATATGTGACGTCATTCGGTAGTACATGTACAACGATCACTTGATAATTTGTTTGTTTTGCTTGCTATATACATACCACCAGGGGCCAATTTCATAAAACTGTTAAGCACACAAATTTGCTAAGCATGACATTTCTGTCTTAATTAAAACAGGGTTAACAACCAAATGTCCACGTGTTGTGTATCACTTGTGATTGTTCTTTGGCTGTTGTTCGCTGACATGACCATGAGTATCAAATGGAATTTTTAATGGTGGTTTGTTTTACAGGGCGAGACATTTTTGTACTAAGCAAATTTTTGTGCTTAACAGTTTTATGAAATTGGCCCCAGAATGAAGTTATAATGTATGCAGTTTAATATTCAGGCTTGTTCATAATTCCATTGAAACCCGCAATGGTTCCCTCCATTCATTGTAGAAGTAAATGTTGACGGCAAGAATGGAATAAAATATATTATAACAACTTGATGAATCGTCACGAGCTTTTGCGCAGTAAAGGAGTATTTTTTTCTCTCTTTTTCAAATAAATTGTTTTGTCCTCACCAGATCTGTACCCTTATACCTTCTGTCATTACACGTAAACCATGACTTAAATAGCTGCAAACTGCATGGATCAATAATAATAATGATTAGGGCCTATTATAATAATAATTGTAACATTATTGGACTGAGCACGTCTGCATCAGTCTATCCCACGTGTATTGTACCGAACGTGCGTTTTGCTCAAAATATGGAGTGAAATGTAGTCGTAAATTCAATTTCTTATATTTGTTAAGATTCTGGGCCAAGGTTGTGGAATATCCGCACTATACCAAACACACGCGTGAATTGTTATCAAGTAATTTAAATGTACAGTACAGGATTGGTAACACACCCAAACAGAAATGTTCACAGATTTACATATAACTTTCAGGGTATGAAGATGGTGCTGGTAGAAACATACTGTTAAAATATTTCCGCCTGAAATTGTGTATTTACATTTATTGGCAAAAATGTCAAGACAGATACAGTAACAGTCATCTGTGAAAATTTCAGTCCCATGCGGTGCCCACTTTTGAGAAAACAGTGAAAAACAGCCACAGTATTTCCTAAGTCTATTCTATTTTATTTTTGATCTTTTAAAAGATCTAAAAGGTTTTCGGTTGTTGTTTGACTAATTTCTGGATAAATACACCATTTCAGGCTGAAACATTTTTAACGGTATGTTTCTACCAGTACCACCACCATCTTCATATCCTGTAAGTTACAGGATATGAAGATGTAAACATTTCTGTTTTGGTTCCTTATACCAAAGTATGATACTACCTTTAAGGGATGTACGTGCTACTTCTTTGTAATACCATGGTGATGCATGAGCATGCGCAGTGAACACTGCAGGATAATGTGTACATTTTGTGCCATTGATTATTATCATCTATTATCATTATCATATTTTTATAATCATCATTGAAATGATGTTGCTATGGAACTTACAGCGCTTCCTTGTCAGTTTAATTATCTCGTGCATAATATCGCCAAGTCTCTTGCTTCTGTGCAAGACCGTAACCTTGAACATTATTCAGCATAGAAAATTCGTTATTAAAGTGTCTCTGCAATGAGAATATTATGGCTTGAACATGTGCCAATAAAAAAAAACTGTACATGGGAATTGTAATTTTACCCACTTCCTCACACTGATTCAGGGTTAAAAACAGGTTTTTTGGTTTATATGTTAATTAGCATTTCCATATTCATGAGCAATACTGTGATGTCATCTGGGGAACTGAGAGCAGTAACCCAATTGATTTGTGCACAAAAAGTTGCAGTTGTTTTATAGGTTTTCTGACAGACCTTTTCCTCCTCAATGGTTTTATTTTGCCAAATATGTTCCTTTCACTCAACTGGTGGTGTAATTTTTTTACCAAACCATTTCTGTAGGTCAAGTTTGCCTCTTCATTTCTTATGTTTTTTCATTATATTTTGGCTGTTGGTTTCCTACATGAGTATGCGTGAAAATCCCCCGTTTTACAAAGCCATTCAAAGGAAAACCAAATGCTGGTTTGAAACCAAAATAAGACTTGCCATTCATTATTTGTCAGTATATTCTCTGTATGAAGGCAATAAAATAACCTGACTGAAAAAAGCACTGCAGCCGCCCTTTAAGCCCTTGATAACATTACTCCACACAGCGTTACATATATAGGCAAATAATACAATACACACTGCTGGACCGTCGAGCAGACAACACACGAGTTGTCATTTGCATTATCATTTGCAAAGTATAATAAAAATGGCAATTGGGAAAGGAACACTAGTGGAACCGGAAGTGGCGCACTTACAGACGCACGGTCAATGGTTTATGAAAAATTATTTATATTAATATGGCGATTGGGAAACGAGCAACAGTGGAACCAAAAGTGGCGCACTAACAGACGCACGGTCAATGGTTTATGAAGAAATATTTATAATGATATGGCCATTGGGAAACGAGCAACAGTGGAACCGGAAGTGGCGCACTAACAGACGCACGGTCAATGGTTTATGAAGAAATATTTATCATGATATGGCCATTGGGAAACGAGCAACAGTGGAACCGGAAGTGGTGCACTTGTGAAAATAAAAGTGAAAAAAGTGAAAATAAAGGGCACGCTTGGGATAAAGGTACATTATTTGTATAGGTTATTATTATGTGGTCATTTTGTTATGTTTTGTTCTAGGCTTTGGGACTGGTTTTGGTGATAACTGTCTTCTTATTTCGTTCGTTTGTTTTTAATATTCTCAAAATTCCCATTTTCT